>JAIUJO010000025.1:4236154-4253654 GCA_023846275.1 Vanilla planifolia | reverse complement strand
TTCCATTACACTATTTTGGAAACCCAAGGACTTGATCGTATGGAAATGTAAAATACAGAATTTCCCATCCTAGCAGGAAAAGGAGGGAAATAGATACTCAATTGAAAGGGAAAGTGAGTAAACAGAATTCCATACTCGATCTCATAGATACATATCGAATTCTGTGGAAAGCCGTATTCAGTGAAAGTCGTATGTACGGCTTGGAGGGAGATTTTTCATATCTTTTGAGATCCACCCTACAATATGGGTCAAAAAGAAAAAGCCAAAATAAGTGATTTGTTTTTAGCTCTTATCGAAATAAAACTCATTTTTGAACCTTTTTTATGCTCATGTCACGTCGAGGTGCTCCAGAAAAAAAAACTGCAAAATTTGATCCAATTTATCGTAATATATTAGTTAACATGTTGGTTAACTGTATTCTAAACCACAGAAAAAAATCATTGGCTTATAAAATTATTTATCGAGCCATGGAAAAGATTCAACAAGAGACAAAAAAAATCCACTATCTGTTTTACGTAAAGCAATACGTAGAGTAACTCCCGATATAGCAGTAAAAGCAAGACGAGTAAGCGGATCGACTCGTCAAGTTCCTATTGAAATAGGATCTACACAAGGAAGAGTGCTTGCCATTCATTGGTTATTATGGGCATCCCGCAAGCGTCCGGGTCGAAATCAAAATATGGCTTTCAAATTAAGTTCCGAAATAATAGATGCTTCCAAAGGCCGTGGCGATGCCATGCGCAAAAAGGAAAAGATTCATAGAATGGCAGAGGCAAAAAGAGCTTCTGCGCATTTTCGTTAATCCATGAACAGGATCTATATAGACACATAGATCCATGGATCCATACATCTTGATCGGAAAAGAATCAATAGAAAAAGAAAGAATCAGACTCAATTTTTCTTGAAACAAACAAAAAGGAAAAGAAAGATGAAACATAAATTATGGATCAACTAAGCCTTCTTGGGGGCTTGCTTAAGAGGAGAATCTTATGGAAATATCATGGAATAAGGTTTGATCTTAATCCTATTCATGGGGATTCCATAAATATCCCATTCCAAAAAGAGAGTTCAAAATAATTGGGACTTTTTTGTAGATTGGATGCAGTTACAAATTCATGATCTGGCATGTACAGAATGAAAACTTCATTCTCGATTCCATGATTATAAGTTCATAACTCCAGCCCATTTCCATTTTTGGCGGAAAAGATCTACTAATTCTTTTATTTCAGTTAGTAAAAGGGATCTTGAACTCAAAAATCGACCTAGAAGCTAAAAGAGGTTATCCTGTGCAATTGCAAGAATTGGGTTCATCGATATTCCTGGTTCCTGGTATAGTAGATGCTATCACACATACAGTCATACTCAATTCGATGGAATTGTTTGATCTGAAAGGAGATCTTTTCGAATTTCGTACGTGAGGGGTTCTTTTTTGGTTTCAATAGGACTACTTATGAGCGTTCTTTCTATCTATTATATATCGATATATAATAGATAGAAAGAATCAAGTTCTTAATGACTGGGCGAAACCAAGAAAGAGAGGCCTGTATGCCATCCACACCAGAATAGATAGAGTTTTCCGAAAAATTCTCGTAGAATCGAGAAAGAGGTTTGATTTGACATCTTTTTTATATATAGCTTGATATATTCCTCTGGATAATTCAAATTGAAGCAATTTGATTTCTGACTCGAACCTATATGGCATGGACGATCGACGAAAATACTCCAACACTCCCCCCTTGTCATATATTCCATATATTACACTAGATAGATATCATATTCATGGGATATGATTCACTTTCAAGATGCCTTGATGGTGAAATGGTAGACACACGAGACTCAAAATCTCGTGCGAAAGAGCGTGGAGGTTCGAGTCCTCTTCAAGGCATAATCATCAACAGATAAGATACTCGGCATATCAATATTGATATGCCGAGTATCTTAATCTTATCTGTTGATACGAAGTATTCCGGCGATCCTCACGATCCGAGTCCAAGCTTCGGCAGCGGACCACGGAATCTTGGTGATCTTCTCTATCTAATGAATTAGGAGTCCGTTTGGAAATCGTGCACGCTGCGCACACCCCGTCGAGTATACGAGTATATGATTAAATTAGTTATTTAATTCAAATTCAACCAATGATTCGTTATTGGAGTAGATAGCAACAACCATTTCAGCGGACATGCTTCCGATGGAGGTTTCATTAGTCGAAATTTTTTGATAATAATAGGCTCTTTCACCGTTCAAGAATTCTTGTTTAGGCAGTTCATATCATCCACACATAGTGATCTAAGATTTCAATTCTTCCATGTTTCAGTAGTAGCATATTGTTCCATGGAGCTAAGGCCAAAAAGATGAAAGAAACAAGTGTTTCCACGACTATGCCATCGGCCAATTCTGTTCCACTGAATCCCCTTTTCATGGGCACATATCTTTACGGCTAAGGAATGGGGAATCTTTCCCCTGTTACATGAATCAAATGTTTCATTTCATTCAGGAAAAGCCATTTCTTTCTCAACAATGTCTTTGTCATTTGATCCAATAGCGTTTGGTTAGATAGGAAAAAATTTGATAAATACTGATAACTCTTGGTTAGAATCTTAGAATGGAAAGATTCCTTAGATAATGAACAATTGGTTCTACTCTTGCGATGAATCAACAATTCGAATTCTTCCGTAATTTTGATGAACCAGCCTTTATACATAGATGTAGAAGGATTTTTTCAAAGCTCCTTTGGCATCTCTTCATCTGCAAAGAATTCTCGAGATGAAAACACAGAGACAGAGGACTACTCTTGGAGTAGGGAAAATAATAGAACCGTGGGGTCCCAAATGAATTGGTTTATTGTCAAACGATTTTCTTTTGTGTAAGATCTATTTGGTATCTGGTACTCCATCTCCGAGTCATTCTCGAGAAGCTCATCCTCTATCTCTTTATCTTGATGATAAAGAGAAATGTTATCTTGTGGAAAAAGTGAAATGTTGTCTTGAGGATAAATGCTCAGAAGCTCATCGTCATCCTCTTTATCTTGATGACAAATGTTCGGAAGCTCATCCTCTTGATCTTGATGATCAATGCTCTGTTTGCCCCAAAATGACCCAGCCAAATAGAAAAATCCCAATTCAGTGGACCTTTTGATACAATCAAATAGATTGCCACAAAAGTGCCATATTTGAGGTGCCCAAACTATTTGATTGAAGAAGAAATCCCCCTTCTCCATTTTATCCGGATCCAATTCTTCCCCTTCTTCAAACTCCAACCACGATTGTTCATAAGAAAAAAATACATTTCGTATGATATCTAACGGATTCCTTGGTTCGGGTGAAGAAGTAATGTCACTCGATTATTATCATTATTATCAAACTGACTGCAATCTTTTTCTGTCCGTGGGGATCCCGCCAAAGCCAGAGCGTCTTTTGCTTCGAATAGTAATAATAGTAATAGGCCATGAACTAGATTCAAATCATTCTCAAGGAATCCATAAGAAATGATCCGATCTTTTTCATCGGGTCTGGACCAAAGATCTTGAGCGACCGATCTGGCAGAACAACTCAAAAGATAAAGAAGTATCGTGAATCTCTTTATGTTCCTTCTAAGTTCGAAGTACCATTTGTACAAATAAAAATCCCCCCTACCTGACATGATCTATTATTCATATAGATAGATATAGGATCTATGGGGAAATTACTTAGAAATACATTTTGTGCGATAGCCCTTCCTGTCTGATAGAAAAGGATCCCATGATTCTGAGCCGATCTTATATGGGGTCGAAAAGTCCAAGTTGTTTTGTGAATAATTGATCTAATTGTATTCATTTCTATAATGGATTTCTTCTGTGCAATACTAATCGATAGGACATTATTGATAAATCCTCCAAGATCTAGTACATTGGAACCCATGGTTAAGGTATCGAATCCATTAGCATGGAATATCTCCTTTTTCAAGTGAAATCCCCTAGTATATGAAAGAGTGAAAAAGTGCTTTCGTTGTTGTGGAGGAACAAGTCTTCGTACCTTAATGCATGTATTTAATTTATCCGGAGCTATTAGAGTGGGATCCACTTGTTGGGGAACATGAGTCGAAGCAATAACAAGAATCTCTCTAGTGGAACAATCCCTGGAGAGATAGTTCTCTAATTGAACGAGGAATAAGAATACAAAATCCGACTAATCCATATTCAGGTCATGAATGTTTGGAATCCATACTATGCAAGGAGACATTGTTTTTGCGAATTGGAATTGTAATTCGAATTGAGCCATGATCTCAATATAAGGGCTTACTAGTTTAACGTTTCCTATTTTCATTTGTGAATCCAGATACTCTATAAACATAGGTATCATCTTGATATCCATATCGATCTGATCGATATCATTATCATTCTCAGTCTCATTATCAACAATCTTAAAGTAATCATCACTATCCCACACAAGATCCTTAATATGGATCTTATGGATACTATCATATATACTCATAATGTCCATCTTATACATAATATCACTCTCATCAAAATCAAGCATATTGTAACCTAGGTCATCAAACAAAAAACTTTTGACCTTGGTCCTAAATACCGTAATGAAAGGAACATAGAAGTTTGTTGCTAGGTGTTTGACCAAACAGGATCATCCAATTCCCATAGAACCTATCACTAAAATACCTCTAGAACTATAAGGGAATAAGGGGAGCGAAAAGGGAATGTCATCAGAAGATGGGGAATGAAAACAATCGACCACCCCCGAGGTTTGTGAATCAGTGATTGTTTGATAAAGAGCAAGGAATATCCGTCTTTCTGCTAAACAGGATCTATTGAACTCATAATTCATTAGATCTTTTTTATGAATTATGTATCATAAGAAAATAGATCTAGATTGTTCAATCATTTGATAACCAGAGTCATTCTTGAATAAATGATAACTATGTGTCAGACTCAATAGAAATTTATCAATTCTTTTTTCTGTCGTTAAGGTGGAGAACTGAATCAATAATTTTTTTTCTTTCCTCGGAATACAAGAACTGTCCGCGATAAAGGATTCTATTTTCCCATCAATAAAATAACCTTTCACGTTTTTTCTTTTTATTATCAATGAATACATCTCTTTAGTTGTACGACTTAGATGCCTCGTCTTTCTCAAAAAAATGATTTTATTGATGGGATTTGGTATGATACTGACAAGATCGATGAGATTTATATTCCAATAAAAACGTATTGATTTGAACTCATAGTTAACCAATAGCATGTTGAAATCAAAAAACCACATCCGTATTGCTTCCAGAAAATCTTCTAATTTTAGCATGTTGAATCAAAAAACCACATCCATATTGCTTCTAGAAAATCTTCTAATTTGTTCTTCAGAAAACTAGAAATAGAAAGAGATTCTTTGACCAGAAAGAATTCAGTTCAGATGTAGGATACTTATCCAGAAATTCTTGTAATTCCGTTATGGATGATTGAATCGTCAAATATTTGACCTTTTCTAACTTTGTAACCTACTAAAGCTAAAGACTTGGGAAAAAAAGAGAAGATGTATAGAAACGAGATATCCAGCAACAAGAAGAAGTAAAAAGATTGAATCGAGGAATTCCCAAGGATTTGTGGATATTAGATGTGCCCATATCCATATGGGTGACTCATTTTTTCGATGAATCTATTCTTCGAACAGAATAAGATGAAAATTCTATAAACATTGACTCGAAATCTCACTTATCAGAGTCCATTGTGTCAGAATCCATTGTGGAAGAATCTTCTAAAGAATTTTCTGAAGAATTGGCTATGATAGATCTGATCCATGTATCATATCATGAAAAATGGATACAAATTTTTGACTGCTGCTTAGTATCTGCAATGGGTCTGAAAGAATATCTAAAAGGGTGAATTTTAGATATTTGCACCCTGTCGAAGTAAGTAACCATGGCATATATGTTTGGAACAGATTCCATTTTGAGAAATTTGAAAAAGCACTATCTCGTTTCTTTTTTCTAAACATTTGCCCTTTCTCAATGCATTTATTTAGACGAAGGCTCCGTTTTTTCCTCTTTCTGGATATTCTGGATAGTAAATCTTTCTCAGAACATGGAATGTGCATCAAACCCATGCTTGAATTGAAACTGAGATACTGATGCAAGTTATTCCCTTCTGAATCAGATAGATTCATATCTAAAAGAGGCTAACAATAAGTTCTTTCCAAATTTTGTATTTGTTCCTCTGCGAGAGGTGTTGCAGAAATATCTGTGATCGAGTAAAGAGCTCTACGAACGAATGGATCGGAACAAATTGGAAAATGAAAAGATTAGTACAATTTGTACAAGTTATACGTTTCATCAACATTTTGTGCGAAATCTTTAGGTATGAAGATGTCGGATACCTGTGACTCGATTGGTGAAATAGCCTCTCTCTCCAAAAAAAGATCTTCTTTTTTACCGATGTACAAAGAACATATTTTGTTGTGAATGGACAAGATATTGAGGAATTGTCCATATGTAAGATCATAATTATTGATACGGGTCCTTTCCACATAAATAGGGAATTGAAGTGTTTCGTGCTAAAGAAATCCCACAAGAGGGGGGGTGAATTATGTATTTAAATTTTTATAATTTCCAATATTAAATTTAAAATACTTTAAGCAAAAGTAAAGAACATTAAACACACACAAATTTTCAAGTGGTTCGACTCAAAACCGAGTCTACGTCCACCCCCAACAAGTGTTGGGAAAAATCCACTAAATTCTCCGATTACAAGTGAGGTTTTTCTTACGGTTCACCTCGAACCTACTTAGGATTTTTACTATGGATAATCCCAAACCAACTGGAGTTTTTTTCAGGCTAAACTAAAACCCGGGGCTTTAGCACAAACGCTGGGACGCCCTTTCCCCAAAACGAAAAATACGAAAAATTGGCAAACCACTTAAGGAAAAATTGGAGAAAAGAGGAGGCACACACAATCGTTAAATTAGAGGGATAGAGATTTAGAAATGATTAAAAATAACCTCTAATTCCACTAGCTTTCTTGCCGCTTTGCTTCTTGAACTCGAATGGGCCTTTTTTGCTCGGATGCTTGTGTTTGATATCTGAGAATCTTTTCAAAAAAATTTAGCAATTGTTAAACTGAAAAATACATCAATTTTCCCTATTTATAGAGCTCAAATTTGAGCTCTAAAAAACACCCCCAACGGCTCCAAAAATTAATTAGCCGTTTGGGCAACGGACGGAAAGCAGCCACCGTCCGATCCGGGCCCAAAAATGAACGGCGCAGATTGTTTACACATTTTACCGTTCGGGCTTAATCCAGACTGTTGGATCTGGGCGGACTTGATCTGAGCCATTGGATCCCCCGTGCTGAACGAACGGCGCTGATTAATCTCGCGAAACAGCCATTCGAATTTACTCTCGCCCGTTGGATCTGGGCGGGCTTGATCTGCACCATTGGATCCCGCCGAAGTTATAAGGTGGGATTTTTAGTCCCACACTGCAGAATGGAATTCGGCGCACCGCTTTATACAGAATTTGCGCCGACTAACTTTCGAGCCACTTTGTGGTCGACTCCCCCCTTCCTTGACCGGGATTTCACCACCCGGTTCGGGTTGACTTAGCCAAGCATCTGTTCATTGACTGTTGATCGTGCTGTAGTTTTTCTTAGCCGAGCTCCATTGGGCGGGCTTGGTTTAGCCAGGCACTATTGGTTTGACCGTTGACCAGCGCTAGCCGAGCTCCTCTCGGCGGGCTTTGGGCGGGCTTGGCTTAGCCTTTTCGGGTCAACCATAAATTTTATTTTTAAATTAAATTTTTTAATTTCTACAAGACCTGGACGGGCTGTTTTTGCGCTGGGTCGACCCGCCCAATGCTACAGTACATTTTCCCGAGACTTCGGCTGTTTTAGAGTATTTTTGACGAATTTTTTAGCCAAAGATTTGAATATAAGTATATAAAAATAATTTTATATTCTTATAGTATTATAAGTTAATTAAGTGTCTATAAAAAGAAATTCGTAGAAAATGATTCCAAAATAATATTAAAAAATCAAATACCCATCTCTAAATATTTTGTCAAATATGCTTGGCCCAAAAATAAAAATTCATTATTAAATAATTTTATAATATTTTTAAATATTAATACTACTAGTGTGCCTCATAATCTCAAAGTTTGGACATATCAAATTCAAGAAAAATAAAAAGAAATTCAATTATAAAAAATCTTGCGCATGTCTCAAATTTCCTTGAAGTATGCCATGACCTCAAGGCCCTTAGAGACCATTATTTAAGACATCTAAAATACATGACTTGATTTAATTAATTAGTAACAATTTTACTTAAAATCAAGCCCAAATAAATATACACATTTATGCTTGACTCATCAAACACAAGGGTGTAACAATCTCCCCCTTTTGATGATGGCAAGACATAAATGTTTTAAATAAAAATGAGTGTTTAAAATAAAATACAGAAAAATATGCTCCCCCTATCTTGATGCTCCCCCTCACTTCTAACTATTCTCCCCCTTTGATACCATCAAAAGGAAATAAACCCTAAACAATGTGTAATATTCCTAATTGTGCCCTCAATATTTGAAATTGCTCCGAAGGTAAGGGTTTGGTAAAAATATCAGCTAATTCAAGTTTAGTGGAGACATATTCCAATTCTACTAATCCTTTGGCTACTTGGTCTCTAATAAAATGATATCTAACATCTATGTGCTTAGTCCTAGAGTGATGAACTTGATTTTTAGCTAAGGCTAATGCACTTATGTTATCAATTCTAATAGGTATATGTGTGACTTCTAGACCATAGTCTTGCAGTTGTTGTCTTAACCATAGTACTTGAGCAACACAACTTCCAGCTGCAACATATTCCACTTTGGTTGTTGATAGGGCTATACAATTTTGTTTTTTACTTGACCATGAAACAAGACAATGTCTTAGAAATTGACATGTTCCTGATGTGCTCTTTCTATCCACTCTAGATCCCCCAAAATCTGAGTCTGTATAGCCAACAAGCTCACAAGAGAGTTCATTTCTAGGATACCATAATCCTAGTGTCATGGTTCCCTTCAAATATTTAAAAATCGCTTTAACAGCTTTCAAATGACTTTCCTTTGGATTTGCTTGGAATCTAGCACATAATCCAACACTAAATAAAATGTCAGGTCTACTCGCTGTATGGTATAATAAAGATCCTATAAGTCCTCTATAGAATTTTTGATCTATTGCTTTCCCTTGTTCATCTAGATCTAAGTGAATGGGTTGATTCATGGGAATTTTTCTAGTTTTCATATTCTTATATCCATATTTTTTTAAATAATTCTTTTACATATTTTGTTTGAGAAATGAATATACCATCCTTTAGTTGTTTTATTTGTAACCCTAAGAAGAAATTTAGTTCACCCATCATGCTCATTTCAAATTCCTTAGTCATGAGATCTCCAAATTCTTTACACATTTCTTCTTTTGTGCTACCAAAAATAATATCATCAACATAAATTTGAACAATTAATAAATCATCTCCTAATGACTTTAGAAATAATGTAGTATCTAATTTACCTTTTCTAAAGCTACTATCTACTAGATAGTTACTCAACCTATGGTACCATGCACGTGGAGCTTGCTTAAGGCTGTAAAGAGCTTTCTTAAGCTTATAAACATAATCACCTTGTGCATGATCCTCAAAACCTGGGGGTTGTTCTACAAACACATCTTCTTCTATTATTCCATTCAAGAAAGCACTTTTTACATCCATTTGAAACAACCTAAAATTCTTATAACATGAATATGCTAGAAGTAATCTAATTGCTTCTAACCTAGCTACGGATGCAAATGAATCCTCAAAATCAATACCTTTTATTTGAATATATCCCTTAGCAACAAGTCTAGCCTTATTTCTAATTATTACACCATTTTCATCTAATTTATTTTTATAGACCCATCTAGTACCAATTACTTGTTGATCACTAGGTCTTGATACTAATTCCCAAACTTGATTTCTTTCAAATTGGTCTAACTCTTCATTCATGGCTTGAACCCAATAACCATCTGCAAGGGCTTCTTCTATAGAGCTGGGTTCAGAAAATGACACAAAGGCGCTATGATCTATATCTCTAATTGAAGCTCTAGTCTTTACTCCTTGATTCACATCTCCTATAATCAAATCCTTTGGATGTGAGGTTGCAAATTTCCATCCTTTAGATAGATTATTTTCCTTTTCATTTTCCTTTTCCATTTCTAGATTTTCTATTTTTTCTTCATTTAAATCTATATTTTTTACTAATTCTATTTCATCTTCTAAATGTTTTTCACTAACTAGTTAAATTGTCTCATCAAACACAACATGCATTGTTTCCTCTATTTTATGTGATTCTTGATTGAAAACTCTATATGCTTTCCTAATTGATGAGTACCCTAAAAAGATTCCAACACTTGCCTTTTCATCAAACTTTCCTAAATTTGATCTCTCATTTTTAAGAATAGTACACTTACAACCAAACACATGAAAATAACTTAGATTTGGTTTCTTCTTCCTTAGCAATTCAAAAGGAGTTTTCTTCAACTTTGGTCTCAAATTAACCCTATTTATAATGTAACATGCCGTGCTAATAGCTTCGGCCCAAAAATATTTGGGTAAATTGTATTCGGCTAACATTGTTCTACCCATCTCAACTAGTGTTCTATTCTTTCTTTCTACAATACCATTTTGTTGTGGTGTATATGGCATGTGAATTGATGTTTGATTCCTTTCTCTTTACAAAACTCACTAAAATATTCATTCTTAAATTCATTCCCATTATCACTTTGTATACAAATTAATTTTAAACTATGTTGTCTTTCTAATTCTCTAATCAAATCTTCAAAGTTCTCAAAAGCTTCATTCTTATGTCTAAGGAAAAATACCCAAGTATATCTAGAAAAATCATCAACTATAACAAATCCGTATTGTTTTCCTCCTAAACTTAAAGGTTGTATTGGACCAAAAAGATCTAAGTAAATCTTTTCTAAAGGTCTACTAGTTGTTAATTCATTTTGAGATTTGAAAGAGGATTTAACTTGTTTTCCCTTTTGGCAAGATTCACAAAACTCCCAATTTGACTTACTTGGTTTTGGAAAGCCTCTAACTATATCTAATTTTGAAATATTTTTCAAGGTGGAGTATCCTACATGACCTAATCTTCTATGCCATAATGAATTCTCATTAGACTGGGTCACTAGGCATTCCAAGCCACTAGCTTCTAATTGTTCAAAACTAACTACATATGTATCACATTTTCTTTTGCCTATAAGTAGTTCAACATTATTTTTCATGATTTTGCAAGCTTTTGTATTAAAAACAACACCAAATCCATTATCACAAAGTTGACTAATACTAATTAAATTAAATTCTAAGCCTTCTACTAAAAATACATTTAAAAGGGTAAAGTTTGTCGTACCTACATCTCCAATTCCAATGATTCTTTTCTTTGTATTGTCTCCTAGGGTCACCTTCCTATTTGGGCCCGATCGCAAAGATTTGAATTTACTTTTGTCTCTAGTCATGTGTCTTGAACATCCACTATCCAATACCCAAGATGTGAATTTTGATTTTTCTTCTTGGTTTTGACTGTATAAGATATAAAATCTAAATTAGAAACATTCCACTAATTGAAATCATCAATTTAAGGTTTTTGAATATCCTAAACCTATCCTAAAATGTCTCCACATATTTTGGAGACCCCCTTTTTTTTTAAGTCTTATTCTTAGGAACCCAAGAAAGCTTGGGTTGAGCACTAGATGGAGCTTGCATGTTCTCTTTTTTAACAATCCATCTAACATTTTGTTTTTGTGCATACATATTTCTTCTAAAGAAACAATCTTTCATAGTATGTCCAAGTTTGCAACAATAAAAACAAACAATGTTTGATGGCCTAGGCATGCTCAAATATCTAGGTTTTTTGTAATTGAAAGCATGTGAATGATAACAAACATTTGATACATGTGTATTTCTATTATCTATAGCATGCTCAAAAGATTGTATTTTTTCTTTTAAGATTGAAATATCATGCTTTAAAGAGGTATTTTCAATAATAAGATATGCCTTTTCATCACATATAAGTTGATTTTCTAATTTTTTCTTTTCATCTTCTTTCATGACAAAATCAAGCAATTCAACCTTTTCTTTGTAGCTCTTTTTTAATTTTTTATATGCACTCATTAAGGAAGTTAGTGTATTCATAATTTCAATGTAATTATTTTCATGAGTATCTCTTGTCCAAGAGCTTACCTCATTTTCTTCTTCTTCTTCACTTGAGGATGTTGAGGAAGCCTCATTTGCCATAAAGCAAATCATTCCTTCTTCTCCTCCACTTGAGCTTGAAATGTCTGAATCTTTGGAGGCACTCCATGTAGCTTGGAATGCTTTCTTTTTCTTCAAACTCTTCTTCTTCTTCTTCTTCTTTTCTCCCTCTTCTCATGCTTGTCTTTGAGTTTTGGACATTCCGGTTTTATATGACCGGTTTGACCACACTCAAAGAAAGTTGGTGGCCTCTTCCTCTCTTTATTGTTTTTCTTCTCCCATTTCCTATTAAGAAAGCTCTTTGCCAAAGTTTTAGCTAAACCATTAACATGGAAACTTACCTCATCTTCTAAATCCGTGGAAAAGGTGGAAGTAGAATCCGAATTGCTTTTGGTGGCTTTGAAAGCCATTGGTTCTTCCCTTCTCCTTTCATGCTTTTGCTTACTTATGGAAGCCTCTTCTGTAAGTCTTCTTGACATTTTTATTTCGGCGATAAGAAGTTCCCCAAGGAGTTCATCCAATGAAAGTTTACTAAGATCCTTAGCAGCTTTAATAGCTGTTGCAAGTGGATCAAATTCCTTTGGAAGGATTCTCAAAATTTTCCTAACAAGGTCACCATTTGAGAATGCCCTCTCAAGATTTGTCAATCCATTTGTAATATCATTAAATCTCAAAAACATATTTTTAATACTTTCATTGGGATTCATTCTAAGTTCATAATAATGGGTGAGGATGTTGATTTTAGTCTCTTTCACTTGTGAGGTACCCTTATAAGTTACTTCGAGTTTCTTCCATACCTCAAAAGCCGTATGCAAATTCATGATTTGTGTAAACTCACTAGGAGAAATTCCATAATGAAGGTAGTTCAATGCCCTAGCATTTAATTGAGCCAATCTCTTGTGGTCAACGTTAAGCTCACTAAAGGGCTTGACCTCATCAGTAGAAGAATCTCTAGGAAGTTCATAAGGCTTCTTCATGACTTCCCATAATTTCAAATCAATAGATTGAATGAAAATTCTAAAGCGATTTTTCCAATATAAGTAGAATTCTCCTTTGAATAATGGAGGCCGATTTGAGGAAAAACCTTCACATAAGGTTACATTCATTTAGATCAAAGAGGAAGTCATACAAAATCACAAACAAAAAACAAGAATTGTGAGAAAGCCTTCACTTAGCACAAGAGGATCTCCCACGTGATGTTACTCACGTAATTTGGGGCTCCTGCTCTGATACCAATTGAAGTGTTTCGTGCTAAAGAAATCCCACAAGAGGGGGGGTGAATTGTGTATTTAAATTTTTATAATTTCCAAAATTAAATTTAAAAGACTTTAAGCAAAAGTAAAGAACATTGAACACACAAATTTTCAAGTGGTTCGACTCAAAACCGAGTCTACGTCCTCCCCCAACAAGTGTTGGGAAAAATCCACTAAATTCTCCGATTACAAGTGAGGTTTTTCTTACGGTTCACCTCGAACCTACTTAGGATTTTTAATATGGATAATTCCAAACTTATTGGTGTTTTTTTCGGACTAAACTCAAACCCGGGGCTTTAGCACAAACGCCGGGACGCCCTTTCCCCAAAACGAAAAATACGAAAAATTGGCAAACCACTTAAGGAAAAATTGGAGAAAAGAGGAGGCACACACAATCATCGAATTAGAGGGATAGAGATTTAGAAATGATTAAAACAAAAACCTCTAATTCCACTAGCTTTCTTGCCACGTTGCTTCTTGAACTCGAATGCGCCGTTTTTTCTCGGATGCTTGTGTTTGATATCTGAAAATCTTTTGAAAAAATTTAGTAAAGGTTAAACTGAAAAATACATCAATTTTCCCTATTTATAGAGCTCAAATTTGAGCTCTAAAAACCACCCCCAACGGCTCCAAAAATTAATTAGCCGTTTGGGCAACGGACGGAAAGCAGCCACCGTTCGATCCGGGCCCAAAAACGAACGACACAGATTGTTTACGCATTTTACCGTTCGGGCTTAATCCAGACCGTTGGATCCGGGCGGACTTGATCTGAGCCATTGGATCCCGCGCGTTGAACGAATGACGCTGATTAATCTCGCGAAACAGCCATTCGAATTTACTCTCGCCCGTTGGATCTGGGCGGGCTTAATCTGCGCCATTGGATCTCGCCGAAGTTATAAGGTGGGATTTTTAGTCCCATACTGCAGAATGGAATTCGGCGCACCGCTTTATATAGAATTTGCGCCGACTAACTTTCGAGCCTCTTTGTGGCCGGCTCCCCCCTTCCCTGACCGGGATTTCACCACCCGGTTTGGGTTGACTTAGCCAAGCATCTGTTCATTGACTGTTGACCGTGCTGCAGTTTGTCCTAGCCGAGCTCCTTTGGGCGGGCTTGGCTTAGCCAGGCACTGTTGGTTTTACCGTTGACCAGCGCTAGCCGAGCTCCTCTCGGCGGACTTTGGGCGGGCTTGGCTTAGCCTTTTCGGGTCATCCATAAATTTTATTTTTAAATTAAATTTTTAATTTCTAAAAGACCTGGACGGGCTGTTTTCGCGCCAGGTCGACCCGCCCAATGCTACAGTACATTTTCCCGAGACTTCGGCTGTTTTAGGGTTTTTTTGACGAAGTTTTTAGCCAAAGATTTGAATATAAGTATATAAAAATAATTTTATATTCTTATAGTATTATAAGTTAATTAAGTGGCTATGAAAAGAAATTCGTAGAAAACGATTCCAAAATAATATTAAAAAATCAAATACCCATCTCTATATATTTTGTCAAATATGCTTGGCCCAAAAATAAAAATTCATTATTCAAATAATTTTATAATATTTTTAAATATTAATACTACTAGTGTGCCTCATAAACTCAAAGTTTGGACATATCTAATTCAAGAAAAATAAAAGGAAATTCAATTATAAAAAATCTTGCGCATGTCTCAAAATTCCTTGAAGTATGCCATGACCTCAAGGCCCTTAGAGACCATTATTTTAGACATCTAAAATACATGACTTGATTTAATTAATTAGTAACAATTTTACTTAAAATCAAGCCCAAATAAATATACACATTTATGCTTGACTCATCAAACACAAGGGTGTAACAGGAATCCTTTGTTACAATAGAACCAGAAGTGATGTGGACCATTCAAGAATCGAAGTCGATGTGCTTGATCGATCAATGTGATCGGATCTATTCATTAAAAAGAAAAAGAATCGATTCGATACATTTCTGATGTACCCATAGGTACTATATTGGATTTGAATCAGATTTCGAATCAATCTATATTGATTGATTGCCTCCATGATGTTGTTGCTAGCAAATACCGCTCTTAAATCATTCCCGCAGTAGATCCGGACCAATTTTTTTCTGATCCTTCGGGAAAAAGATTCACTCTCCTCATAAAAAAGAGGAGGTAAAACCACTAAAGATTTCTTTTTCGAATCATCTCTGGAGTTGAATACCTCATTCAAGAATTTTTGTTGATCCAACCCGTAGGAATCCATAGAAAAGGAAAATCCCCTATAATACACCAGATCCGGCTCAGTTATTGATAGAGTGAATAGATCCACCATTTCTGGGAATCTCTCTTCTGATTCAAAAAAATCCATTTTTGGATTTCTTTCATCTATTCCATGACCAAAACAAAGGGGGATACGCGTTATGCCACGATTTTTTGGAAAGAATGAAATCTTACCGGAACTGTCCATATCCAGGATGTGATATGGTTCCGAAGGATGAATTGAAACGGTATTTTATAAATACGTAATGATCTTGAATATATCAACCATTTCTTTCTTTTCCGCTCGCCTGGAAGGGACAAAAGAAATATCTTGTTTTCTCTTCAACCATTTCTGATCTCTAGTGGACCTCTCGGTAGGATTCGAACCCATATAAAGTTTTGGCCATCTGTCAGAAAAAAAAGAACGAATTGATCTTGTAGGATTCCCAAGAAATTCTTCGATTTCTTCTGGAAATCGATCTGATTCTATCTTTGTTCGTTCCGTTTGAAGAACTGAAGGATCCCAAAGAATCGATCTCTCTTTGAATTGCTGAATCTGTGTTTGATCGATCAATGTGTGATATTTTGAATCCTTATTTCTAATGGAATCAAAATGATCTCTGGATTGATCAGAAGAAGATCCTTTCCATTGGCTGGAATCCGTTACTCAAACGAAAATAGATCTTGCAGAATCATATTGAATATTTGGCAATACATTCCGTACCTTACTAAAAAACCGATCCTTGTTTGCCAACCACACTTGTCTAACCCAATCCAATTCTCTCTCGAGACGTTCCTCAAAAAATCCGATTCATGCTGATTCTTTCCCCAACTAACAAAGAGATCTTGGCAGAATTGCCACATATGAAATTAAGCACAATTCTGCAAAGAAATACCCCACTTGTTTCTCGAGAAGAGAGGGGAAACATGCTCAATATCATTATCATTGGATTGCATAGTTGCCCCAACTCCTTGTTGTTTGAAGAAACTATCCCCCTCAATTGGTCTTTTTTCACGAAGACCAGACATGAGATAACAAATCAAGTCTTTCCCTAAGATTTCGAATAGCTGTCCCGAATTCAAGTTGATTATGTTTCGTTTCTTCCTCGGAGAAAGACGATCAAACAATTCCGAATCATGGTCCTTGCGGATCGGATCATCCGTATAGGATAAAAAAAGAAATTTCAGATATTTGCTATCTTTCTCTTTGAATGAGATCTCAATTCCAGCTACGGTTTCATTAGATATCTGACAACTAGAATCCCTCTTTTTTCCGATCCGGTTCCTCCACCACCGCGAACCCCGATTAGATTCAGGCATGATACACTTTTTCTTTATTGGATTTATTGGAAAAGTACTCTCTTGCGGATCCGTGAAAAAACTCTCAGAAATCTTTTTCCCTTTTGACAGTAACGAAACAATCAACCTATTTCTATTGGAAAAACAAAAAGATTCTTCCAATGTCTCATTTCTTGGTCCAATAGAATTCATAGATATAGGCAGAAGCCACGTCAAATAGAGATATTTTCTTTCGACCATTTTTCGATTGTTCATACGATATATAACAACCACTACTCCAAGTAGTGCTACACCTTTGATAAGCAGTGTTACACCTTTGATAAGCAGTACTACTACTACATCTTTGATAAGCAGTACTACACCTTTGATCAAAAAATTAAAATATCGATTGATTATTGCACCCCATGAATTACGTGAAAGTAGGATACCCAAAATTTGGGGGTCAAAGAGTTTTAGAAAACGTTTTTGATGGAACAAAATGTGAG
>JAIUJO010000025.1:4166154-4233654 GCA_023846275.1 Vanilla planifolia | reverse complement strand
GGATTTTCTCTATTTTCCATTCATCATTATTGTATTTCTTATTACCTTTATACTTCAGATTGAGATCGAGATATTGGACATAGAATGCCAATTTCCAAAATGTAAAAAAAAGGAGTAATCGGCCCGTGACACGTTTACTAAAAAAAATCCTTTTGTAGCTAATCATTTATCGGGAAAAATTGAAAAACTAAACATGAGGAAGAAGAAAGAAATAATAGCGACTTGGTCTCGGGCATCCACTATTATACCCACAATGCTTGGCCATACAATCGCTATTCATAATGGAAAGGAACATTTGCCGATTTATATAGCAGATTATATGGTCGGTCACAAATTGGGAGAATTCGCACCTACTCACACTTTCTTGAAACATACAAAAAAAGATAAGAAATCTTGTCGTTAGTCGTTGTTACTGATACTTCACCTAGGCACTTATCTTTCATTGGCGAGGGAAAACTTTTATGATAATAAAGAGCAAAAATTCGGATACAGAAGCAAAATTGTTAGTTAAGCATATACGTATGTCTGTTTCTAAAGCACGAAGAGTAATTGATCAGATTCGAGGACGTTCTTATGAGGAAACACTCATGATATTGGAACTAATGCCTTATCGATTATCTTATCCAATTTTAAAATTAGTTTATTCTACAGCAGCAAATGCTAGTCAGAATATGGGATTGAATGAAGCTAATTTATTTATTAGTAAGGTTGAGGTTAATAGAGATGCTATTGTGAAAAAATCAAGACCCCGGGCTCGAGGCCGTAGTTATCCAATTCAAAAAAAACTTGTCATATAAAGATTGTTTTAAAAGAAAAATCTAAAAAATCTAAATTATAAGTTCATATAGATTCATATTTACATATTTCATATTTAGAAAAAAAATAAAGAATAAAATTGAAAAATATGGGACAAAAAATAAATCCACTTGGTTTCAGACTTGGAACAAATCAAAGTCATCATCCTGTTTGGTTCGCACAACCAAATCATTTTTCCAAAAGCCTAAAAGAAGATGAAAAAATACGTAATTGTATTCAAAACTATGTAAAAGTCAAAAAAAATAAGCGAATATCCTCGGGTTTCGAAGGAATTGGAATTGCCCACATAGGGATTCAAAAAAGAATAGATTTGATTCAAGTCATAATCTATATTGGATTTCCCAATTTATTAATAGAAAGAAGAACACGGAAAATCGAAGACTTACAGAAAACTGTACAAAAAGAATTTCATTTTGTAAATCGAAAATTTTATATTGATATTGCTATAAAAAAGATAGAAAAGCCTTATGAACAACCTAATATTCTTGCAGAATATATAGCTTTACAATTAAAAAAGAAAGTTTCGTTTCGAAAAGCAATGAAAAAAGCCATTGAATTAGCTCAAAAAATGGGTGCAAAAGGTATTCAAGTGCAAATTGCAGGTCGTATCAACGGAAAAGATATTGCACGTGTCGAATGGATCAGAAAAGGAAGGATTCCATTACAAACAATTCGTGCTAAAATTGATCACTGTTGCCATAGCATTAGGACTATCTATGGAGTCTTGGGCATTAAAATTTGGATATTTGTAAACGAATAATTGTAAACCAATAAAAGGATAATGGGACTTTCTTTTCCTAACTATTTTGCTCAGTGATGGAAAAAATTTCAAAACTCTTTGATTCTTTTTTTTTTAATCTTCAAAATGAATCAAAGAAAAATAACAAATTCTAATTTTAAATTTTATAAGATTGAATAGGAATTTCATTTACCCTTTATTTTGATTTAATATCATTGTTATGCTTAGTGTGTGACTCGTTAGTTTTTTTTTGAAGTTGAGAATTGAGATTGAAAAAAAAAAGCTGATCCCACCACTATAAATTTAGTCACTATAAAAGCTCAATAAACTCAAAACAAAAAAAAAGAATAACCAACAAATTGCTTCGTATTATTATCAAGATCCCAATAAAAACAAGAAAAAGTCACTATATGACTGAATCAATCATATAGTTTTAGCAACTAAAATTCTTTTCATAAAATGAAAAAAAAATCTGATTATAAATCTTGAAACAAAAATAAAAAAAAAAGAGGGGGATGTAGAAAAATGGAAGGATGATAGAAAGATAGAATAAGAATATTAATTCTTAATACTAATGATATATGATTCCAAAATGTATGGTTTATGAAAAATAAGCAGTGTGATAAAGCATCAATTTTAATATATTTCTATTTATTATTTATCTATGTAATATATTTTCTATGTTAATATAATGTTAATATTTTCTTTTTTTCGATTTATCCATTTTATCTATTATTCACATTTTTTATTTATATTTATTCTATTACTATTTTTATTTTATTACTATTTATATATTTTATTATATATTTTATATATTTAATATTTATTTTTTATTTTATTTAATATTTTATTTAATTATTATTCATATTTTAATCATAATTAATAATTATTTATTAATAAATATTTATATTTATTAATATTTATTTTATATTAAATATTTAAATATTAATTAAATATTAATAATAATATATAGAATAGGTATAATATAATAATAAATAATAGAGACAGAAATATAATCGAAATATCGAAATCAAAATAATAACAATCGAAATAATAACATAGAAATGATAAATAAATAACAGAAGAATAGAAAAGAAAGAATTGAGCTTCAGGTTAAGAAAAACTGAGGAGATTGACTCGGAGACAAATAACCAATTTTGGGGAGAGCTCCATTGCAGAGTTCAAGCCTAATCATTAATGGAGAAGCTATGGGAACGATGGAACCTGTGATTAAATAGGATTGAATTGAAAACCAATCAAATAAAAATCAATCCTAATGATTCATTGGGTAGGATGGCGGAATGAACCAAGAATAAAGTGTTCTAGAATGGATTTCTTCTCAACATGAATTATCCCATCTCAAAAAAAAATAAAGTAAAAAAAAGAAAAAAGAGTCAATATTAGCCCGCGAATGCTAATTTCAATTATTTATTTTTCAATATATTTTATTTGAGTTTTATATTTTAAATTTTCAATTGAAACTATTTCAATTGAAATAGAAATAATTGATTGAATTCTTCTTTTGACTTTTTTTATCTTACTTTTTTTGAATCTAGATATAGTATATATCTAAGATTACAAGATTACAGAGAAGAAGTCATTTCATTCGCGAGGACCCGGATGAGAAGAAACTCTCATGTCCGGTTTTGCAGTAGAGATGGAATAGAAACAACCATCAACTAAAACCCCAAAAGAACCAGATTTAGTAAACAACATAGAGGTAGAATGAAGGGAATATCTTCCCGAGGCAATCATATTTGTTTCGGCAGATATGCTCTTTAGGCGCTTGAACCCTGTTGGATTACAGCTAGACAAATAGAAGCAGGGCGAAGAGCATTGACGTGATTTGCACGTCGTAGTGGAAAGATATGGATACGTATCTTTCCCGACAAACCTATTACAATCAGATCGACGGAAACACATATGGGCTCGGGGAAGGGATCACCCGAATATTGGGTAGCCGTTGTGAAACGGGGACGAATACTTTATGAAATGAGTGGAGTATCAAAAACTGTAGCTAAAGCAGCTATGCAAAATAGCTGCATATAAAATGCCTATACTAACTCAATTTTCTTTTAGGATAGATACAATAGGAAAGTAAAGGAAAAGAAAAGATAAAGTGAAGGGGTGTTAAGAATGAAAAAACAACCGTGGATTTTTTGATCTCTACTGGACAAATAATATTTCTTTTTTTCCCTTATACCCTGCATTTAAATAAGATATTCCAATAAGAATGATATGATTCAACCTCAGACCCTTTTGAATGTAGCAGATAACAGCGGAGCTCGAAAATTGATGTGTATTCGAATCCTAGGAACTGGTAATCATAGATATGCTTATATTGGCGATGTTATTGTTGCTGTAATCAAAGAAGCAGTGCCCAACATGTCTATAGAAAGATCTGAAATAATTAGAGCTTTGATTGTCCGTACGCGTCAAGAACAAAAACGCGACAATGGCATGATAATACGATATGATGACAATGCAGCAGTTATCATTGATAAATCAGGAAAGCCAAAAGGAACTCGAATTTTTGGTGCGATTGTTCGGGAATTGAGACAGTTTAAATTTACTAAAATAATTTCATTGGCGCCCGAAGTCTTATAGTCTTCTAAATCAAATTAGTAGATGACATATATCATTATTTTCATTTATCTATATTTATTTTCTATTTCTTTCTATATTCCATATTATGTTTTTTTATTTTTATTTCTTCTTTAATTCTATTTTTCTATTATTTTTATTCGATTTTCTGATTCTGGTTTTTTTTTTTCTGAAATTTAGATTTCATTTATAATTTCAATTTGATGAATTTTTCATTTTCATTTGATTATTTATTTGATTATTTAATATCATTATATTTCTTCTTACTTCTTTATTTGTTATTATATTTTGTTCGATATTTTTATTTGATTGATCTTTTATATAATCTTTTATATAATTCAAATATACAAATAGCAAAATAAATCTAAAAATATAATAAATAAAAATCCAAATTTAATAAAAATTAATAAATCAAAATTAATACTAAATAATACTATTAAATAACATTATAATTAAATAAATAATATAATACTAAATAAATACTTATAAAACGACTAATATAAAACTACTAAACTAAATAGTTAAATTCAAATAACTACTAGATAATGAAATAATTCATAAATATGAAAAATATAAATAATAAATTCATATTCATATTAAAGTATAAAAAACCAAAATAAACATAAACAATAAAGTACATTATATCATGATATAATGAATATTCAAATAGAGGATATATATCTCATAGATTTCTGATTCATAATTCATAGATTGTGTTTCTTGCATATACTTGAATTTTGGAAATTTGTTTAGAATTGATGAATTTCAAAAAAAAAATTCAATCAATAATCTAAAAATAAAAATTAAACAAAAAAGAAACATGTTGATTCTATTCAAATGAGGAGGAACAAATAACTAGAATTCGCCATGGGTAAAGACATTATTGCCGATATATTAACTTCTATAAGAAATGCTAACATGAATCAAAAGGGAAGGGTTCAAATAGCATGTACTAATCTAACTAAAAACATTGTCAAAATACTTTTACCAGAAGGTTTTCTTGAAAATGTTCGAAAACATAAGGAAAGTCAAAAAAATTTCTTGGTTTAAACCTTACGACATAGAAATACTAAGAAACGAAAGAAAATCAAATTAAAGCGTATAAGCCGACCCAGTCGACGAATCTATTCCAGCTATCAAAGAATTCCTAAAATTTTAGGCGGAATGGGAATTGTAATTCTTTCTACTTCTCGAGGTATGATGACAGATCGAGAAGCCCGACTAGAAAAAATTGGAGGAGAAATTTTGTGTTATATATGGTGATTCTACTGTAGTTCCCCCAGTCTATCTCGAATTTACTATTTTTTTAATTGAAAATTGTAAATAACGAGAGAGGAGAAATGAATTAAGGAATTCCTCTATTAGTTTTATGAGTTTCATTAATATTTCAATTTAAAAATATCAAATAAAAGGATTTACATGTAATGAAAGAACAAAAAGAACAAAAATTTCTTCATGAAGGTTTAATTACTGAATCGCTTTCAAATGGTATGTTCCGAGTTCAGTTAGATAATGAAAATCTAATTATAGCTTATATTTCAGGAAAAATCCGTCGAGGTTTTATACGTATACTACCCGGGGATAGGGTCCGAGTCGAAATGAATCATTATGATTTAACCAGGGGATGTATAATTTATAGACTTCCTAGATTTCCAAAAAAAAAATTCTAACAATTAAATCATTCTTTTAAACATCCCTCTCGTAAGGATTTAACGAATAATCATATCATGATATAATTATTCATTCTTCTCAAATTCTATGAAATTCTATATTCATATTCAATATTCATTAAGTTCTATAAGTTCAAAAATAAAAGAAATCTATTTTCATTTTTTTTTTATCAAAAAAATATAAAAATAGATTCCGAATGAAGGTAAGGGATGAAAAATATGAAAATAAGAGCTTCTGTTCGTAAAATTTGTCAAAAATGTTGCTCGATACGTAGACGTGGACGAATTAGAATAATTTGTTCCAATCCGAGACATAAACAAAGACAGAAGTAATACTTCTCAAGTTCCAACTAAAGAATTTTCGAAAATAGAAAATAAAAAAAGAAAAACCATTTCCATTTTCAAATAAAAAAAAAGAAGAAAGGCTCTTTTTTCATATGAAATGGATATCCACCGTATCTTTTTGTAGATTTATGATTCTTCTTTCTTTTTTTGTTTATTTTTTATTTTCTATGATATAAGACAATAAAATATGACAAAATTCATCACAAAAATTGGTTTACGTAATTATTTACGTAGGAATATACGCATTGGTTCACATAAGTATAAGAATAAACCTAGGATACAAAAAGGAATTATGCATATTCAAGCCAGTTTCAACAATACTATTGTAACTGTTACAGACATACGAGGTCGGGCGTTTTCTTGGTCTTCTGCGGGTGCTTCTGGATTCAGAAGCGTCAGAAAAGGAACACCCTATGCTGCTCAAGTAGCAGCAATAAACGTTATTCGTACAGCGGTTGGTCGGGGTATGACACGGGCAAAAGTTATGATCAAGGGTACAGGTCGAGGAAGAGATACGACATTGCGAGCCATTCGTAGAAGTAGGATACGATTAAGTTCCGTGCGTGATATAACACCCATGCCACATAATGGGTGTCGACCCCCTAAAAGAAGACGTGTGTAAAACTCAGAATTGGAACTGAAGAGATTCCAAAAGAAATAAATGATTTAAAGATCTGATCCAATAATCATTAATCCAAGAAAAATAAAAAATAAGATAGTTTTCAAAATTCAAAAAAATTTAAATAAAAAATTCCAAGAAAAATAAAAATAAATCAAATAGTATACTAAAGTATAAAGTATAAATTCCAATAAAATCCAATAAAATAAATAGTATGGCTCGAGAAGAAGTAGCAGGATGCACTCCAACACTGTAGTGGAAATGTGTTGAATCAAGAGTAGACAGCAAGCGTCTTTATTATGGTCATTTCATTTTGTCCCCACTTATGAAAGGTCAAGCCGATACCATTATACAAGCTCTCAAAGCACTCAATTCATTTAGTTTATTTTTCAACTACATTTGACAATGGTACAAGCAGTGGATGAATCATTTGGTATTGAAGCACCATCTTGGATATATATAGCCAAAAATAAAAGTTCAGGAAACGAAATGATCAAATAGCTATACATGATGGAGATTCAAAAAGATTTTTGGAATAATACGTAGCATAGGTAATACAAACCGTTCAAGGCTTTGCATAGATAGTTACAAAGCAATCATTTATCATGATTAAAGCACCATAATAAAGACCCCAAAAATTACGTCACCACTAAAGTTGAATGCAACCAATTCAAAGAGGGGAAGAATAAGGTTGTCTAAGCCTAATGAAGAATATCAAAGAAGTTGATCTATGTCAATCTATGCCCTCAAAATTTAAAGAAAAACAAATACATTTAAAAGTTGAGGCCATGGCTGATTTGCAAACTGATGACAAAAAATGAATGTCGATGTAATACTTACAACTAAAGAAAGTCGAAAGTGATCATCAAAAAATGAATAAATCTAAAAAGATTGCTTGATGGAGTGGTACAAAAATAAATAGTCCCAAATAAAAAATACCAGAAAAGATTTTTAACTAAACACACACACAAAAGCTTTCTTCACCCTAGCAAGCTCCTCCTTGAAACTCCTCATAGACTCTCCTCGAAAAATTCTCATCACAATCACCACCTTTCCCTAATTTCATGTCAATCTCTCCCTTATTGTTTCTCTTTAAGCTATTACTTTGTATTTTCTTTAGCACCCAATTGCACCACAACTGCCCACCTTATTCAATAAGAATGCAAAACAACATCAAGTAGAGGAGAATAAGTCTCTTACCATAAAACTTAAAAGAAACTATTTTTCATTTAGCATTACGTTGTTATTTTAATATAAAGTTCATGTATTGAGTTTAGTCCTCAACCCCAAAAAAACCTCCAATTCCAATAAAACAATAGCCTTGGATTTGTCTTTTTGAGTCCTTTCCAAATAAACATTTTTAAGATCTAAATCATTCATTATTGACATAAAAATGTCACACATTTGTCACCCAAAAAAAATGCCTGCTTAAAACTAAACAATTAATCTCATAAAACATACAAAATCATATTTAATCATAATATTTCATACAAATACTTTGGACAAAAACATTTTTAAAAAGATTATTTTGAACCTACAAAGATAATATATTAGCCAAACATGAAATTTGACATAGAAATGTTCATTCAATAGAGTACATTCTAAAGCATTACAAAATCAACCAATCTAAAGTAAGGTCTATACATACCATTACTGATACCTAATCAACACTAGAAGACCATCTTGATGGAGTTTCTTGGAGGCTTATCGATGATAAGATGATTTCACAATTTCTTGTTATGATTAAGAAAGACATTCTAAGTTGATAGGGTGAAAATAGGATATCAAGGGTTAAAAGTAACATAATTTTCTTAACGAATGTATGGATACATCTTCAGCTACCAACAAACACTAAGTGGAATCGAAATAATCATTTTATAAGCAAATTTATAACTGAACAAAGGGTCATTAACATAGTTAACATGAATCCAATGATAGGATATAACTCTAGCCACTCAAAGACATAAGATCATAATCTATTGTGTGCCTAATTTTCATTAAATCAAACCATGCATAGTTCAATTATTTAGAGCTCATTCAAGGTGGTATGTCTAATATATCTACCATGGAGCCCATTCTACTTGGATTTTGAAATAAGCCTTACCAATAGATTCAAAGTATTTATATAAAAGAAGGTATAAAAAATTATCAAAAATATTTGAATAGTTCAAACCACTTCAAGATGTTGTTAAAGCTCTTCCAAGATAAGTACAAAAAGAGACATGCTATGCACAAAATCAACACATCCACAAATCAATTGTTTGGAGTCCATTTATGTTGCGTCTCGTATATCTACTATCGAACCCACTCAACTTGGATTTCTGAATAAACCCATCCAATAAAAACAAATAAAAGGTATAAAAGACTATCAAGAATATTTAAAAAATTTAAATTATTATCAAGATGTGGTTGAAGCTCTTGCAATAGTGTAAAAAGAGACATGATATGCATTATCAACAAGAGAATTTTAAGAGATGTAGAATGGTTTTATATAATAAAAGAATAACTAAGGGGCTAAGAAAGTTAAAAACAATTTGTTATATATTATTTTGACTCCTAAAGAAAAGTAAAGATAACATTTATTGGATAAACCTTTTGCTATAAGAAAAAAATCAATACTGATAAATCTAGAGAACTTAAAATTACATGAGCATTTCATAATTGATAAGCAATTTCATGAGGTGTTATCGCCTATGCATGAACTTGTCATGGGAATGAAAATTCTACTATCAAAGTATATGATTTTTAAGAATTACTGAACCACCTCTAGATGAGAGACATATGTCCTACTTTACTTCATCAAATTGCACAAATGCCGCAGGCGACAAATTATGAATAATTTGGAACAAGAAAAAATTGAGTTTTGTTATCTCATGTTCTCTATTTAATATTAACCAAAAGGCTCTCCACCAAATCCATTTCCACTTAAAAAATATTCAAAGTGACTTAAATCCTAGAAAAAAGGTGAAATATCAAGACAACAACAAAAGTAAACAAGGTAGTCTTTAGATGTCCCCACAACATTATTCATATTTTTAAATGACCTTGAATAAAAGTTCTACAAGCTAATAGAGATATTAACCCATGGGCAAGGGATAGGAAGAAAACTTGAGAGAGTATAGCACCCAATAAAAATTGCTCAAAACTTGAGATAGTGAGCACAAGCACGGAGCACCTTGAGATGATAAGCTTGAAAGTTCAAGACACATGAAGTAACAAGCATAATGTTCCACCAATGGTTTTCAAAGATTTCCTCAAGAATTGCACTATAAGATTGGAGTCACAAGAAGAGCAAAATAGTTGAGCAATTTGACATGAAAGCAGAACTACAAAACTTAAACAGAGGTGATGAAAAACCTCTAAGTGAAAGCCTTTAGGAAATCTTGCAAAGATTTGAGGACCATGTTATGAGGAATTTCTATAATCCAAGTGTCAATCTAGAATGAAGCAGACTCAAGAAATTTTCCAAATTAATCATAAGAGCAAAAACCAAATAAGAATAACACTATTTTTAAACCAAGTAGAAGCATCCCATCAATTATAGGATGTGATAATATTTTTAAATAAATTTAGCACCATTCCAATTTTAAGTTTTTCCCTATACAACTAATTAGAGTTGTACTATAAAATATATTAGGTAGTATTCTATGGAATCATTAGTGATTTTCAAATGCTTGTGTTTTAAAAACAAGCAGTAGAAGTAAGGAATCATAGCCTTCAACTAGCAATCATTGTTCTACTCTCTCTCTATTTATTTCTCTCTCCTCTACCCACTTCTCTTGCATAATTACTCTTGATTTATTCAAGGAAACCCTTGTGAATTTCCAAATATAGTGACTAAATTCAATAAGAGTATGGGTTGTGGATGGATCAAGTAGATTAATTTAGCTATGGTCAGTGCCATCACTGCAAAGAATTTGACTACAATGGTCATTTAATCTTGCCATATAATACAATAGAAATTGTTGGAAGAAATGGTTTATATAGTTTTCATTTACATTAAACCAGAAGGTAGCCATTCACATTATATTGATGTTAATCACAATAATTAGACAAGTCTCCTATCTTCCTAAGCAAAATAGAAAAAAACTTCATTCCACAAGTTAGAGGCAAAAGTACAAGCTAATATAAGAAGCCTTTCCCTTTCAAATAATGTGCAAGAATTGATGTAAAAAGAGGACTCACATC
Source organism: Vanilla planifolia (assembly GCA_023846275.1). Taxonomy (NCBI): domain Eukaryota; kingdom Viridiplantae; phylum Streptophyta; class Magnoliopsida; order Asparagales; family Orchidaceae; genus Vanilla; species Vanilla planifolia. The sequence continues at coordinate 4,222,673 of JAIUJO010000025.1, read as the reverse complement.
TCCATTACTATACAAGCATCCCATAATCAAAATTATGAAGTATCTTGATGATTTATGAAATCAGCCTTAGTAGCTAAAGGGATAACAAGGAAAATGTAGCTCAAGTCAAAATAAAATTTGATTAATGTAACAATGTTGTAAATATGTCCATGCAAAGGCACTTCCCCAAAATAGATTATTTCAAAATACCAAGTTAGGGATGATAACATGACATATTTTTTGGAGTAGAAAATATATATTAACCTGCTTCCTTATCTTCTACACAATATCTCTTCAAGGGTTGCCCAACAAGCTACTCCACTTTTAACATTTTTTTTGAAACAGCCATGAATAGAATGATAGTTGCAATGATGGCCTTGATTCAACCAAAACCTACTGTTTCTTGAAAAGACATGCCAAAATTCGTCATTTCAAGGGCAAAAAATTAGCTAAAGCACCCAAGAGAACAACAATATATGCCATATCTATTACACAGATTACAAATAAGCACAAAAAAATGCAACAATTACTAGTATTATTTCATAAAAGAAGGAGAAAAGCTACATGATGTCTTTGGGAATGGATAAAAGATTTTGAAATGAATCTTTTAAAATACCAAACTTAAAAGCAATTCCTCCAACTTCATGAAAAAGCTTCTTAGTTGAGTGATCAACTAACTCCTTAAAATATGAAAAACTAATTGTTATTTATTTCCTTTTTCCACTTTGAAGAGAATGCAAAAAGAGGTTCTAAAAGCTAAGCAGATCAGAATAGCTAGCATAAATGTTTTTTGAAAATGAAGATTTGAAAACTCCAATATAAAAAAGAAATAATAAAAAGGAAAGATCATTTCCCTAGCAAAAACAAAGTAAACAATGCATCTGAAAATTCTTGGAGAGAAGATAGAAACCTAGTTCATCATAGACTGCTCTTGCAACTTCTTGAGCATTCCTAACTTCTCATTGTAGTTAAAAGAAAACCACAAAATACAAGGGTGTTAATAATTGCACATTAGACACATTTCAAAAAACATCAATTGAGTTTAATAATTTTACACATCATATAGCTAAGAAAATTTTATTTAAAATTTTCAATTTAGAACATTTGAATGAAATGTCACAATTACATCACCAAAATGTAATTCCCTTATAAGAAAATAACCTCTTGGACAAAGTAAACAATCCAAAAGAAATGAAGGTCAAGCTAAAGTATCATCATTATGCAATGCACAGTTCTTTTGAAATGTATTTAAAATCAAAAAACGTCATTTGTGCATCTGCCAACACCATGAGAATATAAACTTTTGGTTAAGTGGTACTGCAAGTTGGCAGTGCACTATTTTAAAGCTAAAAGAGAAATTTCAATTTTATTTAAAAACATAGATATGTTGTTGAGGATTGAAAAATGAAGGAAATGATTAGGAGAGATACATCTAGACATATATAGAGGGATTTAAGAATAAAACAGGATGATAAGAAAGTTCTACCAATAAGCTATTTGTCTATTTTCTGCTTCTTGATGCCAACCACTACTTCACCTCTCCATTGTAACCATTAGAGTAAGTTAAAGATGTCTGATGCATTTACCAAGTTTTGTCAAGCTTTCTTTTCTTTCCTAGTATAATAGATGCTCCAAATTGTTTAACATGTTTTACTGAACATCTTCCTAGTTGATTTATTTAATATTAATTATTTGATAGTTTAAGATCATATTTTGAGGTTTTATGTTATTGTTCTTATTTATATGTATGGTTTCTATGATCAATTTGTATTTTCACATAATTGTTTTTAATGTTTATGTAATAAGTACAAGATAAAGTATCATTATCATTGACATTTATCTTAAGTTTGTTGAAGATTACTAGTGACTACAACACAAATTATGCTTAGGATAAATCACATAGATATGACATCACTACATTTGTAGTAATAACCTATCATAAACATTAATATACAACTTTTAAAAAATTAAAATGGTTTCCAAACTTCAAAAAAGGAATTCTTAATTTTGTTATTAGATATATATTCCTATAACATATTAGACTAAATTAGTTCCTTCAAACATAACAAAACATATAAAATAGATAGGGATTTGATTGAATAGGACTATCACTAATATGTTAAAGACTTCAGTTAATTAATCAATTTGCCTAGCACTTGTGGTATGAACCAGAGTCCAAGCATAAAGCCAAGCATAAACTCACAAACAAATGAAGATATCCATTAAACAATGCACCTACTACATCAAACAAAAATGTAGCAAAAAATCAAACATCTTCACACTTCTCCCTAAAGCAAGCATTTTGTTCAGTTGCCAAAGTAATAACATTGTCTAGGTTCTTTTGTAGTGAAGTCTTCTCCATTTTTAACGATTCAATTAGAATAGGAAGAATGCTTTAACACAATAATAATAAAAAACTATGTTCAATGGAACATTTTGATTGGTAAAACCCTACTCCTTTAGCCATTTGATGACCAAAATTGCTTCAGTTTCTCGTTCAATTAGATTGCAATCATCTAGAGGCATAAATTCCTTCAAAAGACATGTTGAGGAAGCACTACTTTTTTTAGGAATTCATTCTAATTCAAAATAGTTGTTTTGGATAAATTTGATGTTCACATCCTTAAAAACATCAAAAAAGAGATGCCTTGCTATTTGTGTTTGTGTGTGGGAAGATGAATACATATTGAATTTAGGCTATTTCTACTTTGATGAGTTTTCTTCTGGCAAGTAACATTCAGCAATGCATGCTCATTAGGAAGGAAAAGGTCTTCGATTTTATCAGTGACATAAAATCTCTCGGGTAAACGACATCCATAAGGTAGTGTATCCCAATTAAATGCACAAATTTCTGGCATAGGATAGATGAATGTAAGTTGATTGAAATTTTGGCTTCTCCTTAATTGGCTCCACACTGTCAGCTTCCTCATTTAACTTAGTAGGTAACTCTAGTAGGGACACATTTTAGAAAACTTGTTAAAAAAATAATTGGTTTGTTTTTGTTGTGGTTATTTCCATTTAAGAATGGAACAAAAAATTGCCTTTTAAATGAAATTTAAATTTTTATTCATGGAATGTGGTTGAAAAAGTATTCCTTTAATAGGTTTGAATATATTATGTGTAAAAATTAGACCTTTCCATAACATTTTTGAATGACATGAGAAAAAAAGACAAATAAGTCCATTTTTTTACTACAAAAAATAGATAACATTAGCCCTAACACCAACTTTTAAAAAATATTTCGTAACATGCATCGGGATTTGAGCATGTATTTTTACCTAGCTTCATAAAGAATAAGCTAACAAATCCATAGTTTTATGAGCAAAAATGCTCCCCAAAATCATCAACAAAGATAATATACTGATACCATCTATTTTTTTTAAAATGCTTATAGCTTGATGAATAACTACCACCACTAATAAGTTGTCTTTTGCGAAACAAACGTCTTATTTAAGATTTGAGGTATGCCTATATGGTTGCTATAATATTATAATGTTTTATGGTCACAATGCAAGATAGTTAAATTTATCATAAATAGAATAAATACTTTGAAGAATGAGTGAATACACTTCGAAATATGATTGCAAATAGGTACATTTAAGTTAAGGTTGGTTGGTGTTTTAAAAATTGAGAATAAGTTAAGTGAAAAAAAGTTTTGATGGTTTGGAAATATTTAACCTTTTAGAAGGTGTGCTATTAAATTTTTTTTTCATATGAATAGAAAAATAGACAAACCAATGAAATTGAAATGGTTAGAAACATAAGGAATGCAAAAATCAACTATGGAAGAGCAACCAAAAAAAGTAACTACAACTGTGTTTGTATCACAATTCTGAGGAAGAGAACATTACTTCTTTTGATGCAATTTTTTTAAAATATTTTAATATGCATGATAATTAAGACCAATGACAAGACGGAGTGATCAGATTTAAAAGCAAGGAAAAACTCGTAGTAGACTTCTAGATGGTGAATGTAATGATCAATAACCACACAAAAGAAATTTTTAGTTTATAAATTTAAATGTTAAAAGTGCAAAACCTTTCTAGAGACCAAACTAGTCAATACCTTGGCACTAAGGCAACTACATAAAATGATGGAATTAGAGTCATACTTTTAGCAATTCTTAAAGATGAATAAAGAAAAAACTAATGGATCAATTAGGTAATAACTAGATATTTAGACCAGAAAGGGATAGGGACTAACCCTAATTGAGTCAGAATACAATTCACTTGTGATAGAGAAGGTAATCAATGGCTTGATTGGTAGATGCACTTCAATCAAGGTTTTGTTAATGGAGCAATGGTGATCGAGTGGAACATTAGCTTGCAATGCTCAAATATAATCAACTATCATTATGAGGATGGCCCAAAAGATTTCCATTTATTGTTATAGGAGTTGAGATAACCAAATCTAAATGTAGGGTTTAAGGAAAAATAATTGCTTCACAATTAGGGTTAAAGAAGTCTTGGTTTAAGAAAAGGCCATATTCTCCTAGTGCCCTTCAATCCTTCTATTATTTTTATAGATAATGCTAGAAAGATATTCAAGTAGCCTTTAAGAATTTCTTTGATGCTACTCAAAGCTTAACAATGATTTAACTACACTAGAGGCAAAGGAAAATTGATCAAACTGGGCTTAGGAATTAATCTAAAAAGATGATAAATAAGGATTTTTTTAAAAAAATCTTAGAATATGGAAAAAACCATCCCCAAAATTCAAAAAAGGTAAAACACATTATCTAAGTAGAAGCATATAGTTTAGGAGGCCTAAACCATTACAAGGGACTAAGTAATGTGTTGAATGAGTTAAGGTCTCTAATTAATCCCAAGGCCAACTCAATCAAAGCCTATTTTAAATAAATTCAAATTATTAATGACTTGGATAAAAATTCTGATAAGATTAATAGTCCTAGCTAAGCCCATTTAAGTATTTTTAGATCTTAATTAACAATTCAAATACTAAAAATATAAAATAAAGATCAGAAATGGCTATAACATTATTAGCTATTTCTAAACATTGATGTGTTTAAATTGAATAAGATGGATAATTTGGCTATTCTAATATAACAAATAGTATAACCTCCCTTAAAATATATAAGATTTCTAAAATGACCATTAAATAAATACAAGTATCTCAATGAACACACCCAAGGCTACGGTCTCAAGTTCACATCAAATAAGAGAAATGTTATTGGGAAAAGATGATAGGGTGGCCCCTATTTTTGAGAAGGATAATTAGAAAAATAGAAGAATGGCTTTAATGACTTAGAAAACTCTTGAGATTGTACCCTCTAATGATCTTTATTTTCTCCAAAAATAAGAAGCAATTGACGAAACGGGACCTTTCTTAGGTTTGATGTTGGCTTCAAAATGGTTAGACATGGATAACGACTTGTTATATATTGATTTCACTAAATAAATGCTTAATAAGAACTAAACCTATTAATATAATTGTTGACATAAAGCATATACATTAGTAACAAATAAATTCGAAATTAGAAACAATATGATTAGTAGAACATTACTAAAGAATAAAGCTACAGGACACGCAATAAGCAAAGTTTAGATGATATTGCCAAGAGCTAATGAAAAAATAAAATATCAAAAAAGCATTTGGTTAACTATAATGACATACACTATAATATTATTTAAATATATTAGGTGCGTTATTTGATTACATCTTTAAATAATATTATTTAAAATTGTAATTATTTTTTGAAAAAAAAGCGACATCTAGATGATGAAAAACTTCATATTAATTAGAAGAATAGTATATTATTTAGATAACATTCAGTTAAATAGTAAAAAAAAATATTGATAAACTTTAGTTTACATTAACATTTACATAACACAATGATTTAAATATCAACACTATCTAAATATATTTATCAAAATGTCTCCTAAAATTAATTTGTGTTTTTTAGTCATACTATTTCAAGATATGGCACCACATGCTAGATTAAAAGCGACCTAAGATAAACTCAGCACACACTTTGCTTTATCAAGTACATGAAAATTAGGATCGCAATTGGCTGCAATGGATTATTTATTTCCAATAAACATATCATACTTAATGTGGAAGCACAAATTGATATCCAAAGAAATCCTTCTTATAATATCGTGTTCTTATATGACAAATGCAAGGCATATCTTTTTCTAACAAAGATAGGGAAATGAAAGGATGTTGAAGAATTAAAAGAATTTTTTTCATAATATTAGAAATATTACAATTTAGAACAACTAAATCATAAAGAAGAAAACATAAATGAAGGCTAAAATAATTGTAAAGGATGCATCAATAAGCATCACCTCATTAGTCATTTTCTTTTGAAAAGGCTCAGGACACCAGGTCACCTGCCTCCTTGTCTATAACCAAAGAACCATTAATAATGATAATAATAACAATAATATATCATTAAATATAAAAATATAACAATGAAAAATAAATAAGAGGTAAAAAATGTCAAAATATGAAGCCAAGTCGTTATAGGTGCATGATAAGCTTAGAAATTGTAAACAACAATAAAAAATATTGCATGATCAGAGGATTAAACAAAAAGATAAATATATAATTTAAAATTGAAATGTATATACATAACCAACAATACAATAATCACTAACAATGCAAAGAACTCAAACAATTGGAACAAAAACGAAGGTGACTCTTCACAATTGTTTAAAATAAAAGTTGTTAACTATGTAATATTCTCATAACTAAAGAGTGGGATTGATGAGGAGGAATACAAGAAAAAATAAGCCAATAAGGGCCATAAACAATTTCAAAACTATTAAAGATGGACTTGAGCAATCCTAAGATGCTGGCTAAACAAAGCTAATAGCAAAATGATTGAGGTTAAATTTGGAAAAACTTTCCTTCTGCTTTATAATCTTAAGTTTTGTACTAACAAATATTCTCCAACTGCATGGTAAACAATGGTTTTATAATCATAAAAAATTTTGAAGTAATTTGTTTTGAAGAAAAATAAAGGCTATGCTCAAATTGAATCTCAGACCTATTATTAGGAAAACAGGGTCAATTCCAAATGAACTACAACTCATTGAAAATTTGGCAACTTTTTAAGAGGCAATAACATAAAATATTTTGGACAAAGAAATTAAACATGTGATAGTACTAGCAAATGAAGTACAAGCCAGTTCTTTGCCTACCTTCATAAAATTGTTCTTGGTAGGTCACGTTAGGAATCCATAATAAAGCCAGTTTGATACTTGACAGCCCAATCTTGCTATGACCATCACCACGAAGAACTACAAAACATTCATGTTGCACATGTGACAAGGATACTACCAGATCTTTCTAGCACAACTCCTAAACTAGTAGATTAATGCCAAACCAATGCCTTCCTATCTTGTCTCAAAGATGTTAATGATCAATTAATTTAATCATGAGATGTTCCATATACCATAAAGAATAAAATATAAGTATTTATAATGTTTAGACAAGTAAATGTAAAACATAAATTCTAGGCATATTCAAAAGGGAATCAATAAGCCATACAAATAACCTAATAAAAACAATTATCTCTATTCAGAAACATATAATATATTATGGCTTCCTTTAGCCATTATAGGACACCAGAAGACAAATTAATGGTTAAGGAAAATTCAACGCTTTTGCCCAAAAGTTTTTCATAGGATAACCATAAGGAAGTTTCCAAATGAAAGGTAAGTGGCAACAAGCATCAAAAAGTCTATCTAACCATCACATAAAGAGGGAAAAAAAGAATTAGATTGCCAATCAACCAAAGGGAAAAAAGAACTAGCCATAAATGAATAACTTTTTTCATCCCTTTCAGAGCACAAGTGAGCCGAGATTCTAAATCTTCGTTTCTTGTTCCAATAACCTTATCTCACGACAAACTTTTGCTTTCTTTTCCTCCCCCAACTACAAAGCTATTCGCTCCTTCTCAAGGTCACTCTATGGCACAAACATATTGTGCAATCATGGAGAATGTTGTCTCAACAAATTAAATGTCAAATTGAAAAAATAATTATGTACCCATACACTAGACCTATAATAAATTATTATGTAGATTAAGAATTTCTTCTTCAAGATGTTCGGAGTGAGGGCTCTACAACATGTATGCATAAAAAGATTACTCTTTTTGTGGCTGGGTAAAAAAAAAGAGGACAGTAGTCTTTAGAGTAAAAAGAAGCAACAACAACTTTGCCTAAAACTCCTCTATTTCCCTTTTTTTGCCACTTTAAGAGAACAGCATCAGTCACAAACTTTTTTGTTCAAAGAAAAAATAGTTTTAAAAGTTAAAATGATATGGAAATATCTAAAACCAGTCAATTAAAGAAAATAAAAAGAAATAAACAAAACAATTATAGTCTAATTAATTGAAAGTTTTTTTATAGGACGAATAACTAATAGATGAAGTACACCTCATTCACACAGGCACAATTTTTTACTTGAAATCCTAAGCTTACAAACAATAAACAATTTAATCAGTTAATATTTGACAAATATTTAATCTAAACAACTAAAAGATCTCTTGTAAATAGCATAACATTAACATGAGGACAAGGCAATAGAAAAATGATGTCATCACTACAAAATTATTTATGAAGTTCTTTTCACTAAATTCAAACCAAACACAATATGCCCCACCACTGCACAGTAAGTTCCTATGTAACTGGTCATATTTGAAAAAATAGCATTGTTGCAATAGGCCATTGTAGAGCATGCCATAATAACTATTCAAGACATTAAGAATGCGAGATAAAATATGAAAAGCCTTAGAGTGATATACATAAAATTGTATAGGTTTCTAAGTGACTTATTTGTTAATAGTTGGAAGCATTACTGTCTTCAACTAAAACCTAAAAGAAAATTGCTTCAGGTCAACATTACTCTTAAGAAATAGAAGTAATCTGACATTTACAAGTCCTATACAACAAACAAAATCCATCAAAGCAAAGTTTGTTGTTGTTTTATTAACTACCTTAAACAAAAAAAGCAGCTATGTCCCTCTACCTAGTTAGTGTAAACTCTTTTTCTATTCCTAAACTAACCTTTAGAAATAGTCGTAAAAATCTTTATTGCCAATATAATTGTGCATGTATTTTTATAAAGAAAAATTAATTTAAGAATCAAAAAATTAAAAAACTTCTCTATATATTGATGAACCATATGCTTTTTATCTATTTTGAAAACAAAAATTTGTTCGCAAATAAAACAAAATTAAACAAATCCATTGGCAACTTTTACAAAAAAAACTTTGTGACTTTGACAGTGCAACTTCAATGACATCAGAACATTGAGTAGTGTTCTAGATTGCAAAAGCTTGTATTATGACAAGTATTTCCCCCTTCTTTTAGTGCTAGATTATCAATAATATGCTCTTAAGCCACTTGGCCTTGAAAAGGTGCTCCCATCATGAGTCAAGGAGTGTTGTCTTCTCCAAATTGCTCTTTAACCGAGGTGGTAGAGGAGGCAGAGACCACTTCTTTGGTCAAAATCAAACTAGCAACTTCGTATAAAGATGAACCTGAAGTGGTGTTTGAAGGAGATGAGATAAAGAAGAAAGTTGCTCCTTTCAAATTCAAATTAATTGGGACACTCTCCCATGGTCGCACAAGCATACAAACAGTATGACTATAATTCAAAAAAATTAAGTTTAACGTGCCATTGTCAATGGGGTTTCCAGATCACCAACACATTCTTATTCGATTCTCATTGGAAGAGGATTAGTTTAACTACTATTTGCATAGAATGCAAACTATTGTGGTGCTCCAAACACGAGTCTTTAAATGGCATTGAGATTTTCAACTTAATTCTGAACACTTGTGAGCTCTGGTTTGGATCTCTTTCAAGTTTTTTTCCAGTGACAACTTGTCGAATTAAACACCAATATCCTCTAAAAAATATATCAAATGTAAGCAATGCCAATCTAGAATTAAAAAATATATTTAATTTTGAGCGTCTCAATAAATGTGCCAAAAAAACCTGTCCTTATTTATATTTGAGTATATAGCTAAGAAGGTATTGTTATGAGGAATCTATTGATATATAGTTTGTAGTTTTAAGAGGTGAATTAAATTTTCTTTGAATTTAAAAAGAAAATATTAATAAAAAGAAATCCTTTTTGTCCTCTTGACTTCTCCCATGCCAAAGTAGCGCAGATGTTTGGAGGACTTTTGGAGCGAAGAAAGAGAGCAAAAGCATGAAGAGAGAAAGAGAAGAGTTGAAGAGGAAGAAGGAAAGAAAACAATATTGTAATTTGAAAAAAAAGACTGAAAAATGAAAAAGAAAGACTACAGGAAAGAAAGGGATTTTTAATTTTGTTTTGTAGGTATAACATAGAAAAATAGAGATCTAGACCACACTGTTTTCTTAAAATATGCATTAATTAGTTAGAATGTAAAGAATGGAATACGTATCAGTTCCCTGAAAAGTTGAAATTGCTCTAGATCATTACAAATTTTTAGAGTAATGATTGTACGAGTCAATCGTTTAGATCTAACTAGTGTGGCACTAGCAGCTGGAGTTTGGAAGCTTTTTAGCCTGAGTGTAAGAATGGAAAACGATAAAAATTGTATTGGTATGATCAAATGAACATATAGTACGATGGTTTACATAAAAATCCATTACATTTGAAAATTTTGAGAGCTCAAGTAAATTTGATAGTTTATGGTTATAATATTAGTACAAGATCATACCAATATGGCACATTAGTAGATGTTGACGATTGTTCTAATGCAAAATGAAAATCAAAGAATACAATAATCTATAAACCACTTAATCAAGATATCATCTTGTCCAATTGCTCATCCAACCATCTTTACATATATGAGTATGGATTGTATTAGAACAATGTATATATAGAAGCGATACACCAATGCATTTCGATGTTTATCATGCTTTATACTTGTATGATGCTATTATTGGCCTATTACAATCAACATTATGGTGTTGTGCATATATGAAATAGATTGTACAACTATGAAAGTTGAATTGGACTAATATAATTAGTTGTTAGAGATTTCTTATCATCATACAAATACGATGATTGAACCAAACTTATACAATTAATTCCCAGATTACTTAATATAAATTGATTGTATGATACATTGTCCAACCAATATATTAGGCATGGGTTATGCAATATGATATGTGATAATGTACCTTACAATAGCATTCACAAACCCCTTTTTCCAATGAAAAATGTGTTCAACAAGAAAGGCAGAAAGATAAGAGTAAATTGACAGCACATGAGAAGGCATATGCAATGATACTAAAGGCAAAGGGAGAAATACGACAACAATGACAAAGCCCTCTAGACACACTAAATAACCTAAAAAAAGAAACATATATTGCAGATGCACATCTTCATCTAAGCAAGAAGCTTCGAGAAAAGCGTATAATTTTGTCTTTAGTAAAAAAAATTTTTCTAGTAAATTGAGCCAAAATCCCTGGATATATCAATATTCATAAAAAGACCATTTTAGGTTATTTGGCACTAACTTTCTATGCAAGTTTTATAACCAACTTCATTTTATCATGAAGGTATTACCTTTGATAAAAGCTACTTACACTTATTGGATACTATTGGGAGTGATGGGGAGGAATCTATTAGCTAACAGTTTGATAATGATCTTATAAACAAAACACTAAATAGAGAGTGGTCTATCCTCTAAGATTGATTGGGCAATAATTGCCTTTGCAATAGGTATGATATCTATAGCACAAATGTTGGTGCAAACCTTGTTGTAACAAAGGCCTAATTGACAACCACAATGAAATTCCTCTAAATGTTATCCAAACAATCAAAGAAGAACTCAACAATGAACCCAACAAATCATATTGCTTCAAATTCAAAAAATCATTAATTGTTTCAAGAATCCCACAAAAGTCAATGATTCAAAATCCTATTGATTGTAGATCATCAACCCAATTGAGCATGAAGAATAAATTAGAGACCAAAGTAATCTATTAGGATGTCAAAAACAAAGGGTTGCATTCAATCAACAAGACAACAATAAAAAAAGTCATTCTAAGTGAATTAGATTCCTTCTTACATTTTAATCTCCATAAAATAAGTTCAAGTTGTTTTCTTCAACATTAAACCAACAAAACTTTGTATGTTGAGCACTCCACAAAAAATAAACTTCTTAAAGTTAAGGTTACCAAGTTGACATTGGCTTTCCTTATAAAGCAACTAATCATGCAGGGAGAAGATGCTCTTGTGGAAAAGAAATAATCAATCTTTTCTTCAAGGGATCTAGACCCCGTTTAGAACTTGCAAAAAATTTTGATCCACTTGAGCTTGGATAAGTAATGTTGAGGGCCATCTCACAAGGAAAACTCTCTTGTAGTCCATAATAAGTTTAAATTTAAATAGTTAGTTCAAAAATTCTTTAACTTTAAGAAGATTCCCCTTGGATTTAGTCATATAAGAAACGATCCAAGTTAAGTAATCAGAGAAATGGTTTAAGGATAACCACACAAAGGAATTTTGCATGACTATCATAAATCCACATTGGATAGAACCTAAGAAAGCTTAGAATGGATTGGATACCTTAAACAATTATTGAAAAAAATAAAGGTGTGGCCTAAGTGAGGAACATCATCCACCATAATATTTATAAGAAGAATTACTATATTTCTCATTTTCTTCTTTCCCATTAGCTCAAATTAAAGGGGATAAAGCCTCTAAATTCATACAAGGAGGCTATCTTGAAGTCCTACTCATTGTAAGCATAACTAATAAAAAAACCTAAAGGAAGGGGCCAAAGATCCAACCACCTAAGTAAAAATTACAATTAGGATTACAACTTTAATTATCAAACAGCCTTAAATTATGAAAAATGTTGTAGAATTCAAAGTCATCAAGTTTGATACCACGGACTTAAGTTGATCTCTATATTCACAGATCTAGGAGCTGTCATGCCAACATCTAACATTAAAATAATTAACGTTTGAGGGTTTATTCATTGGGTTACGGAGGAGAATCAATAATTCCCAAGCAAACGAAGGGAAGAGGAACTACCTCTTTTTAAGGGATGATGTGCTTTAACTGAGTTAGATTGAGTCACAATAAATGTAAAAGGGTAAATCTTATAACTAATGGTTGTCACCATTTTACAAACTCAGGGTTAGATGATCCCTTTACATAAGCAATGATATGTACAACAAGATGTTGCATGGTGGCCAATGGCATGGAGTCTTGCCGAGTACAATCACCACCAAGTTAACGAAGTTAGGAGAATTCATTCCTCACATATCAATGGTGTCCTACTCTAGCTTTCCATGCCATTGCCTCAATAAGATGAATGTATGCTAAGAACTAGTATTTTAATACAACACTTAACAAGGGAACTAAACCATTCGCCTCATATTCCAATGCCAACTCTAAGAAGATGTAAACACCACCAATTTAGCATAGTTAAAGTTAAGTTGCTACACAAGTTTTTTTTCGAAAAGGAATTAAGACTTTTAGACAATTGTAGATGGTTTTTGAATAAAGTTTCATGTAATAATTTGTTAAGGGAGAGGTTGGGAGGGGTAGGACGAACATTAGTGTTGTATGTATAAGAGGGGAGGTAGTTGAAGTGATTGCAACATGAAGGGCAATAGAAGTGGATGCAAGTGCCATGCTTGTGGGATGAGAGATTGGGCACAACTTGTGCCTAATTAGTTGATTTAGAAATGTGAGTTATAGCCTTGATCCTGAGATGAAGCTATTAGTAGGACCCAAAGAGGGGGAAAGAGCATTATATACAGAACAAAGGAATAACAAGACAATGAGATAATGTTTCAAGAAGCAAAGAAATGATGCATGGCACAGTACCAAACAAATCAAAGGATGGTTGATGAGGGCAAGGATAAACTAGATCAAACAATGATAGCTAGTGTTGAATAAAAAAGGGAGCTTGCCCACAAAGGAGGCATTGTGAAGATGATCGAGACATTGAAAATAAAGATGATGACAACAAAGAAATCAAGTTCTTTGAATTGATTCTTAAAGAATTCAATCTTTTTATGAAAAAAATCCTCTTGTCCCTTCACCTTGTTCCTTTGCTTCTTGTCATTTTCACACATTCATTTCCACTATTGCTGTTCCGAAAAAAAAAATTTGCTAATGAGGGCTCAAGGTAAAAATACCTCATAGAAAAATCAATTACTTCATTAAATTCAACATGAGTTCATTGTATATTTGCAAAAGATTTTTGTCCCTTAAACACATAGAACTAGATATGGATAGCATAAAATCATTTAAGGCTGCACAAGTTAGTGGCTTAGCCACGACGATACTCTTAGCCAAAGCTTATATGGTCTGAATTAATTCCAATTTACATCTACTGTGTTAGGCATCTTTGATCACCTTAATAGCCCACAACCTCATATTTTTACTATTGTCATGTCAATTGCATGGGTTGTATGGGAATTCATGCAGTAAATTCCTTTGTAAATTTAAATCTACTAAATTAATAAGGAATCTGTGAGAGGGTGATGTTAAAAATCATAGGAGTATTTGCACTTCCACCATGACAATGCTACAAAATGCTAGTTAACTTGTTGTCCCGATACGGTACATGACCACTAGATCACTATCTTCCGTTGAAGACAACATGCGAACCATATAATTGAGAAGCGAAAATATAATGATGAAAAATACCCTTTGCTTTCAACACCATCTCTTAGTTTCTTAATTATGATACCAAGGGTCACCAAGCACTTCTTTATATATGAGCCTTCTCTCAAGCGCACACCTTTTGCACCTCTTTTAATAGCACATTCTGATCCAACAAGATCTACCAAATTCTATTAAAAAGAAAAAGAAAGTGTTACGTAGAATGTCAAGAATTATTCCAAAAATAAGCATAAGAGATGACAAACAAAGAAAATGAAAGCATGATTACTTTGTTGCCGAAACAAAATACCTGAATAGATACACGAAGAACTTTAAACAAATTAATTGAATCACCTTTTCCACTTCTCTCCCAATTTTCAATAATGTGGAATTAAATTTAATTAGTTGAGATACTTCAAAAAAGTTTGACAAAAAAAACTATAAAAAAAATATACATGCCATGTGAAAAATTGTATGGGAGCCTATACTGTAAAGGGTAATGTTTGTCTCTCTAATGTGTCGCTGAACTGTAAAACAAAAGAAATTGTGCCCTTAAGTTGCAATATTACTACAACATAACTAAAATGAGGAAATGACATTTTGGCCTTACATACACCAAATTCCACGAGTTGAAAACTTTACCGAGGGAGGTAATAATCTCCTCTTTCAAACCAGCAACATATATGCCTCACTTCACAAATAAGGTAGACCTTATAATTCAAATAGAAATAAATAAAGTTCATAGTAATGCAACATAGAACCATATTGAACAAACTGAAAGAAGGAACTCCACGTTGTATATCTCCATGTAAGATGCTGAAAAATGGATTCTATATCCACTTTTTAATTCAGAAAAAATAAACCTAAATAACTATACAGAAAATACAACATTAAAGTAATTTTTACATAAACTTTGATTCCTTTTTGAGATGAAATGTTAAGCAAATAATTACAAGAAGATCTATGTCTGGTAGATGAAAAATGTCTTTATTAGTGAGGGAGTTCTATGCAGTAAATGAGGACATAATTGTTAAACTATTTTATTAGTTCAAAATGACAAGTGTAATAAAAACCAAAAATTAAGATAAAGAACAATCCTCTAAAAAGAACACACCAAAAAAATTATGAAAAAATATTCATAAAAAAGGGTTGGAAGGATTTATAGTTGTAAAGGTAAACCACCTCTTGAATAATTCTAACTAACTCATGAACAAAAAGCGGTATGTTTCCTGGTTGACTAGTAGACCCTCTCATGGTATACGTCTTACCATTACTTGTTTGTCCATATGCAAAAGCTATTCATGTTAACAAAACATTTATCTATAAGAAATAGCATGTAAAAGAATTATTTATCAAAATGTTATCTACAACACATACACTTAACCAAATTCAACCAATGGAAGAGAAGATAAACGATAAACTAAAATATAAGTTTAAGAAAACTATACGTGTTTGAGTGCATTAAAAAGGAGGAACTTATATAAAAATCAAAGAATCGAATTCAGTAGCATAAAATTCTTAAGTTCACATAAAATAATGCCAAAGTTTGCAAGCTAATCCAAAGAAAGCTTTTGACAAGTTCTTCAACGCAAAATATATATGATATGATATGTAACCAAAAGTTGTTTCATAACATCACTATTCAATTGAAAATAAAAATAAAATTTAGAGAGAACTCTATTTACATAATTTTATTTGTTTAAGCTATTGCCCATATTCAAGAATGACCAACAACTCAAAACATATTTCCTCCACATTTTTGTTGTGCCTTTAGAGATATGAGCACTCAAAAGTAAAACATATATGTAATAAAACTACAACATAGAAGAAAAAATTGCTAATCAATGTGGAATAAAGATCAACCAATGTTTGACCAAGTGACCTTAAGGTATGCCCTTAAAAGCATAATGAAGTATACTTCATTCTTCCCTTGGGCCATCCAAAAAACTTTCCCAAGGCTCCATTTTAAAAGCTTGAATACATTCCTCATTAAAGGAATTGTTTTCATCAAACTTTGTTTCTAAATACCTCTTTGATTTTATAATCTCAAAAGAAAACTTACAGCATAAAATAATTTGATTCCTCCATATAATAGTTGCTTATGATTTTCTTTCAATATACACCCAACATTAATGTTTCCAAGAGCCAATGTCTAATATACTCCTCTATAATCAACATAAATTATATATCACATTTTTCTAGTGTCAACATACCAAATATTTATGGTTAATATGGACCACAGCAAAGAATTTAATAAACTAGTAAACACGTGTATATATGCTTATTGAGCTCATGTTTAATTTCTTCAATTCAAGCTAGATAATTTTTTTAATGAACTGATTCACTTTAAATGATTAATGGTAGCAAACTAGATGAGATGAATTGGAAGCCTAAACAAAAGAGTTAGACAATGATCAAGGAAAACAAGTCTAAAAACTGTGGATAGAACTCTTCAGAAGCTACGTCTAAGATCTCAAGAAGTGAATCCAAGGTTTGTTAAGTTCTAAATGCATATCAAGGATTTGTGGAGTTAGTTACTCCGACATTATATTTCTAGTTTTCTTTATCTCGTTCATTGTACATTGCTTTCCTACAAGTTGCTATTCCAGTTTTTTTGCTTTCTTTCTTTGATCTATATTTTTATAGAAAATATGATCTCCATTGTTTTGGAAACTTCTTACATGTGGTAAATTCATGCTCTAAAGTATGGACTTCCTTCTATGAAAATTTCTTGTCATAGTTACTGTTCACTGATTTTTTCTTGAATTTCTTGAGATCTCATGTGATCACTTCACTATATGATATGGAGTCTAGTGCGACATGCTTAGCTCATTTTATCGATGGCCCATGTTTGCTTTCCTTGTTGAAATAATGCCATATAAATTTAATTATTCGCTATCTTGTTTAAAAGTGCTTTCAAATTGACTTGTCATATTTTTGGACATGTACTGGCTTGTAACAAAAGTTAAGTAGATTGTCCAATATCATTGAACCTTAATTTCATGGATAAAATAGATGCTAGCCTAAGAACTATTCTACCACACTTTTGAACCTGTCAGTTCAACAGATCAGGCAATCAAACCATAGAATTGAACCTTCTAAAACTTTGAACTAGTTGAACGAGTTTCTTCGAAATCTATATTCTATTTAAACAAAGTGAAGGGATGTGTTATGCAATTTAGAGCCTATGTAAAACTAACCAAAGAATAAAATGGAGGCCCAAACGAAATTGCATTTATGTTAATGCATCCCTTGGAAGGAATGCCTATTATTGTATGAATAAAGTGACAAGCAAGCACGAGCTCTGCACACCCGGATGTTTTCTTAAATGAGCAAGAGCTACCGCATTATCTTTGATGACTAAACAAAAAAGTCAATCCATGACACAAGAATTATTATAGAATATTAAAATATATGTACTTTATTTAGAAATTTAATGGAATTTTTTAATATAATTATTCAATGAAAGGTAAATGTTGTGTGTTCAAAAGGCTAAGTTGATATGAGACATAACAAAAGGATTTAATACTTCAGGATTCAAGCTTTGACGATTAGCTTAGAAACATGACAGAATAGACTTGTCATAATTTTGAATAAAAATTTAAATGTTGTAATAGATGTTATGAGGATTAGTGAATGGATCATAGCTTCAAAGATCATTATAACAAAGAAAGCTATAAATGTTGGCAATGACCACTCCTAAAAAAGAACTAAATATGTTAAGGAAAAGTTTAGATTGATTTGGAAAAGTTAACGCTATGCATCCATGAAAACATTTTTTTAAGAGACTTAAAATAGTATATAGGTACAAAGAAAAAGAATTTAAACAATATCTTGGTGGTTATGGATTGGGAAAGTTAATAAAGATAATAAAATTAGTTTCTAGTTCACTTTAGCATATGATTTTATTATTGCTTGTATTTTCCTAAGAAAGACAAGGAGCATTAATTACATGAAAAGAAAAGTCCCTTAAACTCATTAATTGTTTCATAAAGAGGAAAAAAGAACTTTTAGATTGTAAAGATTTTAAGGTGATACCATGAAATGTTTGACCATCTAATATCAATTAATGATCTAAGATTTCTACTTTTAAAAGCACAAGAGATAAAAACAAATGAACTGCCCAAGAATAAAAAATATTTACTTAAAGATAAAAAAGAAAATTTTCTAGAATAAAAGTCTTAGAATTATGTTCTAGGAGATAAAGCAAAACTCAAATCCTATGCGAGATAACATTACTAATTATATTGATAATACAACTGAGTTAGTGCATAGAAGATCTAAAAAGTGTGCCCAATGTTACAAATCATCTTGTTGGTAGAAGCAAGATGTAGAAATTGAGGTTAAAAGCAAATTTTTTTGTAAAACATGACTCAAGTGCATAAGCATGGAGAATCAAAGAGATATGTACTAGCAAGACAAAAAACCCACAAAGTAATGATACAAAGAAACCAACATTAAAAACTTGTATAAGAATTTGAAGATTAAAAAGACAGAATGGTACATATATTGACCTACCAAAACAAAAAAAGGAAAACCAAATATCTATGTCAACCAAAATTGATCAAGATTTTTTATCAAAAAGCACTAATAGATGATGATGATATTAAAATAAACATGAATAAGCTACCATCATTGGCTTTTCAATAAACATTATGATAAGAAAATAGATCAAGGGAAGTACTGTTCACCTAGACCTCAACTTTATATAAGTTGAGCTATATACCTGCTTCTTATCTTGATAACCACAAGTTAATCCTCAAGGACTTCCAATGATAACTTATCTCTATCGCACGAGTATCGACAATTTTCCATTAATGATTAGCATTCATAATCGACACCTTCAACGAAAGTATCAATGGACTCTAACACTCCTCAATAAGCAATTGACATGATTAAAAAGATCTCATGATCATAGATAAGCTTCATCAATAAAATTCAACTATCTATCAAAGCAAGGTCTAACCTGAGACAAGTCATCAGGCATTTTCTTCACACTTTGGCTAATTTTGTAAGATGTGTTCATAATTATAAAACTTTTAAACTTCCTAAATACAATCTTATCATGTTAACCCTATATACAACCTCAACGATATCAATTATATCATATACATCAAAGGCATGCCAATTTGGCACTTGAGACATAAAGTGTGGCATTATTATAATACACAAAAATTGAAATCATCCTCAACCAATAAGGCTAGACACTGCAATGTGCCTCTACCAACAACCTAATACTGCCTTCTTGACCAAGAAGAATTTTGGTGAATAAATCTCCACAAATTTGCCTTCCATCCAAATAGCCACTCTAATACAACTCAAAATATCCTTCATCTACAACGCTTTCCACTTCCATTATTTGTTTCATCATTTCTTAAAACCGTAGCATCCTCCTTGCAACAAAGGAGCTCCATTAGCCACTACCATAAGTGGCCACAATGTTTCTTCATTGCCATCGATTCCACCATAGTCGACTAGTATGAGTTCACTTCCTTATCTCTCACGTTGCCATTCTTCCTTTTCTTCATCACCTCATCATGTGAATAATCTAAAAAATAACCTTATGGTATCTTATTTACCTTTTTTTAGTTGTTTTAGTAATTAATGCTAAATGCTTGGTGAAGAAACAAAAGAAATCTATGGTATTATTTTCCAGGTTCCTTATCTAAAATAACAAAAATTTAAATTAATTTGTTAATTTAATTATTTAGGCCTAATAATTAATTTGATATTTTCTAAAAAAAACATCTAATGGTGTTATTCATGTAATTTGAATATGTTGTTAACATGAATGTTGTACTTAAGTAGCTCAGTTTGAACTTGGCTCGAGTGACATTGCAAACCATTGGGTGTTCATATCAGATTTGTGTATTCTAGGATAATGAGTTTTACCTCATTGTGCCTTTAATTATTTAAAGCCAGAGATAGGTAGTAGTACTATATCACATATAGCAACACCTTGGTTGATTTTATATAAATTGCATTGTACAATACAACTATTAAAACTCAATGGACTTTCAAGTCAAACTTGTAATACCACAACATCCAACATTGTTTCCAAGTTTAAGACTAAATCATCACCGAACGCAAATATGCCCCAGGAAATAAAGCATTTATATCATTCCTTGGAGACTAGAAAAGATGAATATGTTCCAACTAGCAACAAATGATAATTTGATTCAAATAGAATGGTCCCCTTGGAGTATTTTATGCTACAAAAGCACAACTCATTGATTGACAGTTGTCAACTTTTGCTTCATAAACTATCAAAATACCGTTATGCTAGTCATTAAGAAATCATTTCAACATATTTTTCTTATGCATGATCAACATTGTTACAATTGATGTCAAAACAAGTGAACACAATGGTGACACTCTTAAAAACTAAATAGTTGGCATTTATACAAACCTTTGCAATATGAAGTCCCTCAAACTTGGCCTTTTTTCAACATTTTACAAGAAGCCTAAGGAACCTATACTTATTAAGGTACTTTCAAAAAATTTTCCACAATTTTAGAACTTAAACAAGTTATAGTAAATAGATTACTTGATTAGAAGATCTTAAATCCCATAAAAGTTGTAGCAAATAAAGTTGGGGGTGCAATTTCAGTCACAAACATTTCAATAAAATTAGACTCAACTTAGATGCTAATTAATATTACAAAAATTCAATATTTATGATCATGAATATCACATCTCTAAAGAGAATTTACAATTTCAATGGGTAAACTTGCAAAACTATTTTGTGACAACAAACAAGATCTTCTAAATAAGTTGTTTTGCCTAAAACCCACTAGAATAGACAATGCTCTAACTATGTTTTATGATGATCTTAATCAACTTAGCCTATGTACTTAACAAAGTTTGGTGGTCAAGATGTTGTTTTGAGGTTGCAAAACTAAACAAGACAACATTTTTACTAACTATGCGACATATTATTAAAAAGTGGGTTGCTAGTGAAAGAATGGAACTTTAGATTATAAGCAAAGATATTGCATTAATTTTATGCATCATTTATGCTAAATTGACCACTTGACTTATACGTGGTGTGATACTTAATGTTGCTTGACTTAAGAAAGCTACCCTTATCTTAAGATGAAAAGATACTCATTTCCAATTGGTTGATGAATTCATAAATAGTTTTTGTATAGAAACATTGCTTGCACACTCACACAATCTTGAGCATCAAACAAGTAGTACCACAGCTAAGTGCCCCATTATGACTATCAAAAATTTTAATCCTTTTTTCTTAAGAAAAGAAAATCTTTATTTAGAAAAAAATAATTTCATATTTTGAAAACCTTTTTATCTTCTTTTAAACCAAGATGATTGCTAAAAAATAACAATTCAAATCTTTTTCCCAAAGACATGATTCACATAATTTAATTAGTTCTTACAATGAAAATAAAAATAATAATCCTATCAAATATGAAATTAATAAATATAATTGTCACAACATCTCATGCATCAAATATCAACAAAATTATAACACAACCGTATAAGAAAAAGTAAGAAACAATAAAGCTAATATCACCCACATTGCTTCCTTATATTCCTGTGATAAGTATACCTCTCATCATTAAAGACTCTCATTAGTTCATTCATATAAGCTAAATAAAGTTTTATGGGCTATTTATGTTTATTATATCTTGAAATCATCAATAGGACATGCTTCATTATAATGACTTTTCTTGAACATGTTGTTTAAATATACTTCCAATTGTTGTATGATTACCATATGAGCAAATATTGAGCCAACAATCTTCCTATGATATGTCTTCCTTATGTAAAATTTTTTAGCCAAATCAAACTGAGCCAAAAATCATGAGCTCAACAGATAAGAAATATCTAAGAAACATATAAGACATTACAAGATTGGGTCATGATGTATGTTAGATCCCAATAACAAAATAAATTATATAATTTGTAAGTTATCTAAAATAAGACTAATATATCAATGCAATGTTTCCACAATTTACATTAAATCCTGTTAAATTTGAGTTGAAATTATTTTGACCCTTATTTTAAACTTCCATTAGAATGCAAGCCCCCTTTTAATTCAATATTTTCCTTTATTCAACCCTTTTTCCTTTTCGTTCTATTAATAGTTATTATTTAATCCTCAAAACAAAAGTTAGATGTTCATCTAAAATTAGGTTTCACCTCTAAATGATTGCCAGGACTAAGATACAACAAATCATTAGTTCTATTATTAGATTCCACCACCAAACAACACTTCAAAATGTGATGAAACCATTTACTAACAAAATGACTTCTTTTTTTAATGTAAGAGCCTTGTTCTTAGGACAAATCTTTGTTTAAGTTTTATAATCTCTTTTATATGCCCTTAAAAATAATATCTTATTTACCTAGATAAAATATCCTTTCCTTATTTTTTCCAAATATAATGCAAATTTGTTACATATGTGATGCCATGCATGTTAAAAATATTATGCCAACTAAACAATCCATAAAATACTCCTAACATGTTCATACAAGAGTTAATTATGAAAAATAAAATAAACAATTAATTCTCATATGGACCAGACCATTCCAAATTAATTTACATCTCCTTGCCTATAGCCAACAATTCCAATGCATACAAGACTAGTCTCATCTCACATATTTTCTACAGCCAACTCTAGGATTTAAAATTCCAAAAAAGCTTCATAAAATTCTCTTCGAGATATTTTAAAATGTGGTCTTCCTCCTAATTAGATTTCCTCCTAATTAGATTCTACATTGCCTTATCGCCAATGCCTAGCAACACTTTTTAATACTAATACAACCAAAAGAACTCTCTTGTTGTCTATACACGCCATAATCCTATCTAAGCAGTTGTATAATTGGAAATGATGTATAGTGCCTAAAAGGTGTGGTGAACGTAAGCTTAAGAATTTCTCCATAAGACAATTTTTCTTGATTCATTCCCACATTCTACACATTTTTGGCTTGCATAACAATGCTCCTCAACTGTATCCCTGATATACTCTCCCTTCACTTAATGTCCTTTCCCTTGATCTATTATGGCTATTTTGTTATTAGAATTGTTCTCTTCATCCTCACACATCTTTTGATTTCCAAAATCCATGATGCACTTACTAAAATTTCAAGTCATATTCTAAAATAAATTCAACAAAAGTTCAATTCATTTGTAAAGAAAATAAATCCCAAAACTTAAAATTCAATTCATGATGTATTTAATTCTCAAAAAAATTCCCAATAAGTATAAAATTAAATCACAAAAATGCTCTCATAATAATTCTTTTAAAACTTTGTTTCTCCACAATCAACTAATTACCCCTAAATTTCACAAACAAGTTTTAATTCTTTAATGAAACTTCTATCATGTTGAAGCGTTATACATCACCTAAACATATAGTATGTCCACATAAGGTATTACTCTCTACTATATGCGACTCTTATTCTTCTTATGTTGTACATTGAATCAACCTAACATACACAATAATTCATGTATAGTATGCAATTCTCTAGTTGGCCATTATAAACTCGATGTATCGTATATAAAAATTCATATATTGAACACAATTCTTTGTTTTGTCTTTATACCCTTGACATATTACTTATAATTCTCTATCTAGTCCTTATACAATTGATACACCATATGTCTAGGGGTGACGTACCATACATTAAGGAACAAAATATTATACTTAACAATTCATGTAGAATACATCAAACAAGATTTCCACAGTCTCTTAATCTTTATGTTTTAGTTAATTATTATATAATTACATCCATTGTAAAAAAAATATAAGCATACAACTTCATTCAAACATGCATAAATTATATACATCAGCAACAAATACATTGTACAATCTCAAAACTGGACCAATGACTACCATTCTCCTATGTTTAAGGTTATAACTCTTCTCGTAAAGGCGGGACACCATCTTTTGTTTGTAACAACTACTTAGTAAATTGTCCTCTTGTGACCCCATAGCCATACTTTTTCCTAAATCCAAGGTCTGCACATAAAACTTCTTAGTCACATGCTTGCTCTTTCTTTGATCTCTAAATTCCAAACAAATTAATGATCATCTCTTCATGATTGTTTATTAAATTTCTTAATTATTTAGGTACAATAATTAATTTAGCAATTGGTACCAAATTATTATTAGTGTTATCCATGCAACTAAATATGCAGTTAACTAGATCTCACACATATGTAGTTCACATCAAAATTTGTGCAAATTGATTTGTAAATTATAGTGCTATTTAGGATAGCGCATTTCACAATATGCAAGTTTTACCTATTAGAGAAAAATTATGGCTTTTGTTGCAAACACTTTCCTTAATTCAATGACACATGATAAACAAAGTTTAACATATACATTCTAAAAAATATTAAAATTCATGTAAGTACTTGTTTTGTTGTTATCATTTATGTTATATATAAAGAAAATTTAGATATAAATTGTTATGTGATGTGTACTTGTGATTTCTGAATGATCTCCAAGGATAGAAAATGATACATAGTGACATATTGGATATTTAAGTTCTTACTTTATTCACATATGACTTATTGCCAATATTCAATGCATTTGACATTATAATTATTTATTTACAATATTAATGATTTATATGAAGCTAATGATGCATAGTAATAGCACATCATCTAAAATAACTTCCACCATTGATCATATGGCCATGATTGTATGTTGGACATAATGGTTAATGGTATCCTTATGTTGTATAAAAGTTGGTTAATCCAATAAAAAAGCCCAAAGAGTCATGACTCTTCTATTTTAGGATAGTGGTGAACATCCTTGTAACCCAAACCGAGATGATAATTATATTACCTATGAGCTATTGCGATTGGATGGCAGGATGTATGACTCCATATATGAACATACATATATCATTCTTTGCATGAATATAGTGGATCATGATGCCAAATAGCTTTATCATGTGCATGGTTGTAAATGTTGTCTATTTGGCAAGTTTCACAATTACGTATTGGATAAAAGCATTCATTGTCCAACATCTTGTCATAGATGTTGTGACTAGAAGTTTCATCTACTAATTGGTTAGAACCTCAAACATTGCTTTATTTATTTTTTCAGTCTCAATTTACTTGATTAGTAGAGTATTAGTAATAAAGTAACTTTTGATATTGGTACATTTAGGTGTTTTATTATGTTATCTTAATTACATATCTAGTCATCTTCAAATTTAGTTTATGAATAACACTATATTGTTCACACTATAAGTGCTTATTATCTAATTTAATGTAATGATGTGTATATTTTTTAATTAAATCAGACTTGTTTTCCCTGATTTCCAAATTCTTCTCTAACATATATCTTTTTAATTTTAATAATACAAAGTCAAATTTCTTGGCCTTGTTTTCCAGCTTGCTCTCAATGACATGGTTTTTTCTCATATTATGAAGATATGACACACAGTGACACCATGCTGATTTAGTCTTTTATTTCTTCTAATATAGAGAAAACGTGAGAGCAGACAAGGAACATCACTCAAATGACAAAAAAATATTTGAAATGAAATAATAACCCAATGGACTAATGTAGAGCCAATTGTAGGAATGGCTAATATAGGCACGATACGAATTGTTGTGGAGGCATGAAGGAGCATATCATGCATAGGTTTCTTTGTTTAAAATCAATTGAACAAATCACAAAAAACTAAAACGATAAATTTAATCATTAAATTTGATATTGTTTAAATGTGTACAGCATTTGTTTGGTCCAAACATCACTTTTCAATGGTACAAATCAGCACTAGTTGAAGTAGATGGCTTCGGACCCAACAAATATATTTTGCAATAAGTGACACCTCACAATTAGAAGAATGCATCCCTCCACTTGAGGAACTTACATTGATTTCTTAGTTTAAGTTAAATCAATTTTTATATGTAATTAATTTTTATTAAATAATAAAAGTCAAATGTACCTATAGCTAGGTCATTACCTAAAATTGTTGCATGATCTCAATATGAAAACACGTAACATGTTATAACAAGTTAGTTATTTATATGATAATTTTATTCATATGAAACTAACTGAGCATATTTATTATTGATCATAATACTTTTTCATAAACATTGGAAGCTCATGTGATACCTACAATACATATACCTCAAAAGATCATGTTGCATAATATTATTACATCATTATTAATAACACTATGATTGATATAATATAAGTGTAATTGATTGTTGAATGTCATAATTAGTGGTAACATTTTTATTTTATGTTTAGATAACTAGGTCAACAAGCTCTCAAAGAGACAACTATATTATTTCAAGTTAGTGATAATCTCACTTTCATTTTAGGTTGGCTATAAGGTTCCTCCTATTTTAAGGTGACCACAATATATCCACAAAGTGATTATATTATATATGACTTATAATAAGTGAATTGTGATGTTCATGATTACTTATACATATGTATATGTATTGTGTAGATATATTAGAATATTGATGCATACTAACTCTATTTTTTGTATCATAAGTATAGTTGAAATTCAAAAAAGCAATTTCATATGTTGAAATTTGGTTATTCATAATGTTGATATTGATAACTTATTTGGGTATTTATGTTTTTGGGAATATTTCAATTGGCATGCCTAAAACATTTAAGTAATTGGAAGTACGATTCAAACATTGATGCATGTATTATTTTTGCATTTGTGAACAACATGCATCTAGACTTTATATACTAGTTTTTTGTTTCATTTCACTTCTTATGAGCTACAAGACCATATTTATGTATAAATTGTTATTATGTACTTCATAAACCCTTGAGATTCCCTTGTGTATACCTACACCCCAATCTTTGTTGCTCAAGCTTTATCAAGGGTTTTCATCTACTAGTTTGCTTCGTAAACTTAGATGTTATTTGATATATTAACTTTTAAATCTATCTCACTAATCTATAGCAATAGTCACATGCCTCCAACACTAGACCATCTTTTGGGATGAATATTTAAGATTTTTAGTTTTATTGATTGTCTTGTTATCATTTAGATTTAGAAAATAAGTAAAATATTATTTTTTCAAAACTTATTATATTAATACTATGTATAATTTCCTTTTGAATAAATTAAATTAATTAAGTTTATATTATGAATTTATCAATTTATTTTATCTACATAAATAATAATCTTATTGTAATAAAAAATCAAATCATTTAACTTTGATCCTAAACATAAATCATATAGATTGAGATTAAATCTCCCTTCATTATGCCTGGCCTATTAAGATTAGTGCATTCCAAACCTGGGATATGATACTCACCTATAAAGTCCTACGTCCACCTAGGGCTTAGTATGCCTTAGTTGTTGGTTGCTTCCCTTTTTCTACTTATGCTTCGAATGCCTTCCATGCCTTAACAATGTGATACATTGATTCATATTATGAAAAAAAATAAAAAAAATGTTTTTTGTTGAAATTGAAAAAATAAGACTAAAATTGACCTTTCACATCCATGAATTGTAGCTCACCGCAATTTACCTTGGTCAACTTTTATGGTGAAAAATTCTAATCTTTGAAAAAAAAGAAAAAGAAGCATAAAGCTTTCAAAAAACGTGGATAAATTTTCAACAAAAAAAAATTGAGATAGTATTTCAAAAAACTTATGTAGGTCTTGTGCTCGTAGTTCCTATACTTAACTTTAAACAAATTCATAAGGTACAAAGAAATGTCCCGGGAGCTGCAATCAAGCAACTAGGTATCCACGATATCAATGTAAAGACTTTGTCAAGCATTGCTGATTAAATTATACTAAAATCATACATAAGGAAAACAAATATAGACATACCATTAAATCCTCAAAAAATGGAGGCAACAATATCTTTTTCCTAGGTGTCAAAAATTTCAACCATCTTGCAGTCTTCCCCCAAAACTCCATCTGAGGTTAAATAAATTTGTTTAGTTCTTGACGATTATTGGAGCAACAATATATCTCGAGCAGTAGTGGTGGTGGTGGGGATTTACCAAACTCAAGCACGGTTGAACGATTAACAAGGAAGATGGAATTCTCAAAGATACTCCAAGGGCTTGTTTGATATACTTTGGGCGATCGAGGCCTTGCATGCAGAGTGATACAGACCTCTTCATCGGTCAATGGAATAGCATAAAGAGAGAAGAAAAAATTCATACTAAGCTTACTTGTTTATCCTTAGCCAATTCGTAATGAAAACTGATGAACTTCTAGAGAAATGGGTTGTTGCCCAGAAGGTCTTGGCCAGACCTGATTCGTTATTATTCGGACACGTTTGATCTGGCAAAACACAACATGTTCTAGTACACCATATGTTATGCTAATTTTTGATCGATAATTTAAATTTTTTAAAAATAAATTAAATGCGACATTTTTTTATTATTTTGTCTTTTATTGTGTAAAAGATAAATTTATCTAAAAATATAGAGATCTTTATCACTTGAAAAATGAGATTTATGTGTGCTCAACATTATGTGTGCCTAACTAATGAGATTCACGAATTGTAAATTTTTTTTAAAAATTTTTATAGTTGTAGGCTACAAACACTTTTATAAGGTAATAGTTTAGTAGGATACTTTACTTCTTCATAGATAGAATTTTCATAACATACAATTCACTAAAGGAAATATGCAACATGAAGTGGCTAGTAGCAAAGTGACAATTGGATGGTGCATTATGTAATAGGGTTTGTGCAAGCTTGATTGTAGCCTTAGCTTATGTTGTTGTACTTGCATGTGTGACACAACACTAGGTGCATTACAAGATCGATGGTGTACTATTTGCACAGGTAGTATCAAGTATGTGCACTCCTTATTACAACAAATGTATGTGTGTATTTGGACCCACAAAGTGTAGCTTAATTTAGGATGTTTCCATTATCGATTGCTGGTGCAATGACAAGGTCATGTCCCATTAGAAAACTCCTCTTTCACAGTGATGGAATTATCGCAACATGCAATTCACAAGTGTTATTTTGGGGCACGGTGCCATCTATGATGAAGAAAAAGTTGGATGAGGCAACATGCACAAGGGTTTGTGCATGCTATGCTACGTCCTTAGTCATGTGCATTTCTTCATAGTTCTTAAGTGTTGTTTGTGACATGCTGTCCATGTAACTTGTAGTGTAACTTTTTTTTGGGATTTTTAGCACTGCCATGTGTTTGTTCTTGTATAAGGTGATGCCCAATTAAGAGCTTATCATTGTTCCTGTTGAAAGTGTCTCTCTTTTTCCTCTACGTAAGGCTTTGTGAAGTACAATTTTTCTTTCGTTGTAGTGAAAGTTTGGCAGTGCCATCTACTTTTAGCAATGCCTTTGTCATCAGAGTTCTAGGCATTTTGTTGTATGATGTACGGCAATATCTCAGTGTCCCATGGGTTTGAATTCTTAACATGCAACATTTCATGCTTGAATTCCATGGCTTTTTCTCACCAATGCCATATCTTAGGATAGGTGAAGCATGAATGAGGTGTCACTCTAATAAGGACTAGATAAGGCAAAAAGTGAAATTGTCACACTTTTCTTAGTACTTGGAGCTTTATTTTGTGTGATATTTGCCAATGTCAATGTGAAACTTCTATGGTGCAAATTAGACATGGCCATGTCTTGGTTGAGTGAGCTATTACCTGTACATGGCATGATGCATGGTGGAAAGCCTCACCGTCATGTTATGTATTCCTAAGCATGCAGCATGGTGGAGCCTTACAAGTGTGACCTATTTCTTGTGAAATTACAACTTTTTAAAGTGATTAACATGGTGTTGCTTCATGGCTAGCAATATTTATAGCACATAGTGTGCTTTCTATCTTCCCTTGGATCATGGAAAAACATTTTATAATTACATGAGTTGTGCTCAAAAACCTCGATTTGCAAGTTGTAGTACATTTTAAACATTTTAATGGTCTATTGATTGGTGTAGAACATAATGGATCTTCTATATTATTGTGTAATTTTTCTAGATTTTGTTGGTTGTCATGCCATGTGTATGTGAGCCAAGGCCTTCATCAATAATTAGGCCCATTGTGTTTTTTTAAAATCTTTGAATCTTTTCGGGCTAGTTGGATTACATTGGATTTAGACCACTTTTGCACGAGAGTTATTTTTTTTGGTGGTACTTCTTATGGCATGGCTACCTCTTGCTATTGTCAATTATTATTTGTAGGGCTTTGTCAGCTAACTAAAGCTTTTTAAGGAGGAAGTTCATAGGTTTTCTTCTTTTCTATCGAATTTGTATGTTCCCATTCAATTATCTTGTTGACGCCAAACTTCTCATGTCATGGAACTTTTGTTGTTTTCTAATGCAATTGAACATGTGATCGTCCCTACTCTAGTGTTAGCACAGTCATTGAAACCATGCTTTTTTATCATCATTCACTACCAAGGAGGGTTGTCATTAAAGAATCCAATTAATGAGTGGCAATGTTTCAAAACTTCATGAATGGCATTAAAACATGAACGCATTCATTATTCCTTTGTGATGTGTCACCAGACATGACGAACATGTCAACTGTGAACATTAGGTGCTTCCTTGTGCTTTATCTTTGTGTTTCAATTTGGTTGATTTTTTTAGAAGTCATCTGCTTATCTGAAAGATTAATCCATGCATGTGGAAGTATAAATAATTTTAAACTATAAAATAGTGAATGACTCATTAAAATTCTTATAGTTTTTATAAAGGCACATGCTACTTTGAAAATAATATAATTTTTGAGCGAATACATGCATCGAATTCTAACTTCTTGATGGGATGCACTAATCATGTAGAAGGTCGACGTGGGTTTTCACCTCTCTTTAACTTTTCATGATAAGTTATCGTTTCACACAACATTTGTGTATGTGATGCAACACTCAAATTTCCACCATATCAACTTTTGATGGTAATATAGGGACCGACCATGGTGGTAATGGTTGATGGAGAATTAGGGTTTTATTCTAAAGAGGTAGCTTGAGACATGGCTACAACATCGAAGGAAGGCAGTAAGGGAACAAATTTCCCATTCTTGCATGGTGAGGTTTTGATAATATATAATAATGTAGGCCCTATAAGTCTAGTAATTTGAAAAAGTATAATCTTAATCACCTAATGGGGATCCTTTGAAGGGAATGTCTACTTTTGGTAGCCACAATAATCTTAGCTCCAATAGCCTATGTCTAAGTTTTAGTTAAAAATCTCATAGTAACACCATCGTTTGGGTTAATCTGTCTACCTTTTTTTGTACACTGGCTAGACTAATTATTTTGTCAATAATGTAGTTTGGCTTATCTAGCTTGGTAGTGCCTCTAGCATCATTACTTTGTAGAAATATAAATTGCTGAAGGCAAGCCTATGCTTTGGATACATTATCATGTTATAACATCATTGGATTTTTATCCTATTATGATGGCCTTTGAGATTGAAGTAAAGATTAGAAGGGACAATCATGGGCACACAAATGTCATAGTCAAAGTTAAAAATCTTTAATTTATGCAAAACAACATTGCAAAAGAATTTGCTAATGTTGTTTTAATTAATAAAGAATTGGAGTTAGGGGCTTGAAGATGATCAAATACCACTGCAGTGTTAACCATAAATGATGCTAACAAGGAATTGGTGGATGCCACTATTTGGACTCCATTAGCATTGTATTTGAAATAAAAGTCATTGGATTGCTTAGTAAAGTAATAGCTGAAGTCTACAACATTCTATCTTTAATAAAGTTTGTATATAAAATCATCAAAAACAAAAAATTGAAGTGATATGGGAGAGGCATTAGTAGGTATCAAATAAAATCATATAAAAATGCATTGTGAGAAACTTAGTCTTTAAAATTATTGTCTTCACACTTTTTTGGGGATAAGAACTATTTTACGAATAATTATTTGTTGTTTTCAAAAGTAATTAATTAACTACAATAATAACTATAATGTAATTTGATTCAAACACTATTCCTTGGACATTAAGAAGTAGAGCTTTCAAAATTTCCATTGCTTTTAGAATACCAACAATGTCCATGGCAGTAGTTGGATATGAAACAAAAGCTTTTTTGAGAACAGTAATAGATCTACTTATGTCATCCATTCTAATAGTGCCAAATCTAACATTTATGTCATCATGCATAACTGCATCACATTTAAATTTAATCCAACCTATTGGAGGAGTCTAATAAGAGATAATAAACAACTAGTTAAGACCACCATAGCTCCCATTAGACATGATCAAAGAGTTCTAGAAAGTAGCAACTGTAATACTAATTCTCCTTTGATGTGCAACTAAATTGAGGACCTTTTCTTGCTTGTGCCTACAAAATCTTGTTATTCTAGAGGTACAATAAAGATAAAGCAGTACATTTGACTATAAGAGAAGTTACAACCACTTACACATTCATTGACAACCAATTAAGGAACTAAATAATAGAGGTCATATCCCAATTCTTAATCCTAACAAACATGAATTAGTCATTTACAAAGCTATTAAACAAGAGTTCTTTCTTGATATACCACTCTTAGAAATAATGTTTCACATCTTCATTAGCATGAAATCACCAAGGACAAAGTTTAGATGTTTTAATCCCTCTTGCATGAAGCCAGGTGTAAGTGGGAAGTAGATTTAATCCCAATCTCTGAAGGAAAATGTTTACTTTAGGTTGCACCATGTCTTTCCAAACCCACACGACCTCCACCCTTGATGTACATAGACATGTCATTATATATAGTCTCTAAGTCCAACACCATATCCTCAACGAACATGAAGCATAGAACATTCATTTGATTTGATTTAACCTAAGGAGAATGTAGAATCGAAAATACCAAATCATATGTGAATAACTTCTAAATCTTTTTGTGATCTGACACCCCATACTCCTTGACTAGCTCTACTACAAATATCAAATGCTCCACATCTATTTTAAAATAGGCTGTTTTTGCAGCAATAGAAATGATGTCAAGCAAATTAACCAAACAAAACGAAACAAAATTGCTTGTAACAACTCATCAAAACATATTGTTTGTGGTATAGGGGGCTCCAATTTTGAGTACATACATGTTTGAGATGCACCGAAAGGCATATGAAAAGTATTATTATTATAATTTATTTTTATCTAAAGAAATAAACTCATAAATTATCTTCTCGTGTAACACCTCACCTACCATGTTTTGCAAAAAACTACAAACTCCAGGTCTGATACATTCCTTAAGAGCTATATTTCTTAATAAGCATAGTTTGTTGTACTACTATCATTTGAACAACTCCAAAAATAATGACACAACAATATACTTTATTCTATAATAGTTTAGCACAAAATTAAGGTGCATACTAAGCAATAAGTAAGAATAACAGTTAATAATGAATTTCAACTTGGTCATCCACCTTGACTCACAATTTTCTACTTGATTAATAATGAATTTCAATTCTTTTCTCAAAAGTTTTTTTGCAATAATTTGTTTCCTAGATATTTTAATTAAGCATATGAAAATTTCAAGAAATCAACTCTCTACACTTGTACTTCATCCCTTTACTAAATAACATTCTAAATTTTTTTATTGATCACCTCAACTAATAGATGCCCTTACTACTTTATAATATTCTAAATATTCTTCGTTATACCACACATTGATGGTTCATAAATCATGAAGCCATCAACATACAAAGGGTGCATAATCGTCAAGGAAGAAGGGAAATTCCAAAGCTCAGTCAAGACAACATGATCAAATTGATACTAATAATCCATAAGAGACACTTAGACACTATAGTAAAGTGGTATGGATTGCCAGGACATCCCTATCTTAGTTATTTTGATTAATGATATATAGAAAATATTAAACATAAACCTAAATCTTGGTGTGGTGATACAAGGCCTAATCCAACCACAGCAAAGTGTAAGGAACTACTAATGTTTAAGCATATCCAATATAAATTTCTAATTTTTCTTATCATATGCATGATCCATATCTAATTTCAAATTTTCTTGTCAATTGCTATGCATATCCCCATCTAAAATGCCCAGTTATTAGTATTAATGATAGATAAAAAAATTGTTAAACATAATCCTAAATCTTTGTGTAATGATATAAGCCTTTATCCAATCATAACAATGTATAAGGAACTACGAATCCTTAAGCATATCTAATACAAATTTCTAATTTTACTTACCATAAACGTAATCATTATCTAATTTTATCACCATCAAACATTCTTTGAAAGAAGACAGGTGCAAATAGGATTTGTTTTCTCATTCAAAAAAATATTATCAAATATAGCATGACATAAGACAAAAGCAACTTACTTCCTCACAAAGATATCTTGAAGCATTACCCTATGTCTAGCCACCAAAATTTTGTCACTACTTTTTTAATCAAATTGCAAAAGCTAATGAGCCTAAACTTTGTTTTTTATGCCCCATAAACATTAAGGATTAAAATGGACTATGTGCCTTTTCAACATTTTTATATAAAGTTATCTTTAAAGAATTATTTCACCACTATAATATTGTCCATCTATGTGATCTTCCAATAACCATGTACAAACTCAACTGAGAAGCCATCCAAAAGGTGGGAGTTACTTCTTTTGTTGGACATCATTATAAATATGATCTTATCATCACTTATTAGAGTCACAAGTGTTATCTCCTCTTCATCATTGGTAATTATCAAATTATTTTATTTTTTATTATCATATAAATTGGTGTTTATATTAGACAACTAAAAGGTATACAACTCAATCAAGAAAGAAACTGGCCAAAAGAATATTCTACTCAACTAAGAAAGGTATTAATCATTACAATTGGAACTCTTGATATAATTATCATAATAATAATAAGATTTTAATTACTCCTAAATAATTTAGATTCAATCTTAATTTTTGTAATCAATCTTATAAGAAATAATAAATATTATATATATATATATATATACACACACACACACATAATTAAGATTACATAAATAACTATTGAAGGATGTATATATGTGCATAGATATATATTATTAAAGAATGATGAAAGAACAAGTGCACAAATTAGATGAAAAATATAAGAAGACTATTCATATGAACTATGGGATTGATTACTTTAGATTTGTGAATGATTAACTTGATTAAAGAGCAAAAATATATTAAATAATTTTTAAAGTTATTATTACATAGCTTATAAAACTAAAATATCTATGATATGTTTAACACAACATTTTATTAAAAGATTTTAGAAATTTTACATGTTTTATGCTTTTGAAAATTTAGCTAACTTATATAATATAAGCAATAAAATTAATTAGCTAAAAGATCTTTCTTTAATAAATCATTAAACATTTGATTAGTTCTCTAATGGATATTAAACATTCTATCAAGAAATATTTGTTAGCTTAAACTCAACCATCGTTTGTATATTCTATTGAATAATAATCGAAACATTTGATAATTGACTAATGGCTAGTCTGTTAAAAATTAGATAATCTAATAGCATAGTCTATTAATGGTCATATGGGGTTGCCAAAATCAACCTCTATAAAATTCAAATTAGTCTATTTAATATACATTGGATAACTAGTTTGATAATGATATGATAATAATTAGACCATCTAATAAATATTAAATAAAAATGTGCTAAAAATTTAGTTCTTTTAAGAAACTATCAAACTATTTGATGGATAATCTCATTGTTAGCAACCGAAACTTAAGCAATATCAAAAGGTTATAGAAAGGCTTGATGAGAAATTTTGATCATCATTAAATCGTACAATGTTTAATTTGATAAATAGTTTGTTAAATTTGGTAGATCAAAGATGTACAAATTATAGAAGATGTTCAGATTGTCTAATGGGCGGTAAAGTCTAGCTTGGCTAATTGTAAATTTATATTTTCTCATTAAAGCATTGCTAACAAAGATTAAGGCATTAAGAAAGAATATGAAAATATCTTAAAAGACTTGTGAGGCTGGTAAGCTAAAATTGATTGTTTTTAAGAATTACAAACAACCACATTAGTTTTATAAATAGATGGAAAACCCCATTTCCTATTTGTTGGGTTGGGATGGAAGGGATCACAAGTGTTTTCAAAAGACATTTGCAATTAACTTTGTTTAGAAAGTCATACTAAACAACTAGATTGCAAAATAAATTGGGAAAGGGGAAGGAATGGTTTAAAGTGAGAGAGAAGAGGAGAGAGACAGACAAATAGCAGAGAGAGATATAGAGATAGAGGGTAAAAAAGGAATTAATGGGCATGTTCAATGTAGTATTTGGGTTACCTAAAAAAGTAGCTTGTTGATGGCGACACTTCTTCAAAACTCCTGGCAAAATATTATAAATAATAACTAGCTCCTCAAATTGATTATTCACTGATCTACCATTTGTTTCAACCTACTAAAGTGATAACAATGAATTTTACAAATTACAATAATGAAAAACATACATGAATAGTAAAAAAGACAATTTAATGTGAAAATCCAAAATTCAAAAGAAAAAACTCATTTTCATACTTACAAACGTCTTTATTAGAACTGAAATAGATAGCTGTAAAAAGAAACATCACTTTTATCACTTCTACTCTAAGCTTTCCATCCCAACAAATGACTTACATCATTAATGTCATGGCAGCTTATAAAGTAGAATGTAAATTGCTAGTCACTTAAAATATTTTGTTTGATTTCACTAAAATTCTAATAGCTTAACCCTTTATAGGCCTTTGAGCCACATGCCACCATCCACTAGCATATCAAAAATAAGGACAATAGATTCTTGATCGACATGTCTACACATATTACCCTCAGTTCTTATTATTGAATTGTGAGAGAAACATGATTAACTCTCAAGCATTTATCTTCCAGTAGGTTTGTATATTTCACATTGCTTTGACTTGTGATTTTGAAATCCTAAAGGTTCATATAAAACTTAATACATATGATGTTCTCAACTTCATATGCATCTATAGTGGATTTAATTAGACTCAACATCTTATTAATCTTTTAGTGGGACAATTGAGTCTTGGACATCTACATAGGTAATCTCTTCTAATTTTTAACTCTTTTTGTGAATCTTTCCTTCTCATCATTCTTCTTGAAAACTCAAGAGAGTAATGCATATTATCAGCTTGTTAATAGTGCTAATTTTGTTAGCATATTATATAAATATCTATACTAAGAATTTTGATAATACACCATCAATCAATAGCCTGATGTCAAGAAACATTAATTGCAGTAGCAAAGTTCTTTGCAAGACAAATTACATTTCCACAATCCTTGAATATAGTAAAAATTATACGTTTCCTTTACTCTTGGAAGATTTATTAAATCATGCAATTTCTTTACATGCCTTTGAGAAGATGAGGTGTCGAATTTTCCTGTGGAGAGAGCCACAGGAACTGAAGTTGAAGCATTTGGCTAAGCACTGCAACACAACTAATATATGTATTCTAAGGTAGTCTTCTAAATATCAATATCACATTTTAAGCTGCAGTTTATGTAACATCAGAGGACTATGACATTCCTTCATATACATAAGAACCTATTCAATCCTTTGCATATGTTTTCCATGTGGGTAACAAAACCAGCTATATATTTAGGGTCAAACCTTATAAATAAAATGATATGCATAAGATTCCTATCATAAGTGTGTATGTTATCTTGGACAAGTGTTTCCATTCATGAAACATTGGTGATCACACTTTGCTTATTTTAAAATGACTTCTAAGTGAAGTACATAATCCATCTATACTCCACCTTATTCATGCTAGATTTGTATCACCTAATTGAAGAGAAAAACAAAATGGTTTTATGCATTTTTTTGGTGTATTACTCAAAGTAAAAAAGTGGCACACTCACATAATGAAGGTTTCATAGGCTTCAAGTGTTGGTGATATTTTATTTGTAGAATTCCCCCTTTAGTAATGGAAGGGTAATGCTACACTTTCCTAGGGAAACAGAGTAGCAATGAAAGATAAATTTCTCGTTGGCTCAAATTGATTCCTTTAAGCACTTTTCATAACCTTTTGACTTCAATAACCCTTAGAACATCACTTACAAAGTTAACAGTTGCACACTTGTGGCACTGTTAACATGGAATAATGTACGAGCTTAACCATAATGACAATTGGCTCCATGAAAATGGCTAGTTGGTCGACAATAATAAAAATGAATTAAATTTGTAGCGCAACTAAGACCCAGCATTTTGTCATGTTGCGATATTTTGTTGTTATAACCTAACTTCACTACTTTAAGGTATTATTTCTCTTTCATAGTTTTGTATCAATAAAACAATATTTTATCCTAAAAAGTATCTTAATATCTTAAAACCTTGGCATTACATACGTAATTTAGAATTTGACTATCCCTTTTTTATGTGAGACTAAGAAATATTGCCTCTTTGCGGTTAAAAGAAGCTAAGAATCATGCACTGCTCAGAGATTCCACCTTTTTGACATCACTCAATAATCATTCATTATCATCTTTAATCCTTGGTGTCAAAGGCCCACCAAGTTTTTCTTGATTCAAGTCGTACCACATTGTATTACAAAAAGTATCATTCTAGCACCAAAATTTTAGGAGTCAAACATATTTTATAAAGGTAGTGTCCCCTTTTGGTTCTCTTATATTAGTCAAACAAAGTTTTGTCTTTAAAAGATATATTTACATTATAAAACTATGTTTCTATATATATAGCTTTGATACATTTCCAATCTTCCAAATGTAAGAATATTCATACACTTATCTACCTAAAAATATACTTGGAGTAACTCCTTATCTAATAATTCTCTACGAAAAATATCATCTAAAGATCACTCACATTTTTCAATCAAGGATGTTTTAGGCTCATTAGCTTTTGGCTTTTCCATGAACTACATAGTATTATAGGAGGTATAAATTTGATACCATAATATTACAGCATAACATATCTTGCTGAGATGTTATTAGTCTTTGGCTTATTCAATACTAACCAAAATGAGTTTTATTTCATAAGGTGCATAGACATCTACATTATTCTAAACTTAATTAGTATTTTAAGTTACAATAAAAGCCATAATGTTTTATTAAATTTAACTCTAAAATTTATGATTGTAGAGAAAATTATAGATAAGATACTACTAATTATATTTTTTGATATTATTATTTAGAAAAATTTCTTTTAAATTAGGACTAAAAAGAATAATCCATAATAAATTTTTTTGCATTCTCAGTAATGAATAAATGAGAAAAATATGATTCTTTACTCCAAATACTATCATCGCAATAGCTTCTTTTAGCTCCTTCATCCCTCACTAGAACAACTTCCTAGGCCACATCTATGACATCCTTCGAGCTCTTTGACTAGTCACATCCTTTCATAATTCATTAGTCTTGGCAACTTGTTCCAGTCATGAAATGAAATTTCTAAAGTGGTATTGGGCTGCACTCCAACATAATGTTATGATATTGGACCACAAAATTACATTTGAATGTGTTGTTGGGAGCATTGACCACAACTATTTGATCTCCCAAAAAAACTTTTAAATCGATCTCCATATATAGAGAAAGAATGCACAAGCAAACATTGTCTTTAACCTTCTTAAAGACAAAATGGGACGTTCCACATTGCCTTTTAGGCTCCTTCCCTCACCATTTAAATGTTCTAATTAATATGAAGCCATACAATGTCTCCAACCTTGAAACCATATTCCATTCAATGCCTATTATACCTTTTCCTATTATTGTTTTGTGGCTTTTCCATCAACTTTTAAGTGCATTCTTCAAATCTTGTTGAAAATATTGTGCACCATGTTGCACTAATCCCTCAATACATTTAATTGTGCCAATTTGGAATTTTTCTTTGAATGGGCTTTAATGACTAAATCTTAAATAACATATTCAATAACCTTCAGCCAATAGAAACTTGGCCTGACATGATGAAAGAAAACTAGACATAGAAGAGACTTTCATCCTATACTTTAAAATATCATGAATGGTACCCACATAAGAGTTGTTAAATGGTCCTATTTATGATAGTATAAACAACATATTATTACACAAATTTCTCATATTCGGATTTCTTACGAGAACAACACAAGTTCAATTTGTCAGATCTGGATAGTATTTTTTTCATTCAAAAGCAACCAACCACCATTAAAGTATGAGTCTGTTGAGCTAATCTCAACTAATTCCCATTACAAGGCATGCAAAGTTGCATTGCTTAATAAAGAAGGCCTTCTCCTAAGTGACAATTAGATTGCTTTCATTGTTTCCACATTTGTTCAATCCCTATTAAAGTCAATATCCTCATTTTCTCTTCGCACATACTCCTTGTGCATCTTTAGCTAGACCCACTTCACAAAACTTAAACAAAAGGTTCATACTGCATGTTTCAAATAAAAGCCAACCAACTTATTTCGAGCTCCTTTCCTATATGTGATGACAATGTTGAATTGTTACGGATAGGCCATGTGCTTAATGTGTCACGCCTTTTGAAACGTGCTAGGTTCTACAAGTATTGGAGAGGTTGTGCGATGTTTCATTCCCAATAATGATGGCAACCAATGTTTCATAGCTTGATGCATAGCTAAAATCACCTTGTTGTATGACCATGAGTTTTCTTGAGCTTCTTGTAGTAGCACGAAATAATATGCTAAAAGATATCCTAGTACAAAATTATGACCATAAAAATCAAGGTAGTGATCAACATCAATCCTATGTAGTTAAACGAAAAACTTAAAAAAATAATTGAAAATGTTAATAAAAAATAATCATTTGAAAAAAACAAGATGCTTTCACTGCACTTAATATAGTGGACATACTTTTAGCAAAATCAGTGTACTGCATTTCCTTTAAGCCTGTTGAAAATCCTACAAAATTTAATACCAATTTTCTAGGCTACATATCATGGGTTCACTATCATAGATTTTTCATGTTATATTGAAATTACGAAAGTGTAAACCACCGTTGCACTCTGATTCACAAATCCCTTGGATAGATTCTTTGTAAGATGAAGAATTTTATCATTTAATATCTTAAGTTTCTCAGTCAGAGTTTTCTCTTTAGAGTCTATAGTGGATTTTATGACCTCAAGTTCTAAAAGAGCATATTTAAGTTGCTGATCCAATCAATGAATAAGTATATGAATTAATAAAAATGTTGTGAAAGAAAGAACAGTTTCAATGTCCTATGCATTATTTGAATAATTATAGTATCAAGACAATGCGTTCCTTTTGTCTTAATAGATAACTGAGAGAATCTTCTAAACTTCTACAAGTAGCTTTTGAATTAGATAAACTTCATTCTTGCAAGATAAAATAACTTTAAGTTCTAAAATAGGATATTAAAACCAATAGACGGTTGAGGTACAATGGTAGAGAAGCTTAGAAGCATTGACAAGAAATGAACGCTAAGCTCCTCCTTCAATAGTTCTACATGTACTAATGCATTATTTAATTTGCTGGACAAAAAATCCAATTCAGTTCCTAGAATTTCAATTTTAACAACCACTTCTTCCTTTTCTCAAATTGTAATTTCCAAAGCCTCTTTCATCAAAGCGATATCAGCCTCCAACACAAACATACTGAATACAAGCTTTTGATACTCATCCAAAAACAATACATGCAACAAAAATATTATACTAAACCAAATCAAATATATTCTCTTAATAAGGAATTGAATAACAATTGCAAGTAAAAATTAAACAGACAAAAATCATAGAGAAAATAAGCATACTAAAATGTTAGGAAGCAAACCATTATTCTTCTATTTTCATCTCATATGTTTAATATATGACATCTTGCTTTGTTGCTAGTTACTAACTAGCTGATAAATTAACTAAGAATTAGTTAAGGACTAGTATAAATAGAACACAAGCACACTTCCATCTCTAATTTTTACCTACAAATTTTTTTGGGATGCAGCATTTGACTCGTGCTGCAACATCTTGCATTCTAATAATCTCTTTGACCTTGCAAGCTCTTAACTTCTCATTCAATTTGAGCTTCCTCACTCTAAAAAATGAAATGTTCATGTTTAATGAAGAAAAAAAAATTCGAATTAACAAATCTGTGGCAAAAATAATTACTTCAAGCATTACTTTGTCCTAGATGGTATTCTTTAGTTTTCTTTCTATATCCTTGAATTTTGATTTTTCTTTATCAGGTTCTTTTCTCAGAGATTCTTTCTCTCTAACAAAAGAAGGAGATGATAAGCACGACATTTCTTTTTGGAGTGTGTAAATCTAATGAAGTTGTAATTCCTTCTCCATATCATCCTAAAGGCCTTGTTCCTACAACTTTTATAAGTATGAAAAATAGAATGGAGAGATCATCCTTAAAAAAATAAAAAAGAAAGACTTGATTTAGCTAACTGCAATAATCTTCTCCCTATTTTCAAAGCAACACTTGAGCTCATGAATTTGTTTCTGACATTGACATAGTTAGTTACCCAATAGATTATACATTTCAGTGATATGATTAGATAAGGAATTGTGTGTATTTTCAGTGGAGAAATAAAAATAAAGATAACCACATCATAGCTTCTCGAAATTGAATTCCTCAATTTCCTTGATCATAAATCTATTGACATAGTCATGGCCTAAAATAAGGGACTTAATTGTTCCACACACTCCACGGGTATGGTCTTAAGACTCTTAAAGTATAACATAATAGAATATGAAATTATGCAGTTTATGGGAACCAAATTATTATCTTACAAGGGGAGAATTGAGTAGGTATTCAAACTGATATTATTCAATTTTTTTGTTTAAGGATAATACAAATGTAATGATCAACATGTAAGATTTTTTTCTTTAACAACTATAATGATCAACATGCAATGTTTGACATATAGCCCATATGAAGAGAGTAACGAGTGGATATAGATGTG
Source organism: Vanilla planifolia (assembly GCA_023846275.1). Taxonomy (NCBI): domain Eukaryota; kingdom Viridiplantae; phylum Streptophyta; class Magnoliopsida; order Asparagales; family Orchidaceae; genus Vanilla; species Vanilla planifolia. The sequence goes on along the minus strand of JAIUJO010000025.1, from coordinate 4,179,317 downwards.
ATGATAACTTGCTCGTCAAAAAAGTTAGATATGAATCACAAGAAGATACAACAATTAAATATCTTAAGACCAATAAGATATAATAAACATATCTATTTCGTAGAAGAAATGGGGCTCATTGCTAGAGCACTCCTTAGGCAATCAAGGGGCATTAAATTTGATGACAGATCATTTGAACATAAAATAGAAAAGTTTCTTAAAATCAAGTCATTTCCATCATACCTATTAGTAGAGCTTAAGCTAGAAAAATATTAAAGACACTAATCTAAAAGTAGTCAATTAGGAATGTCAAAGTTGGGCAAGCAGGCTTCAATTATATGCAATTATTTTCCCAACTTAAGCTTTTGCCAAGGGCGAGGAAAAAGATACATACAAAAATCATACTATATTATATTGCAGTTTTTTTAGGGTTGACTAATAATCAATCATATGGGAAACTTACCCTTCAAATTCTACATTCTTTCTTAGTAGAGCTCTCTTTGGCTTCCTTTGAACCAAAGGCATTTCAGTATTTAACAAAATCCAGTTAAGCAAATTAAGATGGTGCAATATTGCTCAAGGCACTCCATTAATTCTATTTATTTTTTAGTATTTTTCTTATTAGGACCTCTCCAAATCTACATTTTTAAAATCTGAGTAATTCATTATTGACATAAAAATATCACACACTTGTCACCAACCAAAATGCAAGCTTAAAACTAAAAAAGTAATCTCAAATAACATACAAAATCATATTTAATCATAGTATTTCATACAAATACATTAGACAAAAACATTTTCAACAAGATTATTTTGAGCATACAAATATATTATATTACCCAGGTATGAAATTTGACATATGGAAGTTCATTCAACATAGTACATTCTAAAGCATTACAAAATCAACCAATCTAAAGTAAGGTCTATACATAACACTAGTGATACCTAATCAACCCTAGAATACCAACTTGATGGATTTTCTTGGAGGCTTGTCGATGATAATATGATTTCACAATTTCTTGTTGTGATTAAGAAAACCATTCCTAAGATGATAGAGTGCAAATAGGATATCAAGCATTAAAAGTAACACATTTTTCTTAATGAAGGTATGGATACATCTTGAGTTACCAACAAACACTATGTGGAATTGAAATACTCATTTTATAAGCCAAATGATAACTAGACAAAGGGTCATTAACATACTAAATATGAATCCAACAAACCCATCCAATAAAGTCAAAAAAAGGTATAAAGGATTATCAAGAATATTTAAAAAATTCAAATTGCTATTTTAAGATATCTAGCATGGTTTTACATAATAGAAGAATGACAATGGGTCCAAGAAAGTTAAAACAAATTTGATATATATTATTTTGAGTCCAAAAGAAAATCAATGATAATATTTATTGGCTAAACTTATTGCGATAAAGAGAAATCAATAATGATAAATCTAGAGAACTTAAAGTTACTTGAGCATTTCATAATTGATAAGGAATTTCATGAGGTTTTATCTCCTATGTATGACCTTGTCATAGGAAAAAAAATTTACTATCAAAGTATATGATCTTTTAGAATTACTGAACCACCCCTAGATGAGGGACATAAGTCCCACTTTACATCATCTGAAATGCAAAAATGCAATAAGCAACTAATTAAGAATAATTTGGAAGAAAAAAATATGAGTTTTGTTGTCTTATGTTCTCTATTTAAAAATAACTGAAAGACTCTCCCACAAATCCATTTCTACTTAAATAATATTCAAAGAGACTTAAATCTTTGAAAAAAGCCGAAATGATCAAGATAACAACAACAAAAGTAAAGAAGATAGTCTTGACATGTCCCAACAACATTTGTCATATGTTTAAATGACCATGAAGAAAAGTTCTACAAGCCATAAGAGGTACTAACATACGAGGAAGGGATACAAAGAAACCTTGAGAGAGTGTAGCACCCAATCAAGATTGCACAAAACTTGAGATAATGAGCTCAAGCATAGAGCCACTTAAGATGATAAGCTTGATAGGTTAAGACACCTGAAGTAACACGAACAAAGTTCAAACATTGGTTATCAAAGGTTTCCTCAAGAATTGCATGCTAAGTTTGGAGATTTCACAAGAAGAGTGAAGTAGTTGAGCAATTTGACATGAGAAGAAAAACTACAAAACTTAAATAGAGGTGATACATAAACACTAAGGGAAAGCCATCAACAAATCTAACAAAGATTTCAGGACTAGGTTTTGAGGTATTTTTGCAATTGAAAAGCCAATCTAGCAAAAAGTAGACTCAAGAAATTTTATAAGATGTTTTTCAAATTAATCATAAGAGAAATGTCAACACCACCATTCTAGCATAGCTAAAGTTAAGTTTCTAGAGATGGATTTCTTGGAAAATGAATTAAGACTTTTAGACATTTGAATGTGGCATTGGAATAAAGTTTCATGTAATAATTTGTTAAGTGAGAGGATGGAAGGGGTAGGGCAAACATGAGTGTTGCATGTACAAGAGGGGAGGTAGTTGAAGTGATTACATCATGAAGGGCAATAGAAGTGGATGCTAGTGCCATGCTTATGGGAGGATAGATTTTTGAGAACTTGTGCCTAATTTGTTGATTTAGAAAGGTGAGTTCTAGTCTTCATCCTGAGTTGATGCTGTTAGTAAGAAGCTAGATAGGGGGAAAGTGCATTGTACAGTGGACAAGGAATAATAAGATAATGAGATAAGGTTTCGAGAGGAAAAGAAATAATGCATGGTATAGTAGCTAACAAATCAAAGGATGGTTGACAAGTGCAAGGATTAACTAGATCGAACAATGATAGCTAGTGATGAATAAAAAAGGGAGCTTGCTCACCAAGGAGGCATTATGAAGATGATAGAGACATCAAAAGATAAAGATGATGAGAAGAAAGAAAGGAAGCATAGAGTGAAAGAACAAATAGGCATGAAAAAATGGTGCAACACAAAAGGATGGAATGGTGTGCAAATATAATGTCAACAAATGGACGTAGATTGCAAAGCAAAAAAATGTAAGAATAACAATGATTTAAGCAAGATGAGGTATGAACACAAACATTCTTAAGCAAGGGGGAGCTTGTACTCTAAGCCACTATGATAGAGAAAACTCATTCTTAGTTGTATTGATATTTGTGAATCAATAATTATCTTAAAAATAATTTTAAAATGTAGAAAGAGCTTTACAAACTTCAAAACTAGTTCATCCATAATGTTTTTGTTGTTATGAAAAGTATTATAAATTATTTCTCTAAAATGTAAGAAATATGCAACTAAAGAAATGGCACTTTATAAAGTGCTTGTCTTTGAACAAACAAAATTATACCTTTAGAATAATTTATTGTCAATTTCCAACGACTATGAAGCATGAAGAAATTCAAAGTAGATAATCAAAAGGATTTGGAAGCTCCAACTAATTTCCAAATATTCAAAGTAATAAACAGGAGATCACTCTAAAACTCATTGAATCCAAAATAGATTTAAAAAAATCAAGGGAGAGGTAAAACGATGAGAATCAACGAAACAGCACAAAGCAAAAAGACCAATTTCCAAGTCGTACCCAGGGACATGCTACGACCTATCGAAGAACACAATGCATTGCATTGGATAAGTGCTGCATGTGAAGGTGCATGAGCACAAGCAAAAGGGCATGACATACCAGGAAAGTGTAATTCCAAGGGGTGGGCACACATGTAATGGCAGCTTGCATACTTGTTTTGTGTGTAAGAATTGTAACCACTGTCCTAGATAGCCCAATGAGATAGGCATACAGATGCAGGGTGTAGGGTGCACATGAGTAACTAGACTAGAACAAGTGCAGAATATTAAAGTTTTGATCAAAATCACATATTTTTTGTTTTATAATTAAATATAATGCCCAATCCTCTATAAAAAGGGACGATGAGGACGTATTAAATAAAATAAATCTTTTAAAAAGTAAAAAACTTGAAAAATTTTGGGAAGTCTAGGAATCAAAAGTTCACGAATTCACAACAACTCGAATTGATTCTTAGAGAGTTCAACCTTTTTATGAAAAAATCCTCCTCTCCCTTCACCTTTTTTTTTGCTTCTTGTCATTTGAACACTTTCATTTCCGCTGTCATTCTAAAAAAAGTGTGTTTATGAGGGCTGAAGATGAAAATACCTCATAGAATAAACAAGTAGTTCATTAAATTCAACATGTGTTCATTGTATATGTGCAACTCATATTTGTCCCTTGAACACATAGAACTACATATGGATAGCATAAAATGATTTACGGCTACACAAGTTAGTGGCTTAACCATGATAATACTTTTAGCCAAAGCTTATGTGGTCCTAATTAATTTTAATTGACTTCTACTATGTTATGCATCTTTGATGACCATAATAGCCCACAGCCTTATATTTTAATTATTGTAAGGTCAATTGCATGGGCTATATGGGAATTCATGTAGTAAATTCCTCGATAAATTTAAATCTAATAAATTGAATAAGGAACCTATGATAGGGTGATGTTACAAATCATAGTAGTATTTGCATTTCCACCAAGAAAAGGCTGCAAAATGCAAGTTAACTTTCTATTTTGATAAGGTACATGACCACAATCACAATCTTCCATGTGAAACAACATGCGAGCAATATAATTGAAAAGTAAAAATATAATGATGCAACAAACCCTTGGCTTTCAGCACCATCTCTTAGTTTTTTAATTACGGTATTGAGGGTCATCAAGCACTTATTTGTATAATGAGCCTTCTCTCAAGCACTCACCTTTTGTATCAGTTTTAACAGCACGTTGTAATCCAACAAGATCAACAAAATTCCATCAAAAAGAAAACATTATGCAGACGATCAAGAATTACTCCAAAAAGAAGCATAAGATGACAAAGAAACGAAAAAAAAAACATGATTTTTTTGCCAACAAAACAATGTACCAGAGCAGATACACGAACAACATCAAAACAATTAATTGAATCACCTTCTCCACTTCTCTCTCTACTTTCAAGAATTTAGAATTAAATTTTATTAGTTGAGATACTTGAAGAAAGTTTGATAGAAAGCACGATAACAAAAAAATATGCATGCCATCGAAACATTGTATGGGAGCTGTTTCTTTAAAGGTTCACGTTTGTCTCCCTAATGTGTTGATGTACTGTAAGACAAAAGAAATTTTGCCCTTAAGTTGCAGTGCTACCAGATATAACTGAAATGAGGAAATGACATTTTGGCCTTACATTGACCAAATTCCATGAGTTGATGAACTTGCCCGATTGAGGTAACAATCTCCTCTTTCAAACCGACAACATTTATGACTCTCTTCATAAATAAGGTAGAACTTTCAATTCTAATAGAAGTAAATAAACTTCATTGTAATGCAACATAGAACCATATTGAATAAATTGGAAATATACCTCAAGTGTTTCATGAATTTACAACTTTTGATGCCGAGGAGCCAACAAGTCATTGATCTGCTCATTGTATATCTCCACGTAAAACACTCAAACAAAGAACTCTCTATCTACTTTCTAAATGAAAAAAATAAAGCTAAATATGTATGTAGACAGCGATAAACTAATTTTTACATAAACTATGATTCCTTTTAGAGATGAAACATTAAGCTAACAATTACAAGCATATCTATGTCTGGTAGATGAAAAACATTTTTAATAGTTAGGGACTTCTGTGCAGTAAAAGTGGACATGGATGTTAAACTATTTTATTTGTTCAAAAAGGCAAGTGTAACAAAAGCAAAAAATTAAGATAATGAATAATCCTCAAAAATGAACATACCAAAAAAATATAAAAAATTATGACAACAAATTATGAAAAAATATTCATAAAAAATGTTGGAAGGATTTATAGTTGTAGAGGTAAACCACATCTTGAATAATTATTAATAACTCATGAACAGAAAGCATTATGATTCGTGGTTACCTATTAGATCCTCTCTTGGTATATGTCTTACCACTGCTTGTTTGTCCATATGCAAAAACTATACCTGTTAGCAAAAAAATTTTTGATAAGACATAGCATGTAAAACAATTATTACTCAGCTTTGCAACATATACACTTAACCAAATTCAACCACTAGAAGAGAAGATAAACCATAAACTGAAAATATAAGTTTAAGAAAACTATACCTATGTGAGTGCATCAAAGAGGAGGAACTTATATAAAAATCAAAGAATTGAATTCGATAGCTTAAAATTCTTAAGTTCACATAAAATAATGCCAAAGTTCGTAGGCTAATCCAAAGAAACATTTTGACATATTCTGCAATGCATAACACATATAATCTAATCTATAACTAAAAGTTCTTTCAAAATATCACTATTCAATTGAAAATGAAAATAGAATTTAGAGAGGACTTTGTTTATAAAATTTTATTAGTTTAACCTATAGTCCATATTCAAGATAGACCAGCAACTTAGATCATATTTCCTCCACTTTTCTATTGTGCCTTGAAAAATATGAGCATTCAAAAGTAAAACATATATGTAATAAAATTATAACAAAGAAGAAAATTTGGCTAATCCATGTGGAATAATGATCAAACATTGTTTGACGAAGTGATCTTAAGATATGACCTTAGCATCATAATGTAGTTATATTTCATTTTTCCCTCGAGCCATCCGAACAACTTTACCAAGGCTTTATTTTAAAAGCTTGATTGTGCTCCTCATCAAAGGAATTGTTTTCATCAAACATTGTTTCTAAATAGCTCTTTGATTTTACAATCTTGAAAGAAAACTTTCAGTATAAAATATTTTGATTCTTCCATATAATAGTTTTTTATGATTTTCTTTCACTATACACCCGACATTACTATTTCCAAGAACCAATGTCAAATATACTACAATATAATTCAAAAATTACATATCACTTTTTTCCAATGTTAACATACCAAATAGTTACAATTAATATGGGCAACAACAAAGAATTTAATAAACTAGTACCCACTTGTATATATGCTTGTTAAGCTTATATCAAATTTCCATAATTCAAACTACATAATATTATTACTGAACCGATACACTTTAAATGATTAAAGGTAGCAAACTAAATGAGACAAACTGGAAGCCTGAACAAAAGCACTAGATAATGGTATAAGTAACCAAGTCTAGAAACCGTGGATAGAACACTTTAGAAGCTACGACTAAGATCTAATGTAGTGAATCCAAGGTTTGTAAAGTTTTGAGTGCATATCAAGGATTTGTAGAGTTCAGTGCAATCGAAATAATATTTCTAGTTTTTTTCTCTCATTCTTTGTGCATGGTTTTTCTTCAAGCTGCTATTCCATTTTTGTTACTTTCTTTCTTTGATCATTATTTTTATAAAAAAGATAATCTCTATTGTTTTTTGAACTTTTTACATGTGGTAAATTCATGATCTAAAGTATGTACTTCCTTTTAGGAAACTTTTGGTCATTGTTACCATATGATGTTTTCTTTAATTTCTTGAAATCTCATGTGATCACTTTACCTCATGATAAGGATTCTAAGGCAACATTCTTAGGTCATTTTATGGATGGCCCATGTTTGCTTTCCTTGTTGAAATAATGCCATGTAAATCTAATTGTTTGCTATCTTCTTTAAAAATACTTGTTGAATGACAAGTCATATTTTTGGACCTGGGTTCACATGTGACAAAAGTTAAGTAGATTGTCCAATATCATTGAACCATAATTTCATGGATAAAATACATGACAACCTAAGAACTACTCTACGACAGTTTTCAACCTGTCAGTTCAACAGAGCAGGAAATCAAACCATTGAATTGCACCTTTTAAAACTATCTACTAGTTCAATAGGTTTCTTCCAAGTCCAGATTTTGTTTAAACGAAGTGACGGGGCTATGTTATGCAATTCAAAAACTGAGTAAAACTAACCAAAAAATGATACAAAGCTAAAACAAAATTTTATTAATGTTAATGCATCCCTTGGAAGGAATGCATTGTATTGCATGAATAAAGTGACAAGTGAGCACAATCTTTGCACACCAGAATATTGTCTTAAATGAGCAAGAGCAACCACATTTTTCTTGCATGACTGAATAAAAAGGTTAGTCCAAGACACAAGAATTATTATAGGATATGAGACAAGGCAAGCCAAAAGACTTTAATACTTCAGGATTTAATTTTTGATATTTAGGGAAGAAACTAGGTAAAAGTAGAATTGTCGTAATTTTGAATAAAAAATTAAAAGGTGTAATAGAAGTTATGAGGATTAGATAAATAATCATAGCTTCAAAGATCATTATAACAAAGCAAGCCATAAATGTTAGTAATGGCCACTCCTAAAAATGGACTAAATATGTTAAGGAAAAGTTTAGATCAATTTGGAAAAGTTAACAGTAAGCATCCATATAAACATTTTTAATTTTAAGAGACTTAAATAGCATATAGGTAAAAAGAAAAAGAATTTAAAAATATCTTGGTGGTTATGGATTAGGAAAGTTAATAAAGATAATAAAATTATTTTCTAGTTCACTATAGCATATGATTTTATTATTGCTTGTATTTTTTAAGGAACAAAAGGAGCATTAATTACTTCAAAACCAAAGTCTCATAAACACATTGATTATTTCTTAAAGAGGAAAAAAGGACTTTTAGATTTCAAAGATTTTAAGGTGATACAATGAAATGTTTGACCATTCAACATCAATTAATGATCTAAGATGTCCACTTTAAAAAGTACAAGAGATAAAACAATTGAATTACCCAAGAGTACAAAATATTAAATCAATGATAAAAAAAGAAGTTTATTCAAGAATAAAAGTCGTAGATTTATGTTCTAGGAGATAAAGTGAAACACAAATCATATGTAGGTAACATTGTCAATTTTGTTGGTCATACAACTGAGTTAGTGCGTAGAAAATCTAAAAAGTGTGCCAAAAATTACAAATCATCTTGTTGGCAGAAACAAGAAGTAGAAAATCAGGTTTAAAACAAATTTTCTTATAAAACATGACTCAAGTGTATATGTATGGAAAATTTAAAGAGATATGTACTAGAAAGACCAAAAGCTACAATGTAGTGAAAGAATGAAACCAACTTTAAAAACTTCTATAAGAATTTGATAATTCAAAATAGAGAAAGGTACATATATCGACCTACCAAAACAAAAAATAGAAAACCAAATATCTATGTCAACTAAAATGAATCAAGATTGTCTATCAAAAAGTACAAATAGAAAATGATGTTATTAAAATCGACATGAACAAGCTACCTTCTCTGGCTTTCCAACAAATATTATGACAATAAAAATGATCAAGGGAAGTACTGTGCACTTAGACCTCAACTTAATATAAGTTGAGCTATATACTTGCTTCCTATCTTGATAAACACAAGTTAATCCTCAAGGATGTCCCTTGATAGCTTATCTCTATCGCATGAGTATGAATAACTTTCCACAAATTATTAGAATTCATAATCGACACCTTCAACTAAAGTATCAATGGACTCTAAAACTCCTCAATAACCAATTGACAAGCTTAGAAAGTTCTCAAGATCAAAGATAAGATTCATCAATCAAGTTCAACTTTCTCTTGAAGCAAGCTCTACTCTGAGACAAATCATCATGCATTTTCTTCACACTTCGGTTAATTTTGTAAGATGCATTCATAATTATAAAATATTTGAACTTCCTCAACACAATCCTATCATTTTAACCATATATACAAACTCAACTATATCAATTATATCATATACATCAAAGGCATGCTCGTTTGGCACTTGAGACACCAAGCATGGTTTTATTATAATACAAAAAATTTAAGATCAACCTAATCCAATAAGGTTAGACATTACAATGTGCCGCTACCTTCCAACGAAGATTGCCTTCTTAATCAAGAAGAATTTTGTATGCTATTTTTGTTTTATATATATTAAAATCATCAATAAGTCATGTTTCACTATAATCTCTTTTCTTGAACATGTTCTTTAAATATACTCGCAACTGTTATATGATTACCCAGGAACAAATAATGAGTCAACAATCTTCCTGTGATATGTCTTTGTTTTTTAAATTTTTTTAGCCATAACAAACTAAGCCAAAAATCACAATATCAATAGATAAAAAAATATCTAAGAGAAACACAAGGCACAAAAAGATTGGTCAGGACATATGATAGATCCCAATAACAAAATATATTATATCAATTACAAGTTATCTAATATTAGACAAATATATCAATGCAATGTTTCCATACTTTACATTAAATCCTTTTAAAGTTTCTTTGGAATTATTTTGACCCTTATTTTAAACTTCCATTAGAATGCAAGCCCCATTTTAATTCAATATTTTCCTTTATTCAACCCTTTTCCCTTTTATATCTATTAATAGTTATATTTTAATCATCAAAACAAGAGCTAGATATTCTTTTAAAATTAGGTTTCACCTCTAAATGATATGCAGGAGTGAGATACAACACATCATTGAATCTATTTTCTAGATTCCAACAATGAACGATACCTCAAAATGTGATAAAACCATTTAGTAATAAAATGACTTCTTTTAATATAAGAGCCTTATTTTTAAGACAAATCTTTGTTTAACTTTTATAATCTATTTTTAATACCCTAGAAAATAATATCTTATTTACATAAATAAAATATCTTTTTCTAACTTTTTCGAATATAATGCAAATTAGTGACATATGTCATGACATGCATGTTAAAAAAATATTGCGCCAACTAAAACAACCATAAAATACTCTTGACATGTTCATACAACAATTAATTAAGAAAAATAAAATAAAAAATTAATTTACATCTCCTTCTCTATAGCCAACAATTCTAATGCATACATGACCAGTCTCTTCTGTCATTGTTTCTACAGCCAACTCTAGGATAAACAATTCCAAAAAAGCTTGATAAAATTCTCTTCAAGGTATTTTAAAATGTGCTCTTCCTCGAAGTTCGATACTACATTGCCTTATGACCATTGCCTAGCAACATTATTTAATACTAGTTCCACCAAAAGAACTCTCTTGTGGTCCACACATGCCATACTATTAAACAACATTTCAATCTCATCTAAGCAACTGTCGACTTGAAGAGGATCTATTGTGCCTACAAGGTGTGGTGAACGTAAATTTAAGAATTGCTCGATAAGGCAATTGGCTTGGTTCATTCACACATTCCACTCATTTTTAGCTTGCATAAAAACCCTTCTAAACTGTGTCACTAATATACTCTCCCTTCCATTTATCTTCTTTCCCCTGACCTATTATGGCCATTTTGTTATTAGAATGGTTCTCTTCTTCTTCACACATCTTTTAATTTTCAAACTCCACGTTGCACTTGCTTTAATTTCAAGTCATATTCTAAAATAAATTTAACAAAATTTCAATCATATATATGAAAAAAATCGCAAACCTTAAAATTCAATTCATCATGTATTTAATTCTGAAAAAACTTTCAAAACAAATATAAAAATTAAATTATAAATATCTTCACATAATAATTATTTTAAAACTTTTTTTCTCCAAAATCCATTACTTATCACGAAATCTCATAGACAATTTTTAATTCTTTCAGAAAACTTGCATCATGTTGAATCGCTACACATCAGCTCAACATATAGTATGTACATATAAGGTATTACTATCTACTATGTGCAATTCTTATTCTTCTTGTATTGTTCGTCAAATCAACCTATAATACATAATAATTCACGTATTGTATGGAATTCTCAAGTTGGCCCTTATAAACTCGATGTATCGTATATAAAAATTCACTTATTATACTTAGCAATTAATGCAAATAAATAAACTCAATTCTAGGGGTGGCATACCGTACATTAAGTATAACATGCATTATAAAAATTCATGCATTATAAACTCGATTCTACTGGTGGCATACCGTACATTAAGCATAAAATATTATACGTAGCAATTCACACAAGTAAATGAAACTAGATTTCCACAGTTTCCTAATCTTTATGTTTTAGTCAATTATTTTAAAATTACATGCATGGTTAAAAATATTATAAGCATACAACTTAATTCAAACATGCATAAATTATATACATGAACAACAAATAGGTTGTACAAGCTCCCAACTAAACCAGTGCTCACATTAATAATAGTAGGGATCGTCTTCTCTACTTCCTAATGACTACCATTCTCCTATGTTTAAGGTTATAACTCTTCCTATAAAGGCTGGACACCCTCTTTTATTTGCAACAACTAAGTATTAAATTTTCCTATTGCTTCCCTGTAGCCATATTTTTTTCCTAAATCCAAGGTCTGCACATAAAACGTCTTGGTCGCATGCTTGCTCTTCCCTTGATGTATTAATCACAAACAAATTAACAATCATCTCTCCATGATTGTTTATTAAAATTTTTATTTATTAAGGTACAATAATTAATTTAGAAATTGGTACTAAATTATTATTAGTGTTATCCATACAAGTAAATATGTTGTTAACTAGATGTCCCACTTATGTAGTTCACATCAAAATTTTGTGCAAATTGATTTGCAAATATAGTGTGGTTTAATAACAGTAATAATCCTAAGCAAGGGGGGGGTATGTACTCCAAGCCACTGCAGCAGAGAAAACTCATTTTTAGTTGTATTGATATTTGGGAAAAAAAATTAGCTTAAAAATAATTTTTGAAATGGAGAAAGATCATTATGAAGTTTGTAACTAGTACCTCCATAATGTTTTTGATATTATGAAAAGTAGTATAAATTATTTTAAGAAATATAGGAAATATGCAACTAAAGAATTGCACTTGTTAAAAGTGATTATCATTGAACAAATGAAGTTATGCCTTCAAAGTAATTTGCTGTCAACTTCTAACAACTACGAAGCATGAACAAAATCCAAAAGTAGACGATCAAAAAGATACAACTAATTCCCAAATATTCAAGGTACTAATCAGGAGATTGCTTTATAATACATTGAATCCAAAATTGATGAAAAAAATCAAGGGAGTGATAAAACGATGAAAATTAACGAAACAGCATGAAGCAACAAGAAAAATTTCTTGTACGTACCCAGAGATATGCTACAAGCTGTCAAAGCACACATTGCAGTGCAATGGATAAGTGCTGCATGTGTAGGTCCATGAGCACATGCAAAAGGGCACAACACACCAGGCAAGTGCACTTGCATGGGGCTAGCACAGGTGTAATGACCAACTACATACATGATTTGCATGCAAGAGTAGTAACCACTCTTTAGG
>JAIUJO010000025.1:3876154-4161154 GCA_023846275.1 Vanilla planifolia | reverse complement strand
ATAGAACTTAAGACCATGGTAGAATTAGAATGTACCTGTCTGAGCTCATCATTCACAATATTGGGGCCCCACAAGAGAGAGGAGATCCTCTCCATAATCAAGGAGCTAGCCTACCTCTCAGATGATGCAAAGTCCCACCTACCCAGAGCAGCAATACAATCATCAACACATTCTGGCCACGGCGCCTCCATATTCACGAAACTAGGCCACCACCTGATAGGAAGAAACCCCAACCAGTTATCTTCATAAAAATCAGTGCATTTACTGTAAAACAATCACCACACATAGCCTCCCAAAGCCACTGTCAGTCCTTCCTTGACCGATCTATAAGCATGCGAAGCACACCGGGGAGGCCTGCATGGGTTATTACCCAGGGGGTATTTGCACCTCATGATCTCCACCCACAAGCTATTATACTGCTGTAAGGGTCTTCTATAATGTCTCATAAGGAGTGCTCGGCACTAGATCTTGAGGTCAAATAGACCTAACCCACCCCATGTCTTTGGGGAGAGTAACTGTCTCCCAATTAGTATAATGAATGTGGTGGGCATGATCCATCCCACACCAAAAGAAATTTCTCATCATGTGCTCAAGAAAGTCCAATACACCTATAGGAACCACACAATGGCTCATCACATAGTTGGAAATTCCACTTAGCAACCTGATCATTAATTTTCTTAATAAGAAAATTAAAATCACGTTTATTAAGGTGAGTGGCAGAAATTAGAACACCCAAGTAATTAAGCACTTTCCTTATGGAATCTTCAAGACATTTGCCACAAGCTTCTTCCTTTTGGCCTTCATGCCTCTGCTAAAATACACCCTGGATTTGGAGAAATTGATACCAAGGCCTGTGTGCATGCAAAGTAGGCGCAAGATGGTCTTCACCATGCACATAGACTCTCAAGAAGCCGTTGCATAAATAATGATGTCATCAGCATACAGCAGGTAGGCGATGATGGGGACAATAGGGCAACACCAAAACCCAAAAAGAGCCTGATCCTCATAATGCCTAATCAAAAGGGAGAAGAACTCAGAAACAATAGTGAATAGATAGAGGGAGAGAGGGAACCCCCGTCGGAGTCCCCTGTGTGCCTCAATCCATGGCAATCTGTCCCCGTTGAGCAACACCGCAAAACGGGGGGAGACAATACATGCCCTAACCCAATAGCACCACATAGGTGGGAAGCCCAACAAATGCATCATCTCCAGTACAAACGACCATCTGACACTGTCATAAGCCTACTCCCTATCCACCTTCACAGCCATCAACCCCACTCTGGAGGAAGAGGAATGCATCCTGACCCCTATCCCCTGAGTAATAAATATGTTGTCAAAAATAGATTGGCCTGGAACAAAAGCCCCCTGCTCCCTAGCAATAATATCTGGAAGCACCCTTTTAAGCCTGCCAACCATGACTCTAGCCACGATTTTGTGAATGACATTGAAAAGACTGATGGATCTAAAATGATTTGGTTTGCAAGCACCCTGCCTATTCAGGATAAGAACCACCAGTGTATCCTTCCAAGCCAAGGGCATGCATCTCTCCTCGAAGAAATCTAGCACAACAATGACAATGTCCTTCTTAGTGATATCCTAGTAACCCGTAATAAACTCAGCCATAATGCCATCCATCCCAGGGGCTTTGTTCCTTCTACAAGAACTAATGGCACCCGTGACCTCATCAATAGTAATCAAACAAGATAACAAGGATCTCTGATCAAGAAGAGGTAGCAGTGGGATAAGTTTGAATAGAAGGCGCATCACCCGAGTCACCCCTCCACCGTTGGTCAAACTGCCTCAAAAGAACATCTCCCATGCTATCCGTAGACACCACCTCGATACCAAAGGAATCAATAAGCCGAGTGATAGTGTTGTTGCACCGTCTATAGGTCACAGCCGAGTGGAAAAAACGTTTATTACTATCGCCAAGCCTAGCCCATTGCAGCTTTGCCCTCTACCACCGCCACCTCTCCTCTAAGGCACACCCAGTGTGGAACTTGTTGAAGAGCATACTGAGATGGGCGTTCTCCTCATCACTTAGGCTGTGGGTAGACTCCTTGCTCTGTAGATAGCTTATTTCCTTCTCACAGTCCTGTTCGCAGCCCTAATATTCCACTTGCCATCCCTACTCCAGTGACGCAAAGCTGTAAGACTCCAGCAAAATTTGGTGTTAAGTCTATCCATGCAGCTTCCCCACACATACCTATCACATGCTCTTCTAACAACAGTAATCGAGTACGGATCATCCAAACAGATCATCTCAAAACATCTCCTAAGCTTACTAGGTTTCAGAAACTCCCTCTCGATATAAGTGATAATAGGATAGTGGTTCGAACCAATCCAAGCAAGATGAGTAACAAGTGCTACTGGAAAAGCAGTAGGACCATCTAGGTTGATAAGCGCCCGATTGAGTCTCTCCCAGATTCTGGCATTTCCCTGCTTACCATTACACCAAGTAAACCTATTTCCCATGAAACCAAGATCAGTAAGCTGCAGATCATGCATGGAATCCAGGAACTCCTGTTCGCCAACACCATTGCAGAAATGCTTATCCCCGCGCTCGTCTTCCTGCGACATAACAATGTTAAAATCACCAGCCACAATCATAGGAACCCCAAGCGTCGCTTCCTCCTAGAGAATATGCCAAATCGCTCTATGCCTATATGGATCGTTTGGGCTATATACCACACTCCATCTAATCTCAGGACCATTCACAACTGGGACCATGGTGATCACCACGTGGACAGAGAGGTGTGTGATCCTAAGATCCAGCTGCCTCCTCCAAAGGATAACGATGCCACAAACTTACCCAATGGAGGCTGAACAGCAAACTCCCAATCATTCTCAAGTAAGAGGTCGGCGTCCCATCTGCTAAATGTCTGAACCCTTGTCTCCACCAGCCTAACAGCATCAATACTTCCATCCCTAACAAACACTGCAAATAGCATCTGTACTTGCAGTCTTGGATCCCATGAATGTTCCAAACTGTAAGATTAATCATCAATAGAGTGGAAAAATGGATCCAACAGCACCTCCAAAATCACCCTTAAGGCACCAAACTTGCTGAAAGAAGTCATTGCAAAATGTCCGTCCATGATGCAATCCACGATTTGTTACGAAGAGGACATCCTCTTAGGTCGCATCCATGTGAATATCATAAGAACTTCCACTACCCCTCGAACCATTAAAATGAGTCTCCTGAGCAAGCTCTTTCCCTTTCCTTTTTGCCATGTCTTCCCATAATTAGATAGCTTCCTCATGCCCTTGCTCGTTGGGGGAGAGACGTGGGAGGAGTTTTCACCATGGACACCACCCCAAGAAGCCCATTGTTCCATTGATGGTTATCTTCCACGGAAGGCTGATGTGCTTCTTTTCCTATTATTTCATTTACCCCCAGCCCCTTACTGGTCCTCTGGAGGTCCCTCTGGAGATAGCCTTTGACACTTAGAATATGACAAGTTTTCAATAGAGATAACATTATAAGGAATATAGTTTTGAGAACAAAAATAATGTTAACGAAAGATGGCCATAGATTTAATAGAAGCCATTGTCCTAATAACTTCTTTAATCAAAGAGAACAATTAGAGATTTTCTTTGAATTGCATAAGTTGGATAAATATTAGAAAATTTGTTTTGAAGAAATAATGCTATTTGGACTAGCTCTGATTTTTAAGAGTAGTGCTTGTCTTTAGGACCAAAGGTTTGGTATAACTTTAATCTAACATCCATTAGTAAAAAATATTCATATGAAGTATTACACTAGTTTTCCTATCATTTATAATAGTAAATTCCATAACCTTAAATAAGGAAGGTGTACAATAGTTTAATATAGTAATCCATTTGATGATATTATCTATAGGACCAATTGTTTTCAACCAAATAAAAAATCTTTTCAATGGATTTTTTATGTAACTTAAGAGAGATTTCTAGTATGATGTTTCGTTGCATGACCCACATGCTTTAGAGGACGAATTTTCCTTAACACAAGAAGTGGAAAGATAAAGAAGGCATGTTGCATAATTTAATAATTCAAAACTTAGAGGGTGACAAGAAATACATCAAAGTCTTCTACTAGATGAAGGGAACCGCTTATTTCAGTAAGCAAATAAATCAATAGAACATGACTACTAAAACTAAATAGAAGAGTGAGATAAGTGGTGCAAACAAAAGCATTGGATGATAAATTATATGATGTTAATATATGCTAAGATTATGTTTGGATTGAAAAAGAAGGGATTATGTAGGTAGTGGCAAACATCATTGGTAAAGCACATAATTATGAACTAGAGGGTAAGCACATAAGTGCCACAAGATACATGGCTATGTCGTCAAAACAATGGTGAGGAGGCATAAAACATTTTTAGTACTTTTAATATTAGAAATAATAACATGTATGTCCAAGATGGTGAAAATTCCATGAATGTCATGACATGAAAATTGATTTAAGAGGAATTGAAAAAATTTGAACCACTTAAGGAATGGACTTTTAAAATCATGTATTGCATTATGTCGTATGTATAAATATAAGTAAAATTTTTTTTGTATATATAGTTGTATAACCTAGCAAATATTAGTTATCACAGAGAGAGTATTTATGTTTTAAATTTCAAAGGCCACAATATATGGCTTGACCACACGAAACCTATTTAGAAGCTTGTTTCTCCTACTTGATATTTTAGATTAAAGTGAATAGCTAATATTACAAAAAAATGGAGATGTTTATCAATTTTCTTTATGTTGTAGAATCATAGTACCAACTTTATATGTTGAATGTCATCAGAAGTTGTGACATATAAGATAGAGGGTACAAGATTTAGTAGTTCAAGCATAGATTTTAGACGTAATAGTACTTTATATCTTCATTAACTAAAAAAATCGTTCCAATTCCATACGAGATTCAAGTTCTTAATAGGGATTCATTTTTACTCAAAGAACATTTTTATGTCACACCTAAAGAGCTTTTCAATGAAGTACCTCCTTTGACACTCAAAGAATTCTTTAATGTCTCATTTAAAGAGCTTTTGAAATTGTACCACCTTTTAGAGATATAAAGAATTCAATAGTTATGAATCTATGAGGGCTATTTCAAGATTAACCACATTATAGGATGAAGAGAACAATGAAAGAAAAGTTAAATGGTTAAGCACACATACCCTTAGGAAAGGGCTTTTAAGAGATCATTTGAGTCATTGCAACATTCCTACATTATTAAAACAAAAGAAGGATGGTAGATGGAGAATATATGTTTACACAATAGTTACAAAAAATTACTATTAAATATAGATTTATTATTTTTAGACTTTGAGACTTCATTAATTTATTATTTAACATGTGCTAGTTAACAAAAAGTGATCTTAAAAGTTGTTATCATCAAATTAGGTTTATGCTTAGCAATGAATAAAGGAATACTTTCAAAACACCAAATTGATTTCCTAAATGGCTGTTTGTAGTGTATTTTTATGATGCATTGATTTGTAATGATAGTTAAAAGTATGACGAAAATTATTCCAATATTTTTCTTGAATCAGTAATAAAAGTCTAATAAATATTATGGTATATTTTCACTAACGTACAATATATTTTTACTAAATTATTTTGTAAGATGTTATGAGAGCATATTATGAAAAGCTTTCTAAATTGAGGTTTGTGTGAAGAATGTTATATTAATCTATAAAACATTCATTTCAACTATCTAAAGTTTGTAGTGGAATAGGTGGTGTGTGATGTTGCTAACCATGAACCCAATAATTACATAGAATACATATCATTTATCATGTAATATGTTTTTTTAATTTTTATTTAAATGCTTCAGTAGAGTCAAACAAAAAGTTTAACTATCATACATTTATAAAAATGTATAGTTTCACATTAAAAAGTTTCCAAATTAATGTACAACATTGTTCTATGATATGTTTAGTTCATTTTTCATAAGTAAATTTGTGTTTTTCCACATTCTAAAATATTTTAATATAGAAACTAGAGAATTCTTTTGGATTTTTTGAGCCACAAAAAGTTATTCTATATTGCAATAAAACACATTGAACTTTGGAAAATGTAAATAAACATTTGCACATGATTACTAGCTTTTGGTGTTAAATACTCTAATTATCATTAAAGAATGATAAAGAAAAAAAGGTTGTACCAACAAGATATGTTCCATTATATTTCTTAGCCTTTTAAGGCAACATTACATATAGAAAAGTTTAATATCTCTTCTGTATTGTTTTACCATCCAATGTGCCACTAGATTTTGCTATCAATAATACACGTTTTATTTGTAAGCTTTATTTTTTTTCTTTTATGTAATTATTAGAACTTCAAATTTATGCCTTATTCTTTTGACACACTTATAAGTTCCATTTCCCCATGATTATATGGTTCAATTATCATATCAAGCCCTACCTTGAATGAATTCAATAAAAAGTGATAATTCAAAGATTAAATTTTAGCTTAAGAATAATTTACATCAATGAATGATTACTAATCTTATTTAGTAAATCATGCTACCATGAGACAAAAGGACTATCATAATTAAGACTTTTGAGTTTTTTTTTGAAAACTTATAGCATAGTTTAACACTTCAAACTTGTTCAAGAATATACCATTTGTAGAATTTAAGCATGATAATACCCATAAGTTAGCCATTGGCACACCTATTGTAATGCTTTATGAGGTTAGCAATGTTAGTCTTCATTATGTTTGGCTAAGGAGAGTTTAAGTAGGCTTTTCAAACTTAGTTAATAGAGAGGACTACAAAGGAGATTCATAGATTAAAGTAAAGATAATGGGTCATGAAAGACCCTAAAAAGAAGTACCTTTACAACAAGAAAAGATTGATCTATTTTGAGGTAAGGGTCATGGTATTCTGAATGGTTAAACCGATTTGAGGAAAATTAACATTTTGAAAGGCATAAAAATTATTATCTTGGTAGTGTGGATCCTAATAGAGTTTCGAGAAGATTGGTTTACTAGTGTGTTATCATAGGTGGCTAAAGGTCTTGTTGTAGAGGATGTGGATTTTATGGATCAAATAAGGAGAAACACATGCCTATTACATCATTAGTTATTTAATAGGAGCATAGGGATCTTCAATTGGTATTCATTTGTTTGTAATCTGATAAATACTTTTCTTTATTTTATTTATTCTAGTAAGATCATTTTATTTGTTGATAATAGCACATGATGTATACATAGAAAGACAAGTAACTCTTTGTTATAGGTCCAATTCTTCTTCGTATACTCTTCTTACACTTGAAGAGATTTTCAAACTCTATTATGTCACCCTTACATACTCCTTATCATGAAATTTTATTGAATTACTATAAAATAAATTCAAACTTAGGGAGAAGTTGAAATTACTCTCATGACTAAATCTATAAAATCCCACATTAAAAGATGATTCTTTTTTCTCTTTGGCAATTTGGAAAGAGTCTTTGTAGTTGTTTCTCCCTATGTAAAGATTCTTTCTTTTTATATCAATTCACTTTCTTCTTAGCCGCACATTGTGGGACGAGAGTAAGAATTTAATTGTTAAAGAATTATTATCTTTTGACTCTAGCAATGTTCCTTTGGAATATTAAAAAAATAATTCTAATTCACATTTTCCACAACATAATGCTTCATGAAGTGCCACTTCTATGATTGATAGACACTTATTGTTAAATGAAACTTCGATAAACTATCAGTGCAAATCTGAATTACCTCCAAATAAAAAATTTTTAAAATTGTAGTACATCATCCAATGTCCTTATATTTATCTTATTTTTACTATTAGTCTGAATATGAAAAGTTTAGTTAAGCTTTTATTGAATATAAAAGGCATATTGCACCTCCCATTAAAATTAAGACATCAATTTGGAGTCCCTACTTGATAAAATATTTTTTGGCACATGATACATCCTTTATATATCATCTATTGCATATATCTATGCATCTCTATAAAGGAAATAATTTTAATAAGAAACTTACATAATCAGTTCGCCTATCCATGCCTCATCATATCACATCTTGTCATTATTAATCTTTTATAGTTGTATTATGAAGAATATAGATTTTTAATCCTAATTCCATATAGCAATTGGTAGTGATTGTAATGTGACACTCATTTTTGTTGTTTTCCTTTGGTCTATTGGTATATTGCCCATTTAACTACCTAATCTTATATGTTATTTACTTACCATGTCCTCAAGTTTTTGTCCTCTTGACTTGGTACATTTAAGCATTCCATGATGTATGCAATACCTTGTCTCATAATGCAATAAAATTTTCTTCCTATCTGCTTTAGCTCTAAAAGATCAAATTGTTTTAAAATAAAGATTTTCATTCTTTTAATAATAAAATTTCTTCTTAGCTCTCAAAGACTTGTGCTTCCTTGTCCATGCTTCAAAACTCTTGAAGGTCTTATAGACAATCATATTAAATTAAACTTGTAGAAAATTAATTTTAAAAATATTCATTATCGAATCACATGTATCAATGGTTTGTTAACAAGTTCTCAAACAATTCGTTCTTATATAATGGATGTACAATCTTGCTAACTTTTCCTAAGTTACACATAATCTTCATGGTGTCGCCACAGATTAGTTTTTTCCATGCCTTATATCTTAAATTTGGTTCCTTTTTGACGAAATTATATTTTAAATTTGTCATATAAATATATTCGTCTTTTTACCTCATATAAGTCTTTGTTCAAAATTTTTAACTCAAATATTAGTGTAAACAATCCCTAATCATGTATTGCATTGTTCTTTTAATGATGGTCAACCAACCTAGAGGCATATGACATACTTTTCCACGTTATTATAAATATATTGGGTAAACAATGTAGTCAAGCGTTAATGTATACATGAAATACCATATTATTATCAAGAAAGCTGAAGCTTTTGTTGAGATTTGTTTCACCTTGGCTATTTGAAAATCTCTCACACACCTACTTCCATAAAAATGCATAAGAATTTTTTTGTACAATTTATCTTATTTCTTAAAATGTTTTGCTGGTATTTAGTTATATTATTTTGTAACTCTAATTCTCTTCTCATATAACATTTACATATCTTAGATTTTGTTATGGTACATTCCTTTAATTTATGTTTTCTAAACATTAGTATAATTTACTTAATATAAACATGATAACTAATTATTATTTAGCTTTGTTTAGTTTTCTGCTTTCTAGTAATTCCAAATGACCTCTAAAAGAGGAAAAATAAACATTGGTCTCCCTAATTTAGTGAGCTTTACTGAAAAAAATATTGATTTTATCTTTTTTAAATATTTTGTCTCTTAAGGGTCTGGTATGATTTATGAAAAATTTTAATTTGCATCTAATTTGATGATTAATTATATTTGGCTCAATGACCTTAGCTTTGTTAGCATGCTATATTTTTGTGAAACTCTAGACATTTCTTTAAATATCTTTCTCTGATTTTGTAAAAATTGCTTAGAAACATTAATTCTCCTCTCATGTGAACTTCAAAATACTTTTATTTTATAATATTACAATACTTCATTTTATCTCATTTAAGATTTATTATTAATTTATTAAATATTAAAAATAATAATTTTTTATTATTATGTTTACTTTTTTGGTAACTTGTAATAGTTAAAAAAGTTGTCACATTGAGATGAAACAAACATCATTAGACAACTTTTGAAGAGATCCATCAAATTTAATATTCTTTGTTATTATTTTAGATTTTTTTATTTTCTATGTATTTGACATGCTTATGAGTCTTTTCTATACTTATCAGATCATACCATTGGGAATATTACACTCAACCACAGTATATTGAAATGTAACTATCTCGTACAATTGATATGTTTTGTTCATATTTCTTGCTTTGATTTAGTTACATTACTATGTAACTATAAATCTGTTCTTGTGTAATGTGTACATCACTTTTAGTTTATTAAATTATATTTCTTCAATTCATCTCATTTCAAATTTAGTATATATTTACTAAATGTTAAATTGATAAGTTATTCTTATTTATTCTTGTTTTTTTGTAATTCCCAACAATTCTGAAAATGGTTCAATGGAGGTAAAATAAACATCATTCAAATCATTTGGATGTTATCTATCTATCTAAGTGATAACTTTTATATTTTTAGAAATTTTCTTCAAGGTTTTGGCATGATTTTACTCGTACTTTTTATTTTCATCGAATTTAATGGATGAGTATATTACACTAAATTTTCATACTATCATAGAATGATACTTTGTTTTATAATTTATATCATCTAAAACTTTTTGTGTGATTTGCTTATATTACTATGGAACTCTAAATCTTATCTCAAGTTATAATTATAAAGCTTTGATTTTCTTATTTTATTTTGATTTGATTTATCTCATATTAATTCTAATATATATATATATTATTTAAATGTGAAAATAATAATTTAATATTATTTGTGGTTTTTTTATTTGTAGTAATTCCAAATGACATGCTAACAAGAAATAATATACTTTAATAGGCTATTTGAAACAATCTCTATCCATTCAAATCTTCTTTTTAAAATTTTGAAATATTTTAATTTTATAGCATTGACATGCTTTACAAGTCATTTTTAATTGAAACCAAGTTTTAAGATTCAATATATTTCTCTAAATCTCCATGGTGTCTAAAGATGCATTTTCTTATACAATTTATCTCAATTTCTAAAAGTAATCACTCTAATTGGGTGATATTATGATGTAACTCAAAATCTGCTTTCACGTGGGATTTTCATAGCTGTAATTTTGTTATATTTCGTTAACTCAGTTTATCTCACTTAAACATTAATGTATATTTACCAAAAATAAAATAAGAATTTTTATTATTTGTTTATATTTTATTTGGTAAATCAGAGTAATTTTAAATAAAGTTAGACTAAGATAAAGCAAAATTTGTTAGGCCACTCATACATGCTTTATCTAATTAAATATCTTTTTTTTATACGTTTAAATATATTATCATGCCTTCGAGACATTTTAATTAGTGCCTGAATTGATAATTGATTATGTTACTGTCAATCTTATTAGCATCTTGTTTTATTTCTTTTATGAATAATTTTTGTCATTTCTTTATGTTATCACTTTTCTTAGCCTATATTGCAATCAAACTATAAATCTCCCCTTATGTGACCATTACATGTCTTTTATTTTGCTGTAACACATTGCTTCCATCTATGCCATTTAAGATTTGTTACATATTTACTTTATATTTGAATAATAATTTATTATTATCTAATTTTTAAATTTATTATAATTCTAAATAAGATTTGATTAAATTAATCATTTAATATATATTATTTTAAATTTTTTTTCTTGGTATTTACTTTATAAGATATTCTGCATTACAATTGGCTTGACAAATAAAGAAGTCGCACATGGTCTCGTTAGTATCTTGAAATTCAAATATCTTAAATAATTTTTCTCATTTTTAAAATGTGTTTGCATATGTATGGTTACATTGCTAAGAAACTCTATTTCTCCACTTATTTGATCTTTACATCATTTTGATTTAGTTATATTATTCTACTTCAATTTTTCTAAATTCAACTTTACTATATAATTACTTTGTGATTAAATAATGGTTTACATTATTTATTCTTAATTATATTTGTAATTCATAATAAAGCAATGATTATGTACTCATCTAGATGGGCTCCATGTATTTAATTATTTAATTTTATGTTTCTACTTATTATTTTTTTATGATTTTTGCATGTATTATGAGGTATTTTTATTTATATCTAATATGGTGGTTAAGAAAGTTGCACAAGATGTTCTTAGCAGCTCGCAAAGTAACTTTCTTTTAAACCTTATCTAAATTCCTTAAAGTTTTTCTCAGAGTTGATTATATTATTATTTACCTCAAAATCTACACTCATGTGATCTTGCAGTACTTTGTTTGGTTACATTATATTATTTTGTTTAATCTTATTTTAAGCTAAATTATTTATTTATTTGTTATGAAAATAACATTTTATTATTATTTGTACAATTTTACTTTTCAAATTCATAAAAAGTTAAAACGGGGTCGATTCGAGATGAAAAATGCCATTGAGCTCTCCTTGATGAGCGACATCTGATTATATGTTGTTTTTATAATTTACACATTTTTTATTTTTTAGAGTTCTAACATGCAATATTCTTGTGCAATTTATTTCATTACTTTTAGGTTTTATCGTTTCTTTTGTTATAATAATATGATTCTATAATTCTTCTCTAACTTAAGCCTCATATCACTTTGAGATGTATAAATTACAATGCTTCAATTTCTTTTATTTTGAGTTTTGTTATATATTTAGGTAATATTTAAAAAAACTTGTTGGGATATGGTTATATTTCTAAATCTCAGTGTCCTACCACAGTCTTTGAATTATTTTGGTTTGGTTTTATTAAATTATTTTAGATTATTTTACTTTAGTTTTAATATATATGTGCCTAATATTAAAATAGTAATTTATTTTTATTTATGTTTATTTACTTAGGGAAATCATAGTAACTCCAAAGAATCTTTGATTAGGATGAAATAAGCATCAATAGAGTCCTCTTCATGAGTTATATCTAATTAAATATTAATTTTTATTTTTTAAAAGTTTTATTCTTTAAGGTTTTGGTATATTTTGTAAGCTATTATGATTCATTCTCAACTTGGTGATCAAAGATGTTACACTCGTTCTTCTTATTATCATGGAATGCCATTTTTTGGTATAATTTATCTTGTTTCTTTAAATTGTTTGCCCTCTTTGGCTATATTAGTTTGTAACTCTAAATCACGTCACACGTGACATTTAAATATCTTTGATTTCTCCATATTGTGATACATAAATTTATCCTATTTCACTTTGATAAATTTTTTACATAATGTTAAAGTTTTTATTTTTTAAATTTTATTTTTATTTTTTTTGAAATTCAAAGTAATTCAATTTTAGGTCGAATTGAGATCAAACAAGTGTCTTAGTTAAGTCTTTTTTTATTATTTTGCATAATATATTTTGTATAATATTTTAATGCACTATTATGCATCACTATTTGAGCCTAATTTAATAATCAAGAATGTTACACTCATTCTCATTAGAATATTGGAATGTAGATATCTCGTATAATTTATCTTATTTTTCTAAAGTTTTTATTTTTATTTTAATATATTACTATGTAACCCTCCAGTCATATGTCTTTTACATTTTTTAATTTTGTTCTTTAAAATTGCTTCCTTTTTTTATTCTAACTTTAATATCTATTCATTAAATATTATCATAATAATTTATTGCTTTTTGAAGTTATCTATTTTTGTAACAAACATCATTGGACTCATCTTAAAAAACTTTGTTTGGTTAAAGATTTTGGCATAGTTTACGTGGAATTTTAAGTCATACTTGAGTTGAAAATTAAGAAATTTATACTCAATGTCCTCAAATTTATTGATTTAAGTTTTTTTGTACAATGTATATCATTTTCTTGAAATGTTTTCCATTAATTTGGGTATATCACTATGTAAATATACATCTCCTTACATTTACATGCATTTGATTTGGTTATATAAATTATTTTAATATATCTCAATAATTATTTAAATATATTTACTTAATGTTAAATAATAATTTAATATTATTTATGCCTAGTTTCTTTTATATTTTATAGTAATTTCGAACATCATTCAATTGAGACTAACAAATATTATTGGACTCATCTCAATGACATGCATTGATTTAAAAAATAATTTACATAATTTTATTTTTTATTTTTTATGAGGATAAAGCTCATCAATTTGTCTCAAATGATGTTCGATCGCAATATGACGTTGTTTTAAAGTACTACAAATTACAAAATCAATTAAGAATAAATAAAAAATATTATTTTTAATATTAATTAAGCTTATATTAAACTTAAAATGAGAAAATTGAAGAAATTAGCATAACCAAATTACTATCTTAGGGTCACACAAAAGAAGATTTGGAGTTATGTAACAATATAACAAAATTAAATATGAAATTGTCAATAAATGAGATAAATTACATGAAAAGTTGCCCTTTGGGATACAAATGAGATTAAGTGTGATATTTTTTATCATCAAATAAGGTATGAATAAAACTATCACATAAGCCATTCCAAAATCATATAAAAAAAATATTTATAATTATGGTGATGAATATTTAACAAGATAGAGCTTGTTGAGATGTGGAGAATGATGCTTCATCTCAATTAGACCATTTCAAGGTTTACTACCAATTATATGAGTAAATAGGCATAAATAATAAAAAATTCTTATTTTTTTTATCAAATTAATGTTTATTAAAACTAAAATAAGATAATTTTAAATAATATAATATAATGAAATAAAAGCGATGCAAAGGTCACGCAAGAAGAGAATGATAACCAAATGAAAGTGAAATGTTTGAAGAAATGAGTGAAGTTGTATGGGAATGTAGTAATCAATGATATTAAGCATATTAATTATAACATCTTTAATCATGAAATAAGGTACGAATTGAAATGAGTAAAAATACTTACTAAAGGCCACAAAACTAAATATTTAAAATACTAAAATAAGCATTTAGATAGACTGCATTGAGATGATTCCAATGACATTTGTTTCATCTTGTTAAAACCTTGATCGAAAATACTAGAAATCAACCACATAAATACGAAAAAAAATAACTATAAATTATTATTTTA
Source organism: Vanilla planifolia (assembly GCA_023846275.1). Lineage (NCBI taxonomy): Eukaryota > Viridiplantae > Streptophyta > Magnoliopsida > Asparagales > Orchidaceae > Vanilla > Vanilla planifolia. The sequence continues at coordinate 4,146,492 of JAIUJO010000025.1, read as the reverse complement.
ATATTAAGTAAAATTATAGTAAATCCAAAAGTGATAACTTAAAACAATATAATATAATCAAATTAAAGTAATGTAAATGTCATAAGTGATGAGAAACAGTGTTTCTCAATAATATAACTAAATCGAAGTTTAAAATTTGAAGAAATTAGTTAAATTATACTTTAAACTTTTATTATAAGACACTAAAGGGATCGAGAGTGACATTCTCGATCATCAAATTATGTATGAATAGAATTATCTCTTAGGGTATTTCAAAATCCTAAAACATATTTCAAATTATAGTAATGTATATTTAAAGGGATGGAAGTTGTCAAACCATGTAGAGCGATGATTGTTATGTCTAGAATAGACATCCTTGAAATTATTTTGAGTTATAAATGTAAATTCACATAAAAAATAACGAATTAATTTTTTAAATATAATGAAATAAATGCCACGTAAAAGGTCACACTTAGGGAGAATCAGAGTTTCATAAAAATGTAAACAAATCAAAGCCAAAACCTTAGAACAATGAGATAAATTATGGTAAAATTGTCATCTAAGATACCAAGGAGATTGAGAGTAACATCCCTGATTGTAATATATGGTTCAATGTAAGATATGTAAATGAGTCAAAAAAAGGTAAGATTTAATTTTTCATTGGATATAACTCATGAAGATAAGTCCAAAAAAGGTTTTCCATCATAACTAGACCTTCTTTAGATGTATTACAAATAAGAAATGTAAATGAGTCCAAATAATAAAGAAGTATAGTTTTAATACTAAGTAAATTTTTTAAACTTGAAATGAGATTAATTGAAACAATTTACTAATATAACAAAATCAAGGTAAATTTTTTTGAGAAATGAGATAAATTGTACATGAATGTTTTATGCCCTAATAGTGAGAAGATTGAGTGTAGCATCATCGATCACCAAATGTCTCGTAAAGTGTGACAAAATACTAGAAATTAAATTATTTAAAGACACTAAAATAATTATTTAAATAATGTTTTTTCAACTCTATCAATCCTCATTTTGAATTATTATAAATTACTAAGATAAATATTAAAAATAATAACTGCTTATTTATAAAATCTTATGTAAATATATTTTAAAGTAGAAACTAAATAAATTAAAGAAGTATATTAAGCAAATCAAAATGATTTGTGGCTCGTACAAGTAAAGAATTAGGGTTTCAAAGCAAATAATGAAATTAAAAGAAAAAAATTAGAGAAGTGTGATAATTATATGGGTTCGTAGTATTCCAAGTTACCATAGATACCTAGTGAAACACCCTTAATTATTAAATTTACTATGAATAGGAATGTCTAAGTGTGCCAAAACTATAAAAAAAATCTTTAAATATTAAAACTAATATTGAATTTGTCAATGCTCAATGAGATGAGTCCAACAAAGTTTATTTCATCTCTATTTGACCTCCATCATAATTACCACAACATAATGGTAAACATGCATAAATATTAATAAATTATTTTTTAAATTTATTCACATTGATAATATGGTTCAAATGAGATGAATTGAGGCAATGTAATTTCACAAAGTCAAACAAACTTGATGGTCACATGGCAGTAGATTTAGAATTACATAGTAATATAATAAAATTAAGGAAAAAATATTTTATGGGTTTAGATAAATTATACGAGGAAGTTGCATTCAAAGACACTTCGGAGATCAAGTGTAATATCTTTGATCATCAAATTAGGAATAAATAAAAATATATCATAAAGTATGCCAAATAAATGAAAATAAAATATTAAGAAATATTAAATAAAGTTTTAATGGCATAGAGCTAATCAAGCTTATCTAATGATGTTTATCTTATTTTATGTGATCTCATTCGAGATTATTGTAAATAACAAAAAAAGTTAACATAAATAATACATTATTATTACCTTAATGTTAATTTAAAAAAATAACAAAGTTAAAATGAGATAAATTGGTACAATATAATATATAATTAACATAAAGTGATGTAATGGTCATATGAGTGATCATTTAGTGTTAGATTGAAATATAGCCAAATGAAGATAGAAAATTTGAAATAAGATAAATTGCATGAGAATATCATATTCTAAGATATAGGAGACCGAGTGTAACATCTTTGATTATCAAATAAGATACAAATCAAAATGACCAATAAAAAAAGTTAAACCCTAGCAACTAATATGTTGAAAAATATGGTATTTCATTTAATAAACCTAATCAAGAAGAAGGCAACATTGTTTGTTTCATCTTGATATGGCCTCTTTTTGAATTATGGCAAATTACTATGACAAAATTACATAAATAAAAAGAAATTATTATTTTCATATTAAAGAAATATATGTTTAAGGCTAAAAAGAGATAGATCTAAATAATGTAACATATATGATTTAAAGTTATGTAAAGGTCAAATGAGATGAGTCTTAGAGTTAGCCAAAATTAAAACTAAATTAAAGCAAAACAGTAGAAAAATTGGCACAAATTGGAAAGTTCTATTCCAAAATCCAAAGTAGATCGAGTGTAGTATCCTCAATTATCAAATATGATACAAATCAAATTTTCTCAAAAACATATGAAAAGCTTAGAAAATAGAGTATTTATAAACATAAAAAAGCAAATTTAATTAGATTGTGTTCATTAAGAAGAGGCAAATGACATTTCTTTCATCTTAATTGAACATCATTTCAATTTACTATGAATTACGAAAGTAAATAGGCATAAATAAAAATTAATAATTATTTTATTAATAAAAGATTTATATTAAACATGAATTGAAATAAATTGAAGCATTGTAATGTTAAAAAAGGAGAGGATGGACCTATAGGTAATGTGCGAGGTGACTTAGAGTTACATAGTAATATGACAAACCAAAGTGAAAACTTTGAGGAAATGAGATAATGTTGATGGGATTGTTGCACTGCAAGAGACTAAAGAGCTCAAGTGTAACATCGTCATTCGTGAAATGTAAAATCATTAAAAATATATAAATAAATATTTTACTCGATAAATGTTTTCAATTGAACTCCAAATGACATTTATTTTGCCTTCATTTGACCTCATTTGGAATTAATGCAAAATACTAAAGTATATAAGCACACATAATTAGAAGATAATGTTTTAATTTTAAGTAAAAATGTATTAAAGTGGTATGCAAAAAAATTAAAGTAATAAAATATAACTAAATCATAACACTAAAAAATCAAAAAGTTAAGAGATTTATAATAATCTAGTGATATAGATAAATCAAAATTAAGATTTTGAAAAAACATGAGATAAATTATATAGGAAAACGATATTACAAGGTACTGAGAAGATGAATGAATCTATTGACATTTCCTTTGACATTATCAACCCTCATTTGGATTGCTAATATTTAATAAGAATAAAAATAATAAACTATTATTTTAAATTGTAAATTAATTTTTATTAAAATATGGACAAATGAGAGTGATCTAGTTTTCACAATTATATGACCAAATCATAATGAAAAATTGGAAAGACATGTGTTAAATTATATGGGAATGTTGAATTCCAATGTACTAAGGAGATCAAGTTTAAAATCGTTAAATTAGAAATACCATGCACATTGAAATATTTCATGAAGTGTACCAAATCTTAAGTAAATAAAATAATTGAAGATATACATTTAAAATTTGATTAGATAGAGCTCGTTGAGATGTCTCTAACAAAGATTACTTCATCTCGATTGGAATGGTTTGGAATTACTATAAATTGTCAATGTAAAAAAAGTATAAATAATAATAAATTATTAGTTTAATGTAAAACAAATATTTATTATGGCTAAAATAAGAAAATTTTAATTAATGTAATATGATCAAAATTAAGTAATTTAAAACTCACAAAAGAAGCGCTTTAGGGCATCATAGTAATATAACAAAAATAAAAGCGAAACATTTAGAGGAATGAGGTAAATCATAATTGAAGGCTGCATACAAAGAAACTATGTTAATCAAGTGAGATATCCTCGATCATCAAATATGGTATGAATTAAAATATCTCATAAAATATAATAAAATAAAAGAAAAAAATTATCAAATATAAAAATGATTACTTGGAGAAAGCTCAACGAGATGGGTGTAGTATGATTATTTTTCATCTTAATCAAACTAAATAAGAGTAAATATTAATAAATTATTATTTAAATATTAAGAAAATATATATTAAATTTGTGAAGATATAAATTCATGTAAATATAACTAAATCAAAGTTTTATAAAGGTCACAAAACAAGAGAATTGGAGTTACACCATAATGTAACATAAGTAAAGCGGTAACGTTAAATAAATTAGACAAATAGCATTGAAAAGAGACATTCAGAGATACCAAAGAGATCGAGTGCAGCGTTCTAAATTGTCAAACATTGTATAAATCAAAATGACTCATTAACCTTAACAAAGCTATAGAAAATAAAATATTTATATTTATAAAAAATAATATTTAGTTGATAGAGCTTGTTTGGATGAGTAGAATCATGCTTGCTTCATCTTGATTATGCAATATTGTAAAATACTATAAATTACAAAATAAATAAGAACAAATATTAATAAATTATTATTCTAATATCAGGTAAATATATAATAAGGATAAAATTAGATAATTTGAAAAAAAAAATATAACCAAATCAATGAGTTGTAAAGGCCAAATGAATGGAGAATTAAAGCTTATTAATAATATAACAAATTGAAAGAGAAAAATATGAAAAAATAGGATAAATTTTAAAAAAGGGTTGTAATTCAAAATACTTTGAAAATGTATTCATTATTTACTCATGAACAAGCATAAGAAGCATTGTATTATTTTGTCAAAAGTTTAGTGTTTTGCTGTATTTACCTTTTCTAAATGGTTGGATAGCCCAATGTTTACAAAAGTGTAAGTTTCATTTGGTCTGATAAAAAGCTTAGCAGAGGTTGAGCACACAAAAGTAAGTGTGATTGTTCAACCCAGAAAAGCTAGTAGGTTAGAGCTATGCACACTCATTTAACATCATGAGCTATTAGCGAAGATAAATCATGATTTACTTGCTTTTTATATGCTAGAAAGGCATGTTATATTGAGTTTTCATTTTGGAAGTTATAGCACTTTTAAGACTTCAAAAAGTTGAGTTTCCTTAAATACTTTATAAAAGATAGAAGTCCAATAAATATTCTTCAAAAAAAGATGGAGATATTTAATAAACGTTTAGTATTTTACATATTTGACCTTCCTTTCAAAATTAGGCCTTTTGCTTCGATTACTTCCCAACATAATTAATTGTTGGAATTTCCATCCGCTATGAGTTTCCATATACTATTTTTTTAGATTAGAGAATTTTGTATGATTACAACCATTTCAATTTTTTTCTTTCCAAGTGTTTCCTATTATTAGAAAGGTTAAATTTTATTTCAATTATCATATTCTTTGCTTTCATGTAACTTGACCATAACACATTAATTTAATTCAATTTCTCAATTCATTTTTTTGGGAACATAGACATTATCAGTTCAAGAATTTTTTGCACCAATTCATTTTCTTTTGTTGCTTGGCTAATATTTTCCTAATTAGTCCATTAGAACGTATGCAAATTCTTGGTGCACTATAAAGGGAATCATTAATTATTTTGCAAACTCTATTCAGTGTGTTAAGAAAGGTTAACTATCATTACAGAAAATAGGTATTGAGAAAAAGGAAATCTTCATAAGAGTAAGTCTTCCTCCAATATTAAACAACTTCATTCATCTTACCATTTTCTTATTACTCTTATCAAATAGGAATTAAAACTATGTAATTTTGTTTGAACATATAGATAGAGAATAACATAAGAAATTTATGGGGTGCTCATTATAAGGAATGTAAGTCATTACATTACATAAGCGGACCATAAGTTTTATGTGTTTTTCATCATTGCCTTTGCAACAACGGTGTGGTATATCTATGATAGAGACGGCCAGAACACAAAGAGCAAAATGTGAACCTCAATGTGTAATGATCATTTTCAAGGAGACACAAAGATTGTATTGCATGTTGAAGCTACCACACTAAAAATGCAGCTTGATGCTCAAGTGGAGCTACTTTTGGAGGCTATCATGCATTTAAATCCATAGGACATTGTTGGCATAAGAAAACTAGCTATGGTAGATGCTTTAGTTGATGTTTAGGAACTACATGATGCCGTGGGTTGCCAAGCTACTACCAAACTTTCTATTTCAGAGTTTGTTCTAGAAGGAGAGTCATTTGGTGAAAACTTATGCCTACAACAATATTTTGGGATACCAAATTGCTGAGATGTGTTGGATCTAGTTTGTGATTTTGTTCAGACAGTGCTATCTAGACATGATGCTCAATGCCTAGATTATTATTTTGTTCACTCATCTTAATTGAATGTTGAAAATTGTTAATGACTATGCCTTTTGATTCTAAAACTTAATATGTTACTCTTTTGTGCTTTTGCCTTAAATGAAAGTCAATGTGAACTTTTCATGAGAAGACTTGGGTAAGAGACTATTGCCGACCAATTTACTCAATATTTAGACTTGGTGGATTCCACTAAGTCGTATGAGTAGGTAGAACACCATGTAGATGCTCTCAAAGCAATGAGGAAAATCAAAACATTTTACACCAACATTGATTAAGAAGATTAACAAGGTCTGTTGCTAAAGTTTTGACAATCACCACTCATATGAATCAATGCTTACATAACCAATTCGAGAGCACTAGATATAAAAGTCTAGGGATTAGGATTATGGGTAAAGTAATGTGACAATGAGCATGGTTGCTCATTATGGTGCAGATTTGCTTTGATGAATTGAAGCCTAACCATAATATGTCCTTTTGTCTAGAAGGGTAAAAGACCACTTTGAGCTTTGGATTGGCAAGAGATATTTAAGGAGGGCAACTAGAAATCTATCCACATTCTTGATTGAAAGATACAAAGCCTTTAGATGCTATCATCAGTATGATTTTATTATGGATTTATTTTTACTATCATTTTTTAAACTAAAGAATAGCATTCCTTTTTTGAGAATTCTTGGGATAGGATTGCAAATGATTAATTCCTATTGCAACCACTAATTATGATAAAACTAGTTTTTATTATTGAGCTTATGGTTGCTTTTATAGTTTATGGAGATATTATCAATGCTGTTTAGGGCTTTGAGGCTAAGATAATTATGGGGATCAATTGAACAACCTAGTAGAGGGTGGTGATTTAGTGTTCAAAATTGAAGGTAATTATGAACCTTAACCTTTTGGACACTCTAATTTAACAAAACCATGTAGTAGTTTTCTTAGATTATGTTGTAGGTATTTTTTTGGAGCCTTAACTTGAATTTTTCACTATCCTATAACTAAGAACTACGTCTATTGCTTGGTAAGTCTATTCAATAACACTTATAAAAATATAAGAATAAAAATTAAGCTATGAGATTTTGTGAATGAAGGCATGATTAGAAATAGTTTTTCTCCAATCAAAGCCCTTGTCCTTTTTGTTGAAAGGATCATGGTCAATAATTGTTTTTGGACCCCTAAGTACTTAATAAAATAACAAGAAATAATTGATAACCTTTACCAAGAATTGTTGGTTTATTGGATCGATGTTTTTTTTAAACTATCATTAAAATAGATGCTCAATCATGATATCATGAGATCAAAACTTTAGCGGAGGACACAACATAGATTACATTAAATATTAGGAACAAACATTTCTAATAAAAGAGGTTTCCCTTTAGTTTTATCACTGTTGAATAGCTTTATCTATGTATTTATTTATGAATCTTGTTGTATATGAGAAGCAAAAAAATTTTGTGAAATATTTCTTAGGATCAAGAAGTGTTCTTTAGTTGCATTCTCAATGCTAAATACTCCAATTTATCAAATCAATATTTGAATTAACATTGAGTGACAGAGACTTTTTGTAGTTTTTGTTAACCATAGCTCTAAGTTTTTGTGGATTATTACCATATTTGTTTTGTGAAGTTTCTCTAGAACTATAACACCTCTTACTAAGTTACTAGGGTATGGCATAGTTTTCTCTTAGAGAAAATGATAAGTGCAAAACTATTGTGACCTATTGCTTGGTTGGGTATAGGTATAACCTTTATTATATTGGTGACCCAACAAAGGTTCCAATATTGTATCACTCGCTCATTTAGGAGTAGTTCTTGTGCAATGCTATTGTATAGGATATGCTTTTAACTAATTACAAAAGCCTAAAATGTTTCTTCTATCAAAGTGAGCTTTACTTTAGGATGTGATAATACTTGGAGCTCACTGACAACTACGATCTTGACATCAAATATTGCAAGCACGGGATAGCTTAAGTGGTTAATTCTTTGATTAGGTGCACAACAGTCAAATCTTACACTATGGAGAGATTAAAGAGAGAGGTTGTGATGAGTATTAGCAATGTTCAAGCTTAGTTGGTTGCGCACAGTTTTGTTGCTCAACTTAATGCACTTGGCATCCATGTCAATTAGTTTGGCAAGCTAAGGACACTTTTTTGATGGGACCCTAATCTTTAGACTGATATTTCTTGACTACAACATAATGAGTGTAAGCATTTACTCTTAAGGGGTCATATTTTAACCAATCTTGGCAAGTTGTGTCTTTTACTATAGTAGAAGTTGAAAGAGTGGTTATTAAAGGGATGCTCATGAGAGGCCACCATGTTTAAGAACCTCAAAATTATATTTTTATGGAGTGGTTTAAAGAAGGATGGAACTCAAAATGTTTGGAATTACATAATATGTAGGGTATTGAAGCTATAACATTAGAAGTTTCAAAATATACTTTAGAATCTTGCAAATTAGATTGGATGTTTAATGGCAACACTATGGATTTCATCTTTAGACTGACAACACACATCAATGATAATGGATGATTGACTAAATGGAGTTACATTTTTACTATTACAAGTACTGATTTAGATGTCAACATGGCTAAGTTGTATATAATTAACAACATGAACTAGAAAAAATAATTATATTTTATAAAGATGCAATAACAACTTCTCAATTCAAAATACATTTCCATAAGGCTTTTGGAAGCACTAACTAGTTCAATGTTGCTGAATAGCCTAAAAAATTTAGCTAGTCATAGAAATTATTTAAAACTAGTGGCATATTCTTCTTAAGATCTTGGATATACAATAGCTACTGATAGATGCATAATATTAAGAGTTCATAGTGTTTATTTATGAGGATAGTATGTGAAATCTTAGTAATAAGTGCTTGTCCATTTGTTAAATTGCTATGGTATAGTAGGAAAAAAATAAAAGGCTAACTAAGATGAAGAGAGTGAGGATTATTGTAAATGGTTAAAATTGTTTTCTTTATTTTGGCAATACAATTGTTGAAATTTTGGGTAGAAAGTTAAATTAAACAACTTAGGCTAGCAATCCTAAATCATAGATGAGTCCTTATGAGAATAAAAATAGCTTTTATGATAGTTGATGGCTCCTTATTTTCTTGGCTAAAAATATGGGACTCTAAAATTTAAGCCTTAGAAGAAAAATAAAGATTTATCAAGCTCTTTGGTAAGTGAAGTAATGAATGTTGCTTCAGCGACAGGAAATTTTTAGGAGTTATGATTAGGGTAAGGTTGGTAAGATAGAAGATAAACATGCTGATGCATGATTGTTGATTGGTGAAGTTTAGATTTTTTTTGAAAAATGAAATCCACCTTACGTTTACTGGCAGGATTGCATTTACCTTTGCATTAAAAGAAATTTATGGCATTTAAAGAGTCCTTAGATTAACATTTCAAAGTAAATGAAGGCATAAGTATTCACAAAAGTATAGAATTTTTGTTGAGTATGTCTCTAGTAATGGATGGTTAAGGTAAGGTAGTTACGTGTTTTGTCTATAATTATGTTTATGATTTAGTTTAAACTTTTGAAACACAAAACAATATTTAAGGAACATTAGGTCTTCACCATAGTTTGGATAGGCTCTTGTTGTTATCCTCAAATTATAATTGGGTTGAGATATGGCTCAGTTATAACCCTAAGAGAGGAGCTATGACTTAGCCTAAGGAGTATGTAGTTCTTATAAGTTTTAACTAAGGTGAATCTTGGAATTAAGGGTAAGCACAAGAGTTGTCCTCTTATGCTCAAAAGGCATGTGTTGGACACCTTATATGGCATTCAAGTTTTATGAATAGCAAAAGAAGAGACCATTAAGAATGTTGTAGTTGCTAGTGTTATCTTAATAGGTATATAAAGTCACTAATAAAACTCTTATGAACTAGACTTTTGAAAGGAATGGCTACAATCTTAACTAGTGCCTAAAGGTTAAAGTCTAGTTGACGGTATCAATGAAACATCAAGTGAATGATTGGGTATGAAAAAAAAGACCTTAGTGATGATCCAAATATAAGAAATGTTAAAAGGCAAGTAATATGTGCCAAATCTAGGTGGTTGGCAAGGCCTAAATAATTAAGTAGGGTCTTGATGAAAACTTAGGATCACCAAAGATAAAATATTATAGTTTAAGAAGTATGTTAACATATCCTTAAGTAGTTCCTTAAGGTGCTTTTAGAGTAGTTCCCAAAATATTGTCAATGGTTGTCATATACAATAGTATTCTTCTAGCACTTGTATAAAAAACACAATAAGAGAACTTAAGGCACATTATCTTCATGAAACCCAAGATCATAAAACTAGGTTATGATGAAGCAAACAAAACATTTTTAGCTCTATAGACTACAAGGAAGGTCAGATGATATTATGGACACAGTTTTGATAATGGAGGCACCGCAATACTTGAGTAGACTCCGTAGATACAAAGTTCTATTTTACACTATCATATACCCCCCAATTTTTTTGAGAGTCAATTTAACCTTAGGATTAGTCATTGATAAAGGATGTTCCATTTCATGTTACTAAACTCTCTAGTTTATGGAGTGCTAGTTATTTTTTTATATATTTCAAAATTGGTGAACTTCCACATACCTATTGACCACATCTGAAGGACTATGGATGTGCTAAATATCATTATCAAGGAGTGTAGAAGTTTATTAAAAACACTTGGGAATCTGTGAGGTATTAACTATTATGATTAGACACATAATTACTTGATCATAGATTCCAAATACGACTATGGTTTGCTAAATATCCTTCAAAGCATCATGGGACATCAATTTATAATGGGACAATCATCATCATGTTTAGCTAAGCTATTGGATAAGTAGGTTACAAAAGTTAAAGAGGTTACAATTGACATTAAAATAGTTAAGGCTCTTATAGATCAATGATTAGGTTAGTGAACAATGTAATTCATCAATGTTAATATCTTAGGTTATGTGTTTATTCTGCTTGATAAGATAAGAAACTTTAATATCGTAATTTAACAATGTTGGGGTGTCTTAGTAGTGCTGATGACTTGGCATTTTATTTCATGAAGTCTTACATTTAGTGGTTGTTTTTTCTTTATAATAAATGTTGCACTAAAATTTCCTAGTTATACAAACATTTAGTATGTTCAATTGTCAATTATGTACATCTTTTATATTTTGCATTTGAATGGTATATATTTCCCTATGAATGGTTTGTCCATCATGGTGATATGTTGACATGATTTATCGTGTATTGTTGTTATGAAATATTTTTTAGTATTGCATCACTACAATGTAGATATCAATTTCTTGAGTAGATATATCCAAGCAAGGTCAACCAATCATTTGATTAGATAAGTTACCGATCCATAAAGCAATGATGTTCATTCAATCCAACACAACATGAGAATACTTATAATAGTTTTGTATTGTGACTTCTATTTTGAACATAAGTTATGTGAGGGGAGGTTTTCTCACCATATACATCAAAGGGGCATGGGTTTCATTGCATTAAAAAATTTGTAAAACTAATGCAGCTAAAACTATCATAGTGTCACACAACTAGTACAATTGTTAAACCATTCCTTTATGAATATGTAGAACTTAAAATAATGTAAGCAATCTTGCATACATGTTAACTAATTCTACCTTTACTTCTTCGCATCATGGTTAGCATTGCATTTGTACAAACCATTGAATATCCACTCCCTAGATCAAAAGTATTTGCACATCAACATTTATTTTATTTATTCACATAATATGGTGTTATTTGTGATAATGGAAGAATCATTTAGTTAAGCTAAGAAGCATGAACTAAAAATGATAATTGTATTATACATGTACAATCTGAGAAATAATTTTGCATGATAACTTAAAAATAAAAAATGTTATTTAGATGTAGACCTTACAATACATTCATTAATATCATAATTGTATGATAAACTTATCTAAAATCGAATTATTAGATAGATGCCTTGTTAAAAATACCACCTTTATGTGCATATCACTTTTATTTGTTCTATTCATCATATTTGTAGAAATTATTATTGAAATTTGTAATGGCTAGCTAAATAACATTTGGAATGCAAATAAAGTATTCTTGCTGGCCTTAAAAAGAAAGATTTCGCAAAAGAAAGAAATATGAATGTTTTATATCTATCAATAATATGTTGAAAAAATTTTGTCTTATAAAGGTGTGTTTTCCACTTAACCTAAAAGATATCCTAAAACCTTTGCTTTATGAGTTCTAAAAATATACCTAGTTCTTTTGTAGTTGCATGTTTAACAAGTTTGAATTAATTAAAAAAATTATACTAGAATAGTTTTTTATATAGCTTAAAAAGTAAAACTTTTAATATCCATAAATAGATTAAGCTATGAATGAAACAAAACATCTATATATTTCCAGGGACAATACTTAGCAGTCTTGTTGGAAGTGATCAAAGGACAATACTTCTTTAATAAAATTCTAAGAATCTTCTTTACCTATTCATTAATAGATATAGGTTTTCTCAAATTAACAAGTCCATTTTTAATGTTTTTAAGTCTAACAAACACTCTTTCAATAGATTCATCAAAAAGCACTTTGAGCAAATCATAACTAAGTGTCATCATTTTTTTTCATTAAATAAAGATATCCCTCCATAGGTTTCCTCTAATGTGCATCATATTTTAAATAATAGTTTTAAATTTTTTATTCTATTAAACTTAATAGAATTTAAAACATAATATAAAATATTTATAGTACTACCACTTCATTATACATTATCTTTTTTCTCCTCATCCATTTTATTAATTTACTATGTATATATACAACTTTTAAATTTCTTCATATAGAAAATTTAAATAGAATTTACATTAGCTCAATTATTTCCTTGCAAAAAAATAGTGGTGGCCTATTAGATGGTGCACCCACACTTAAATTCACTAAAGCTTTAATATGGGACATGGGTCTAACAAGCTAGCTTCTTCTTACAAGAAAGGGAGAGAACTGTGTAACCAATTATAACACTACTTAGTGAAAGAGGAGTAAATTACTTGCAATAAAGTTTTAACTTCTAAAAAACTTATTGAAAAAGGTTCTTTTAAAGTGACTACTTTAGGTTATCTAATTTGTTTTAGTAAATCATTATAAATAATTTTATACAAATTTAAAAATTTACTTTAAAATATGTTAATTTTCTTTTAAATTTGAAATCAACTTTAAATAAAAAATTTCAAATATTGATAATGTACACCAATGACCTTTTGTGGTTCTACTGAAATTGAAGCCTAAAACCACCAACTCCCCACCCTAAAAAAAAAGGAAAAAACTAAACAAACAAATATATCACTTTATCCTCACAATAGCGAACTAAAGTAAATATGATAATATGAACTTACAATGAAGAAAAGCAAGAAGAAAAAGAAGAATTGTAGCAAAGATGGATTTGAGTTTGATGTATAAAAAAAGAAATAAGCTTGCTGAAATTTTTCAGGAAGAACAAATGTATTGTGGTTATTTGAATCCATTAAGAAATAAAATAATAAAAGCTTATCCCATCGATGTTGGATAGTGTGTTGGAGCTTGAAGAATTAACAATGTAGCAATTGGAAATAATAATGAGCACTAACTACTATGGCTTAAATTTAATAGAATCACCTATTCTTCAATCTTTAATCGATCAACCATTTAAAAAAACTATTATTGCAAACACGTTATGATAGTTAATAATAACAATTACCAAACATTCCATTAAGCCATTATGGGTTGAAAAAATCAATTTCAGTATTGCCCATTCAAAAATAGTTGTTACACAAAATAATAGGTTGGTTGGCAATGGTGCTCAAAAAATAGCCATTACAATCCATCGAATGTTATTAAGTCTACCCATTTATTGATTAGATGAGGTTAAATGAGGATCATACAAATGATTTTAGAGTGAAGGTTTAACTTGAATTGTTATCACATAAATTATTTGATCGACTAACCGAATATGAATATGTTTTGTTTGGAAATGTAGAGGATGGTTTGACCAATGGATGACATAATTTTTATGATTCAATGATTCCATTTGAATTATGTCATTTAAAAAGATAGACAAATTTTAAAATTTCTTATCTTGGAAATTACATGATGGAATGGCTAGAATTCAATTTATGAGATTTAAAAAATTAAAGGAACTTTAGATTTTTTTGATCTTGCTATAAGTTCTAAAGCACACGTTGACCTGTGTAATTTGGAAGGGACGTGTAAAGAAATACATAAGAATATTAGTCAAACACTCCCTTTTATGAGACATAGAAGGATATAAAGTATTACATATGTTCATACAATGAGCCCAACATATAGGTTTGGTTGCTTCCAAATTCGCTCTAGTGTTCAATACCCTTTCTTACTAGTAAGTGCATAACAAGTCTAGGAGGGATTCCATAACCTAACACTGTCTCTTATGGATTCAAGAGTCATGCTTTTACCTTATACTATCATAGCCCATTGAGATTCTAGGTTACTTAAGAGAGTTGGGCTATGGTCAACTAGAACTAGGTTTGCCTAAATTTAAGTTTTGTGATAACTCAGTATGAAGCTTTTCATAGGTGTGATCAACATAAGGTGATTTCTAAGATGATCAAAGTAAGAGTAATTTAAATTTTTATTTTTGAGTTGATAAAATTTTTTTTGCTCCTTGGAAAAATGATTTTAACTATGGCCAACAATCATGTCAAAATAAAAATGAAATATGTAAAATTAAAATCAAAATGATCCCCTTGGTGGTGTAGCACTCCAACAAAAATGATCTTCTTTGGATAAAAAATTTACTCTTTTCTATGTTCTCCCACAAAAATAAGCATCACCAATCTAAAATTTAAATATTCACTCAACAAACTTCATTATAAAAATCCAGCTTTTCATACAATCAAACAAAACAAAATGGGTGAGGTTCAACACCACGACACCAATGGTGATGTACAACATGTATCTAACATAATTCAACTTTATGCCCAATAAGGTCATGTTTTTCCTGAAGCTATATTAGCCGCCTTTCTTTTCTTCTATCTGCTTGGCTTTTCATCTTTTATTATGTGTATTGATTTATAGTGTTGTAATACTTAAAAAACTATACATGTAGTACTTCGAGAAAATTAAATATACCAATAATCATAAAGAGTAATATTAAAATTTCAAAAATTGCCAAAAAAGGGTTATGCCATACAATGTCATGCCACCATACATTCCATGATATTATAAATGATTATTTCATGACTCACATCACTATTAATTGATTTGACTAACATTGGTAAGGGGTCTCTTCTTTTACTCTTTTATTCATTTTGTCTATTCTTCTCATTCTTTACAACATTACATATGATTAGTTCTAAATAAAAATTTAATTTTCCTTATAAACATACTTTCCAAAAGCTTGTTTAAGAGAATGTCCTTTTTTATTTTGTTGTCATAAAATCATATAGTAGGATTTAGCTTATCATATAGTGATTTAAGGGCTTTGCAATGGATAAATCATTGCATTTAAATAATCTTACTAGTTTCATATTAGAATCATGCTAATAAAACCGAATGTAGTGAATAGCATGTATTATTGAACAAACATATGATCATAATAAACATGTTCAACAAATATATTTTATAGTCTTATTCTTATATGATACGAAACAAAAAAAGAGTTAATTAAGTTCTAATTGCCAATCATATGGAACAATATCTCATATCAAGCTATAAAATTAATTCTTTATAGCGATCAAACAACTAATCATGCACAAAAGCTTATTATGCTATCAAAGACCATATTGCACAAGTTCTGTCCATGCTTCAATAAATTTTGATCTATCATTTAACATGAAATACCATACCTCAATCATAATAAACCCTTTAGAACTTTCATACTTGTATTATAGATAATATATTTATATGCTCAAATTGCACCATCATACGTGTAGGACACTAATCACACTAATAAAAATTGAAGACAATTCTCTTTTTACTCTTAGCATGAAAGCTTTCCATTTCCTGTAGTCATTGATATAAAAGTACGATCATGTGTACAATAAATTTTAGCTAAAACTTGTGAAATGCTCCAATCTCTTTTGACCCCCATTCTAGTGCATAAAGTGCCATTACTTGTGGAGAAAGCTTAAGTAGCATCCTTGACATGAGAAGTGGCATCTACAAAAATAATGCCTAAAATCATAGGCTCACTCCTTTCCTAATCTCTTTGTTTTTTTAATAAGTGATGGCATATTTTCCATTTCATCTTCCCCAATAGATGTCTCCTCTTTCTCCTCCTTCACTCCTACTCTCTCTCTCTCCCACTAACCTAATGTTTAGTAACAGAAGAGTAATTCGCTCTTGGTTAACAGAGAAGCATTTCATCTTATTAAATAAATGGACTAAATTAAGTAGTTTTTTATTAATAATACTTTTATAAATTTATAAAAAATGTGATTCCCATGAAATAATTATAATCTACACATTTGAACATTCTCATGGTAACACATTTGTAATTTTGTGCTTAAATATAAAATTTGGCCACCGCTATTTTTACACATCTATTAGTGATTTCTATTTTGATTCATTTTTGCATTTTCAATTGGTATGAGCTACATTTTGTTAATAAAGAATACTTTTAGTTGTTTCAATACTCTTGTTTGGTGTTTTATATCACTATTACTACTCATAGAGGATGTAATTTGACAATTCAATGGTTGATTATGTCTAACTGCAAGAAAGCATTACCTCAACATATCAAGTGGGAGGATTAGCTTCATTAAACATGTGATGCACAACTGAATTAAGTAACATGTGTGTAAAGCAACAAAACAACGAGAATCCTTTATGGAATTTTTTAAGTTTGATTGAATGGGCTCGCCACTTCATTTTAGACAGAAAATGACAACTAGAATTGTTACTTCTCATAGTCAATGTTCTTATTTGATACATATTATGATTAGTATAATATTATGTTAGTGCCATCACAAAGCTTTGACAACACTTTTCTATAATGAGTTAGATGTGTCATGACAAATGTATGCTTGTGTAATCATCCAAATAATTTTTCATCTAATGTTGATATTTGAAAAAGCATCAAAATGAATAATACCAACATTGAAGAGACATTCAAGGCTAAAGTTGGAGGTTTAATAATTGTCACAATGCAATGGCCTAAAAAACAATTGTTTTAGCATATTTACCCTAGAATGTCAAATTGCAATAATAATGACATGAAGTATACCTAAAGTGAACAATATAAGGTATCTCAGAGCATATTCAACTCAAACTCTAAAAGTGTTATCTCAGTACTATTATACAGCACATTCATGATCATATTATTTCAATTTAGTGACCATGATGTGCCCCTTGTGTGAGTTATAATTTGACATTCGAATTATTTTTTTTTTAATTTTTAGTATGGTAAAAAAATTTTTAATTTTTTAATTTAAATTTTAACAATTTCAACATTGCTTGACTAGAAATACTTGATATGTAAGACAAGTCATAATAGCATTAGGCTTATTGCTTTAAAATTAGCTTGAAATTTTATATTTATTATTATTATTATTATCATCCTTTATCATTATCCTTGTCCAATAATAATTGATAAATGAAGACATTATAGGAAGCTAAAAAATTAGGAGTTAGTTGTCAGTCAAAGTAAAAGGATTAAAATAAAAAAATTGATTGTGCTGCATATAGGAATAACTTAAGATAAAATATATGAGAAAGAAGAATAGACCACAAAATATCTTTTTCCCAAACATAGATTAAAAAATTAATGTAGAAAAATATGGCCAACAAAATATGGATAATTAAGAGATTCTTCACTTGAATCAAAAAGCTGTGGAATACAAAAAACAAACCAAACATGTTTTTCTTCAAGAAAATGCGTGGTTTGAAGATGTATTAATGATGCAAATTAAGCCTCTATGATTTGTTTGCATGCGTATTAGGAACGTCTAGCCACAAATGGCATTTGGAGTTGTTAACTAAAGAAATGGTGGGGTGGAAAGCAAGATAAGGCATAAGAAATAAGAAGGAGAATAGGGTTCATGTTTTGAACACAAGAAAGACGTATCCAAGGAAAAGCCATCTACATGAAATTATAGGTAAGATAACCCTTCAGAAGATGAAATAAATTATAACTATGAACTAAATAAGACTAAAGAGTCACTATCATATTAAAATGGCATATAGTACATTGGGAAAGTGATTTCGTTAATGGCCAGTGGATCTTCTTTCGTGAACCTTATTTTAAAAGTAAGGAAAACCTCTTATACCCATCACTAAAGAAAGTTTTTATTAGGTTATAAATAATTTTTTCTTTCCTTTATTATGTAGTTATGTTAAAGAAACAATGCAAGTATTTGTGATGTTAACGAAATTATTAATATAAGTGAAATTCTTGTTCATATGCTTGTACATTTAGCTTTATTTTTCAAAATGATGAGAAGATGAAACAAGAATGTTATTTATAGATGAAAATTACCTCATCACGGACACATGAGCACGAAGTATGCTTATGCTAAATCCAAGTTGATAGTCAAAATATGTTTTCAATATGCAAAGTTTAGTGTGATTAATGTTATAAAATTGTTAAACCATAGTATAACAAAATTCTAATACATATGGGTCTCAAAACTAAGTCATGATTTCTTTATTTTATTTTATTTTTATGTTAAACATTAGAGAGTTCAAGAATTTATGCAATAAAATATTAAAAAATAATAAAATATGTATTTACTTTGATTAAGCTCATTAAGACAAACCTAGTGAATTTTATTTAATCTTCATTAATCCTTCTTTGGAAAAACTTAGAATTACCAAATCAAATATAAATAAATAAAATTTAATTTTTTTAACATTAAGTCAATATGTGTTAAAGTTGAATTAAGATAAATTCAAACAACATAATATAATTAAATCAAATCAATGTAAAGGACACACGACTAGAGAATTAAACTTTCAAGGCAATATATTTTAATCAAAGAAAAAATCTAAGAAATGATCTTATTTGTATAAAGAGGATTCATTCTCAGATACTAAGGATTGAGTGTGACATTTCATGTATGACAAATCATGTATGAATCAAGATATCTCATAGAGCTTGCGAAAACCCTAAAAAAATAAAACATTTAAAAAATTATGCTAATGAATGCATAACTAGATAAATCTCATGAAGAGGATTCCATTGACATTTGTTTTGACTTATTATTGCCTCATTTGGAATTACAAGAAAATACCAATTTAAATATTATGAAATAATAATATATTATTATTTTAAAATTATGAAAATATATATTGAAGCTAACATGAAGTGAAATGAAACAATGAAATCCAACCAAATAATAGTGAAATAAATATCACATGATAAGTGATTTAGATTAACATATAAATTTATGAAAATGAAGGTGAAAATTTTTTAACAATCTGATAAGTTGTACGAGAAGTTTGCTTTAACAAATTCTAAGATGATCAAGTGTAACATAATATATTATTAAATCATGTAAGAATGAAAAGTTGTCATAAAGAATGCAAAATACAAAACAAATATTTGAAAATAAAAAATAAATGCTTAGTTTGATAGAACTCATTAAGAAAAATCTAGCAATATTTGTAACATCTTTGATTATCAAACTGAGCATGAATTAAAATGTATCATTAAGCATGATAAAAACTTTGATCATCAATCAGTTACTTTTCAAATGCTGCATAAAGCATGCAAAAGCCAATGAAAATAATGTATTTAAAATATTAAAATAAATACTTAATTTGATTGTACATGATAAGATGACTCAAATGACATCTGCTTCTTCTAGAATGGCCCTCATTTTGAATTATTAAGAATTAAAAAAAAATCCCATGACTTATAGAAAATTATTATTATAATTTTAAGTAAATATTTCCTAAAACTTAAATGAGATAACTTGAAACGATGTGGCATAACCAGACAAAACTGACGTGATGAGCACATGATAAGAGCATTAGAGTTTCATAGTTATAGAACCAAATCGAAGTAAAAAATTTGAATAAATAAGATAAACTATATATGATAGTTTCATTCTAAGATGCTATAAAGATTTTATATAAAATTCTTGTTTGTTTGATAAAATATGAATAAAAATGTAAATAATTTAAAAATATGAAAATGTATATTTTTTTGAAGAGCATACCGAGATGTTTTCCACTAAGTTTCTTTTGTGTAATAACATCTCATTTCTAATTACAACTCATTCACCAAGAAAATAAACATAATTTAACATTTTTAATATTATATAAATATGTAGCAAAGCTAAAATTATGTAGATTAAAGAAAGTTAATGTAACAAAAAAAGGAGATAAAATGTCACTCAAAAGAAGAATTGGTTTGAGTAATATAACTTTATAAAAGAAAAACATTTTAAAAATGAGATAAATTGTAAAGTGAATTTGTATTTTATGATACTAAGGAAATTGAATGTAATCTTTTTGATTGTCAAATCAAGTACAAATCAAATACCTCATAAAATTTGCCAAAAATCTTAAAAATAAAATATTTCAAATACTAGCAGGAATATTTAATTTGATATTATCAAGATGAGTTAAACAATTATTTTTTGTCTTGATCAAACCTCAGTTAGAGTTACTATGAATTATCATTTAAATAATAAATAAAATAATAAATTATTATTTTAATTTTAAGTAAATATATATAGGTAATGATATGAGATAAATAAATGCAATATAATATAATTGAATTAAAGTGATATTATCATAACACCAAAGAAGAATTGCAGTTTCATAGAAATAGAACATAATGAAAAAAAAATGAGATAAACTATATAAGAAATTTACTTTCCTTGATGACGAGGAGTTCAATAAAAATATCTTCAATCATTAATCATATAAGAATTTAAAGCTCAAAAAAACTGGCTAAAAGCATAAAAAATAAAATTTTTAAAAAGATCAACAATAAAATTTTAATAGGGTTGTCCAATGATGATTATATTATCTTGATTAGTTATAGAAAAAATAAGTAGAAATAATAATATATTTTTATTTTACCATTATGCAAATATATACTAAAGCTAAAATAAGATAAAATACTAAAATATAAAGTAAACAAACCGAATAGATGTCAATTTCACTTAAGGGGAGATTTAGAGTTACATATAAACATAGAAAAATAGGAGTAAAATTTTCAAAAAGCTTGGTTAAATTATTTGTATGAATTCTTTTGCAAGGTACTAATGAATTAGAGTGAAGTATGCCGGATCAACAAAATATGTACAAATTGAAATGTCTCATAAATATTGATAAAGCCCTTGAAAAAATATTTCAAAAATTTTAGAAGAAATATTTGGCTTGACGGAGCTCATCGAGATGAGTTTAACAATATTTGCTGTCTTAATCAAACTGGATTTGGATACTATGAAATATAGAAAATTAATTAAGCATAAATAATATTAAATATTTTCTTTAATATTAACTCAATTTATATTAAAGTTGAATTATTATAAATATAAGTAATGTAATGTAACCATATAAGAATTTTAAAGGTCATGTGAGTGGGTATTTTGACTTTTTCACCAATAATAAAAAACGTTTGAGAAAAACAGTTGGGGGAATCAAAGAAATTTTATGCAAAAGTTGCTTTCGAAGATATTAAAGAGATAGACTATGGAATTCTTGATCTTTAATATAGGTAGGAATTGAAATGTCTCATAAGAATAGTAAAAGCTTAGCAAACATAATTTTTAAAAAGTATAAAATTAAATATCTAATTAGATGGTGCTTAGCAGGGTAAGGTAGATGAAACTTATTTTTCTCTATAGAACCTATTTTTGAAATTCTATAAATCAAAAAAATTAAATAAGCATATATGGTACTAACATATTATTTTAACATTAAGTACATGACAAGGATGAAATGGATTAAATTGAAACAACATAACATTGTCAATTTAAAGTGAGAATTTTGAACAAATAACAAGTTATTTTGGAAAGTTCTATTCCATGATACTAAGGAGATAAAACTTGACATTCTAGAAAGTCAAATCATATATGAATCAATTATCTTGTATTGTATAGTGAAACATGATAGAATTTAAAAATACAAAAGGATTATTTTATATGTTATAATTCAATGAGATCAGTTGAATGATATTTAAATGAACTTTTAACCACCATTAGAATTACTCAAAATTTCAAAAGTAAAAAATAAAATATTATAATGCATTATTATTTTAACATTAAATAAAAAATATATTAATGCAAAAATGTGATAAATTTTAGAAATATAATATATACAAATAAAAATAATACATTTTAAGAATGTACTTTAATGGTGCACGAAAGCTACATTCCAAAATTCTATAAATATAAAGTGTAACATTCTCGATCATCAAAACCTAGTATGAATTAAAATACCTCTTAAGGCATGTAAAATCCTTAAAAAAACATTTTTAAGAATGTAAAATTGAGTATAAAATTTGACAGAGCTTTTCAAGATGTGTGTGATATATTTGGTTAGTCTTGATCAAGCCAAGCTTAGAATTGCTATAAATTATAAAAATAAATATTTATAATTAATAATAAAATATTATTTAAACAAAATTCAAAGTAAATAGAAATTTAATTTAAATTAATAGTAAATTTGGAATGAGATAAATGCTAGAAAGGTAATATAATCAAATAAAAATAAAGCTAGGGTTACACATGAGGAGAATAAATGTTTCTTAGTAATTAACCAAATCAAACTAGAAATTTAAAGAAATGAGATAAATTGCACAAGAAAATGACATTCAAAGTTACTAAGGATTCTCAATGCAACATTCCTCATCCTATAATATTTTGCAAAAAAAAAAACTCGTAAAGGTTAGTTAGATATACCAGATAATAAGACTCCTACTAATTTATAAGGTTGGTTATCATATAATAGGAAGTCCCTTAAATTTTTTATGACTCCTAGAGTCGTAAACAACTTGTCACATGAACAGTAGAGCCTTAATGGTGGGCTTGTAAATCATATTCTAAGAATCCTAAGGTGGCTATGTCCCATTGATCTATAGCACATGATAGGAGGCCATAATGTAAGTCACCTATTAAACTTCTTTGTAGTTATTAAGGACACCCAATGACTTATAGGGTAGCCCCAATTGATTATACTTGCTATAACAAAGTGAGGAAATTAGTGATGAAATTGGAGCCTATAACATATACTAAGGATATCATGGTCATGGAGGGAATCCCAAATATTCTATGGGTCATTGAGTTTCTATTATGGTTTTGAAGAGCATGGTCAGTTGAGATATCTTTTATTATATTGTTTGCTATACTGATAACTTTATACTACTAGATATGTTATTAAATTATTACATTATTATTTTTATATGATAACTTAAGGATTCCCTATTGAGAATGGTGGACTTTTCTCTCTTTTGCCATCTATGGGTGCAAATTGAAAGAAGCTAACACAGGAGTTAAAAAAGGGGCATGTAGGTCAATAGTTTTAATGATTATTCATTATTTGGTATTTTATCATGTAATATTTTTTTATGACATGGATTTTTAAAAGTTGCTTCATTGCTAGTTACAAGGTTTCCAATTAGTCCATAGATATGTTAGTACATATTGGTAAGAATTACTTAACATGGAGGAAACCTGTTCTTGAGTTAACTGGGGAAGTTTGTCTAGTAATAAGCTTTAACTTTGGAGTCAAGCCACAAGAATGATGATTGGATTGTTCTGGTTGTTCACAAGGATGAAGAAAAAAATTTATTGTAAAAGGTTATGCATCAAGTCCTTTATATCAACGAAAATTCCATGATTTTTCAACATAAATATAAATCCTTAATTTTCTACACAACACACATTTTCACTTTTTAAAAAAATTAACAAAATAAAATTATTTATTTAAAAAAGAGAATGATAATGATTCTATAATATTTCTTTATGTAGTTCTTAATCATATAAACAACACAACCTAGCAAGCCTAAAAATGTCCCAATCAATACCATAGGATATCTAGCTGAGCACAAATAATTTGAAACTCCCTCTTGGTTTGTGAGATACTCGACACAAGTTTAGCACTTCTATCTGTTTGCATTATCCAATCGTTAAAAATCTAAGCTCTACCAATTACATTGACCACTATATAGTACTTACGATAAGGACAATCATAAACTACTTCTTACTATAACAAGTACTCTGACTACTCCAAAATCTTTAATGACATCCTTTTATGGTGCAAGACCAATAAGGATCCAAAATCTCTAGTGGGTGTCAAATTATTTTGAATATAACTAAATTTTCTCACTCTAGGTTAGGAGGACATCACTAAGCTCTAAATGATCATAGTCTATGTCATATTCAATAGATAATATTAATTAGTCATGATTATTTTTCTTTGATTTAACTAGGGTTACCTGACATTAGTCAATTATTTATGATTTCATAAAATTCTTAATCATTTGTTAAATATCTATGTCCCTTACAAATCTACTCTACTATCCTATTAACCTAAGTTTTCTACTAAGGACTAGTCTTCCTCTTTGGGTATCTTCCCCATTCACATTTCATGTATTTGTGTCGCATCCTTACCAATAATTTAATCAATCCATAGCTTCAATTATTAACGTCATAATTCTTGGTCCTTAACCATGATTCACATGAATTTCACTACTAACCCTCTCATTCCACATAAAACAACTAGAGTTTCCTATCATTCTAAATGGCATTTCTTGAGTTGCCAACACCCCATAAAACCATTATTGTGGGTGTTAATCCATGGCTTAACACCCTAGTTAATGGCTACTCATGATCTCTCCTATCAACAAAACTAGATGAAGTTTTATCAAAAACGTAAGTCAACATAGGTTCCTTGGCCTGAGTTAGAACAAATCCTATTGCTAGGATAGTCATTTTAATCACTCTTATTTTTTTCTAGCTAACAACATCATGAAATGATGACCTCATTTAGAGTTTGTTAAAGGTTTGCCAAACACATTATATTCTTAATTCAACACTAATTTTTATCTTAAGGTTTGGTTAAGGTAGAACCTTAACAAAAAAAATTTTTTCTTCCAAATTACTTAGTTATTTTAAACATTATCAAAGGTTCTTTTATTCCTTAGTTTTGTTAGACATAACGTAAGTTTGAGTTTCAAACCCCTAACTAATTTAAAATTTAAATCCTACACTTTAAAATTTTTAATCGAGGACATACAAACTTGAAATTTAAAACTTTTGAATATTAAATATAAAATAAAATAACTTCTAATTCCTATGTTCTTTTTAATCCTTTAATTTCACAAGTGTAATATAGGCCAACAATGAATAATAGTGAGCTATTTCCTATTATTTCCCAACAAAACCAAAAGCTGTTTTTGCTCAAACTAAAGACCTAATTTTTTCCTAGCCTTCTTTATTGGTTAATTGAAGCAACATATGTCCTCCGTCTGACTAAATTGATAAGCTTTGTTGCCTTGGAATCCATCTAAGTTTATTTTCTATGCAATTTCTTACATTCAAAGCTTAGTGTTGAACTTTATAGTCAAACTTAAGAAAAACCTTCTCTCATTCATTATAATATTTTATTATAAAGTTCATTCCAATGTTTCATTTTATTTGGAGGAAAACTTGCTCAACTCATAACAATAGCTTATGTTATCTTTTACGAGAGCATTACTAGGTCCTCATATTAAGATTTTTTTAACATTTCTAACTTTGTTTTATTACCTAATTAGAATTATTCATAGCTAAATCCTTCACCATAATGTGCAAAAAAATCTAAATATTTCCAAGATATATTAATAACATATTCATAGTAATTGCTATAATAAAATAAAAATCAACAAAAAATCTTGTATTAAATTAGGAAGTCTCTAGAAAATCATAAAATAAGACTCACGACTAGGTTTCTTCAAACAACATTCATGCATAAAAAATTTTACCAATTCGCTTAAACCAATCGAAACGATACAACACCTTATCTTCAGCATAATCATTTTATTTTGCATAGAAACCAATCAAACTTTTAATAAACTTTGTTTAAGTTTGCATTTATCTTGATTCTTTCAAGTCTAATGTGAGATTAGCACTCAATTTCAAACAATATATAAATTAAGAAATGCATAGTATTCCTTAAAGAAGAGAACAATTAACATAAAAACATTATGCAATCTTCATATTTTTATTGAACCAAAGACTATAATATGTAATGCTTTTTGATGGAGATGGAATAAATGTCATTGAACTCTTCTAAATAAGCTTTATTAATTCAAATATTCGTTTTTTAAAATTTTTAAAATTTTAATTTTCATTTGTTTTAGATTCAAGCCCCATAGTATATTGGATTATAACATTTAGAAATAATTTATCTAATTTTTTTAAATTTTTCCTTAATTTTTTAAATTTACTTTGTAACTCTAAGTCTCCTCTTTTGTGTTCTTTATATTTTTTTTGATTATTTATATTATTTTCCCTTAGTTTATCACTTTTTTCATTTTGTATATTATTTACTTAATATTAAAACAAAAATTTAGTATTACTAAGGCATATTTAGTTTGGTAATTCATAGTAATTCCAAAGATCTAATCCAAAGAAAATAAATTTTATTAGGCTCATCTTGAGTAGCTCTATCTAATTAAATATTTACATATATGTATTTTTTAATTCCATTTTTGATAGTTTTTGTATCTTGTACGACACACATTGATTCATACCAAATTTCATGATTAAGAATTTTGCGCTCTATCATGATTAAACAAAAATCATTAGATTAGTTTTGATAAGCTCTATCTAATTAAATACATAGTTTTATATTTTAAAATATTTTACTTTCACAATTGAGGGTGTCATAATCAGTCGCGTCAATATCTTGGAAATTAACACTCTCATGCAATATATCTCATTTCTAGAAATATGTTTCCTTGTTTACAATGTATCACAATGAAATTCTAATTATGGCACTGTGTGGCCTCTACATCATTTTGATTTGGATACATTACTTTACTTGATTTTTGCCCTTTTCAACTTTACTATTTTTTGACTTAATATCAAAATAAAGATTTATTATTTTTTATGCTTAATTGTTTTGGCAACTTTCAATTTTCACAAATATTTTCTGATCGAGATAAAACAGATGTAGATATAATCATCTTGATGACCTCCATCTAATTAATTTTTAGTTTAATTTTATAAACACATTATTTATGTTTTCATGAAAATGATGAGAAATTTATATTTATACTAATTTTGACAATAGTGGATGATATACTTGACCTCATTACCATCTTTGAGTAAGAATGTTCATTACAATTTATCTCATTTTTTCAAACTTTATTGGTTTGATTTGATTATCATAATATACAACTCTAATGTTTTCATGTAACCTTTACATTGTTTTGATTTATTTAGGTTAAATAACTTCATTTTGTTTTATTTTATCTTTATTATATCATTACTTAATTTTGAAATAATAATTTACTTTTACTTATTCTTATTTTATTTGTTATTTCTCATTAATTAAAAGCATAGTACACTCATGACAATAAATATGTCGAATCACGTATTCTGATGCACTCAAACTAACTAAAAAATTTTAGTTATTGAACTTTTTTAGAATTTAAGTATATTTTATGTTATGCTTTGATTAATATCTAACTTGTCGATCGATGATGTCATATTCAAATTCTATAGTACAATGGAATGAAACTTTTCTAGGCAATTTAACTCATTTTTTCAAATTTTTTTTGATTTGGTACCATTCCTTTAAAAACTTACTTCTTGTGCAACAATTACATCACTTTTATTTGCTTTAATTACATTCCTTCAATTTATCTCATTCTTACTTTATATAATTTTAATATAATATTAAAATAATAATTTATTACTATTTATATTTTTTTACTTTTGTAGTTCATAAAAATTAAAAATTATCTCTCTTTAAGATGATACAAACATCATACAACACATTTCAGTGAGATTAATCCAATAAAATATTCATTTTTTTATATATACTCATTTCAAATAACTTATTTTTAAAGATTTAATAACACTTCATGAGACATTTCTATTTGTTCCTTATTTAATGATATAATAAGCTTTATTAGATATGCTTAGTTTTTTTATAAAGCATCTTTGCAACAAAAGTTATCTTATTTTTTCAAATGTTTTTATTTCATTTGGTCATATTGTAATGGAACTCTAATTTTTCTCTCTTGTGGCTTTTGCCATGGTTTAAATTGATCATATTTCATTATTTTAATTATATCATTTCAACTTCAATATATACTTAACTTAAAAATAAATAATTTATTACTATTTAAACATATTTGCATTAGCATTTCAAAATGCTTCCAAATAAGATCTAATGAGGACAAAATAAAAGTTATTAGCTCATCTCACCAAGCTTTATCTAATAATATATTTAAATTAATATTTTTAAATATTTTATTTTCTAGGGTTTTGTATTCTCAACATATTATTTTGATTCATACCTAATTTTACAATCAAGTAAGCTATGATAGATCTCCTTTGTACCATAGGATATTGCTTTATTATGTCGTTTATTTTGTTTGTTAATTTTTTTTCTTTCGTTGGTCACATTACAATGAAACTATAATTGTCCTCTCCTATGACATTCACATCACTTCGATTTTTTTGCATTAAATTTTCTTAATTTATCTTACTTTAGCTTTCATATATATATTTACTAAATATGAAAATAAATATTTCTTGCTTTTTATATTTATTTACTTAAGCCATTTGTATTAATTCCAAAAGAGCTTTTGTCAACATTAAATAAATTTTATTGTATTAATCTTGAAGAGATTTATATAGTTAAATATTAAAGTTTATATTTTCGAATGTTTGTTTTGTATTTTTCCATGATTGATAACACTTTCCTTTTCATACCTGATTTGATCTTCGTGCATGTTATACTCCATCTCCTTAAATTATGGAATGCAACTTTATAGTATAACTTATTTCATTTATTAAAGCTTTTCACTTTGAATTCATTAGATTTCTATAAAACTCTAATTTTCCTTTGGTGTGACCTTTTACATCACTTTAATTCTGTTATAACATGCTACCCAAATTTATCCAATTTTACCTTTATTATGTATTTACAAAAAAAAAAAAAATTGTATTTTTCTTTGTAATTCAAAGTAATTCAAAAAGAGGTCGAATGGACATGAAATAGTTATCGTTGCAATTATTTCAACAAGCTCTATGCAATTAAATATACTTTTTTCTTTATTTTACATATTGTTTTATAGCATTTTAGTATGATTTTTTTTATACATGTTGATTTGTTACTAACTTGATTATGAAAGATGATACACTCGAACTCCTTAACATCTTGGAATAAAATGGTTTGATACACTATCTAATTTCCTCAAAATGTTTTCTATTATTTTATTATATTTGTTGCAAACTCTAATTCTCCACTTTTGTGACCATTATGACACTTTGATTTGGTTATATTACATTGTTCCCACTTATCTCTTTATAGCTTCAATATATAATTACTTAATTCTAAAATAATTATTTTTTATTTTTTTACTTATTTACTTTGGTGATTCATAGTAATTCCAAACTAAGTCTAGTCATGGTGTAACAAAAATCATTAGACTCATCTTGATGAGCTCAGTAAAACTAAAAAGGCATTTTCATACTTTTAAATAATTTATTTGTTAGGTTTTGGGCTTACTTTACAAGATATCTCAATTGATTCATGTATTATGGGTTAGAATGTCATACTTTATCTCCTTATTATCTTTGAATATAATTGTGCTGGAAAATGTATTTAATTTCTTTAAATGTTTTTATTTCATTTGGTAATACTGTTATGAAACTCTAATACTTCACTCTTATCACATTTACTTTGCTATAATTTTTGAAGTATATCAATGCTTCAATTTATGTCGTTTAAACTTTGATATAAATTTTCTTACTTTTAAAATAATAATTTATTATTTTTAAGTTTTGTTATTTTAGAAAATCATTATACTTTAAGACGAGGTCTAATGGTCACAAAATAAACATTTATTTAATTCATCTAGATAATCTGTATCCAAGACGATATTCATTTTTACATTTTTTAAAATTTTTTCATAATTTTTGAACATTTTATTATACATTTCCGTGGTGCCTACTTTAGTGATTAAGCATGTTATAGTTTATATTCTTTGTATCTTCTAAAGTAACTTTTTTGTACAATTTATCACATTTCATTAAAGTTTTATGTTCCATTTTCTTAAATTAAGAAGAAACTGTAGTTCTCTTTTTGTTTAAACTTCACATCACTTTAATTTCCATGCATTACATTGCTTCAATTTTTTCAATTAAACATTACAAGATATTTACTTTAAATTAAAACAATAATTCATTGTTATTTAATTAACCTACATAATTTGTGGCAAGACCTAAAAAGGTCCTCTCATGTAAATATAAAGTCAATGGACTCATCTCGATAAACACTACTTAATCAAATATTGAAGTTTATATTTTTATATATTGGTTTTTATTTTTTTGTCATGAATGATGACACATTTCTTGTCTTGCATTATGTAACAGTAAATGACATCATATTTGATATTTTTAGCAAGTTGTAATGCAGCTTTTACTTATGATTTATGTCATTTATTCAAGTGTTTCTTTTTTATTTTGTTGTATTATTATGAGAATCAAATTTTTTTATCATGTTTTATTTATTTATCATGAATTTGGTGAGATTATATGACTTGAGTTCATCTTTTATTAGAATTGCCATAAATTTACTTATTATAAAAATAAAAATTTCTTTTTTTTATGCTTATTTAAGTCCATAATTTATTGTGATTTCAAATGAGGTCCTATCGAGATTAAGCAATGATCATTGGACTCACCTTGAGGAGCTCAATCTATATTATTATTATTCATTTTTGGTATTATAAAATATCTTTTTTCCTGATTTTGACATATTTTATAGGATAATTTATCTCATTTGTTAAAAATGTTTGCTTTATTTTGGTTGTATGACTCTTTAACACCAAATATCCTTCCATATGTCTTTTAAATGTCTTTGTTTTCTTTATTTAGGTTTGCATGAATTAATCTTATTTCAGCTTTAATATATATATATATATATATATATATATATATATATATATATATATATGTACATATATAAGCAATATGTACATATATATATTTCTATATGCTTTTGTTACTATAATAATTCTTAGTAATTCAAAATGAGACTAGATTGTGGAGAAACCAAGCCTTTGGACTTGTGTCAATTTTGTTTATCAAATTAAGTACTATTTCTATATTTTGAAACTTTTATGTTTAATGTTTTGGCATGTTTTATGATATATTTTTATTTCAACCTGAGTTGTCTATTGAAGATTTTTCATGCAATTCACCTTATTATCTAGGAATGAAATTTTTTCATATAATTTATCATATTTCTCTAAACTTTTTAAATTTATTTGGTTATATTATTATTTTACTCTAAATTTTCTTTGGTTTGATCTTTATGATACTTTGATTGTATTATGTTAAATTTCTAAATTTTTTCTTATTTCAACTTTAATATATATGTATACTTAATACTTGAATAGTAATCTATAATTATTTATGCTAATTTAAGTTTATAATTTATAGTAATTCCAAAGGAGGTCAAACCAATGCATAATAAAGAACATGGGCTTGTCTCGATGAACTTTATGTAATTAAACATATAATTTTTTCATATTTTTAAATGTATTACTTTATTATATTTTTTGACATTTTGTGAGACATTTCTATTCATATCATATTTGATGATCTTGAATGTTTGCACATTATCTTCTTAGTATCTTGTATTGTAGCTTTCTTGTATAATTCATCTAATTTCTTGAAATATTTTTCTCTGATTTTGTTATGTTCATATTAAATTCTATTAATTCACTTTTTTGATATTCAAATTTCTTTGATTTGGATTAATTATAATTCTTCAATTTCTCTTATTTCACCTTAATATTAAATTTATTTAATATTCAAGTAATAGTTTATTATTATTTGTGCTTATTGTTTTCTAAAATTTGTAAAAATTATATGTTAGTTATGATTAAGAAGTAATAAATCTTGTTAAACTCGGCTCGACAAGCTCGATTTAGTACATATATATTTCTTTTATTTTAAAAACTTTTGAAAAAGTTTGTCATGTTATACTTGAAATTTTGATTTATTTTCAATTTGACGATTGATGACGATACACTAGATCACTTTAGCACCTTAGAATGCAAGATTCTTACATAATTATCTAGTTTCCTAAAAATTTTCTCTTTCATTTTATTATATTACTATGATTATATTATGAACTCTATCTAATTAAATGATTATTTTTTAATATTTCCTTATATATTATCTTCAAGAGTTTTGGTAAGCTTTACGTGTCATTTACACACATACATGATTTGATGATCAGGATACTACACTCAGTCTCCTTTGTATGTTAAAATGTAGCCTTCTCAAATTATTTAACATGTTATTTGAAATTGTTTACTTTCATTTAGTTTCATTATTATGAAACTAAATTTCTCCTATCATTGAAATTCACATTACTTTCATTTTGTTACATTAAATTTGTTTAATATATGTAATTTCATCTTTAATATATTTTTATTTAACACAAAAAATTAATTTATCATTATTTATGTTGACTTACTTTTGTAAGGAAAACAATGCAACTATTGAGATGAGAGTCCATTTGTTTGTTGTGGGTAGGGTTGTTTATCATTGATTAGTTTGCCTCTAAGCATATGTTCTTTCTATATTAACTCATAGAAGTAGTTAGCAAGTATTTTAGGGAAGATCAATACACAATGAGGGAGGTTGTAGATAAATGATGAGTAGGAGCCTACTTCTATTAATGGAAAAAATTGAAGCTTCTTCCTTTGATTCTTCTCCCTTTCATGGCATTGAAAGAATTGTTCCTTCAAGCCCAAGATATGTTTTGAAATACTGATGTATAATTAAAACCCATCTTTAATCAAAGGGTGGCTAGCACATTACCTCCTTCTTTCAAAGAAACATCCACTTGTTTGATCTTATTGGCTTAATAAATTTTTTTTGACACCATTTTGTAGCTTGGATCTTAAAACATATGAAAAATCTACCTCAAAGTTGTACATAGGACTTTCACGGCCCAAGTTTAGTCTTGTTATAACTTCCCATAGAAAACTCTCTCAAATGGTTCCTTTGGGGAATATTGATTGGCTTTGTCGAGATAAAACCTTGGGCCTTATCGGTGGCCTTTAGTCTTTTTGTTTGAAATAATACAAGGCCCCATGTCTACATCGAATTTCAGGAAATTGACAAAGCATGCCACAAGGACGACTTCCTTGCACCACATAAATTATGTTGAAGTAGGACACAAAAAATTCAGGAGTGGGAGAGTCAGAGCCATAAAGAGGATTCCTCAGTCACTTCTCTCACAATTTATGTATATGAAGTCGAACATCTCCTATAATTAAACTTATGCCAATTGTCTGTCACTCATAGAAAAAAGTTTCACAGTAAAAAATCTTAGAAATCATAAGCTTCTTAGTGGTGAACTTCTCAATTCATCTATTTTTTAGAAAATGACATTGCCTTGAGTATGCATAGCATGACTGGGAAAATGACAAAATTCTCTCTTTATGCTTTAAAATCGAATTGTATGCATCCAAAGGTACACATAGGGTTTTGAATTGATTTTTGAAATCTCGTTCTGTAGGCTTGTTGGAGCAATCTTTAGGTAGCATGTCATCATATAGTGCACAATGTTTCTATACTCTTGATTCAATCATTCTTGATGAAAACAAAAAAGACAAATGTTTCAAAAAAATTCCATGAGTTCATTGGTTATTGTTTTTAACAAAAAGGAATTTATGGGCACAATAATTCTTTTTCTTGTGATTTTTCTTCTCAAATAAATTCAATAAAATAGAGTTTTATTATAGTGCAAGTGAATTGTCAATCCAATCGACACCACTTCCTTCCCTTGCTTTTCACAAATCTTTAACTTCGCTTGCTTCTCTCCATTTTGGTCTTTCCATTATTTATCATCACCAAGATTTCACAAATGCTCTATTTGTATAAATTTATTTTGTTTATTGGCTTTATTTCTTTTATTTGTTCCACTACAACTAATATTTTGCAAACTATTTCTTCTTATCCTTTTGAAATTCAATAAATTTTGATTGATCATACAAAGTGATTGAAAGATGCATTGTGGGCGTAAGGCCCCTCATCTTATGAGTAAGTAATTTCCTCATAGATCCTACATCTATCTATATGAATAATACATCATGTTCGGTGGGGCTCAAGTAAACACTTAACTTTCATATTGACTTGTTGCAGTAATGAAAACATTATCTTTTTCATCATACAACCTTGTCAAGAATGGAATTTGGCTATGAAAGTATGGAAAATAATAATTCATTCATATAATTAATGACTATGCAATGAATATTAGTTTTTGAAAGGACCAACTAGCTTTCATAACCCTATTAGTCAAGGAAAAAGGCCTTCTAGGGAACTAGGAAAGAAAGATGGTAGGATCCCCTTCTACCTCATTTTTATATGGGACTCATAGAATTAATACCTTAGTCAATGTTAGGATGTGAAGTGATGTCATTCTTCGAGATTCTAGGAGTTACTATTTTTAACTTGCAGACTAGGGTTGGCAGCTAAATGAAACTTTGCTTTTCGAAGACCATTCATTTCATCCTAATGTTTGAAACTCTCATCAAGGAAATGTTATGTCTTTTATTATTCAAAATACTAAAAGGAACAAAGAGATAAATGCATATTCTAAATTTTATTATACATTAAAATTATCTTTTTTATTTAAAACAAAAAAAGAATAGATCATCACTCTCATTTGGGAATATGGAAGTGAGGCAAAGCAAAGGACACGCCTTTAGGACAAAGACAAAGTAATTCTAAACAAGGATTGATGAAGATGAAAAAAAAAATTATTGGACTAATCTCAAATAGCATCATCCAATTAAAAATTTATTTTTTATATTTTAAATTATTTTTTTGTTGTTTGGCAACATTGAAATTATACTTCTATTCATACGATTTCTAACAATTAATTCTGTTGTGCCTCTACTACTTTGCATCTTTGAATATATCATTCTACTATATTTTGTCTCATTTATCTAAACTTGTTTCATGAATTTACTTATATTATAATCAAACTTTAATTTTCGTTCTAGTGATCTTTACATCGCTTTCATTTAGTTATGTTATATTGTATTAAATTATCTTACTTTATTTAAATCATGTATTTACGTAAATTAAAATAATGATTTTTATTATTTAAGCTTATTTAATTTTGTAATTATTAGAAATTCTAAACAAGATTTGATCAAGATGAAATAAATGACATTAAGTTGTTTTTGATGAGTTCTATCTAATTAAAAATTCATTTTTAAATTTAAAAATTTTAAATATTTTTTTGAAGATTTTTAAACATTTTACAATATATTTTAATTCATACCTTATTTAATTGTTATATGTATTATTCTTTGAAAATTTTTGCTAAATACGATCTTACTGCTATGTGACTCTAAATCTGATCCCATGTAACCATTTCATGTCTTTCGTTTGATTATATTATATTTTTTCAAATTATTTTTTTTATTTTTATTGACATTGTTAGTTAATTAACATTCCAAATGAGGTTCGAACTCGATGAAGTAAATTCCATTTGACTCATCTCAATAAGCACTATCCTATGATTTAATTTATGAAAGATTTTATTTTCTAGTATTTTATTATTTTTACTTAAAGATCAGATAAGCTACACTCATTCCTCATAGTATTAAGGAATGTAAGTTCTTCATACAATTATATTATATGTTGAAATGCTTCCTTTTAATTTAGTTATATCAAATTGTAACTCTAAATCTTATCTCAAATGACCTTCAAACCATTTTAAATTAGTTATATTATATTTTTAAAATTTATCTTATTTCAACTTTATTATATATTCACTTAATATTAAAAAATAATAATTTGGAATTATTTAAATTATTTAATTTTATAATTCTCATTAATAACAAATGAGGTCTAATTGAGATGGAGGACATGTCGTTGGACATTTCCAGAATAAGTTTATCAATTTAAATATTAATTTTTTAATTTTTAAATATTTGTTTCTAAGATTTTTTTGTATGTTTTATAACATATTTCAATTGTTTCCTGATTTGATGATGATGAATGTTTTATGAGATATTTCAATTTTTAGTCCAATATTCTTAAACAATCTATCCAATTTCTTCAAATGTTATTTGTTATGTTGTTTCATTATAATGTAACTTCAACCTCTTATTATGTGACCATTACATATAATTGTTTTTCTTGTATTATTTATTTTCAATTTATCTTATTTTAGGTTTAGTATTTATTTACTTAATATTAAAAAATAATTTCTTGCTTTTTATCTTTTTTTTACTTTAATTACTTACAAAAAGTTTGAACAAGCACGTATCGAGACAAAACAAACACCATTGGACGCATCTAAACATTATTTTTATAATTGATTAATTATTTTTTATATTTTAAAATATTTTACTTCATAGAGTTTTGGCAGCTTTTGGTCACATTTCGACTTGTATTTGATTTGATGATAGAGAATGTTACACACAATCCTCTTTATATCTACAATCATTACGTATTCATATAATTGAACTCATTTTTTTGAAATATTTCACATTGATTTGATTATATAACCATGAAACTAAAAATCTTCCCTCGTATCTCTTATACATTGCTTTGATTTAGTTATAATTTATATCTTTAATTTATCTTATTTCAAATTTATTACTTATATCTTTAAAAATAAAATATAATTTATTACTATTTATACTTATTTATTTTTGAAATTCACTATTATTACAAATTAGATCTAATTGAGATAAAATAAAAATAATTAGACTCTTCTCGATGAGCTTTATATAATCAGTATTAATCTTCTATTTTTTTAAATATCTTTTTTTCCAAAAACATAGAAACTTTTATGACATGTTTTGAGTTGTCCAACATTTGATTTCAAAAAAGTTACACAAGCTTCATAGTTTCTTGGAATGCAACTTTCTCATAAATTTCATTAAGTCATTAAATTTTTTATTTCAATTTTGTTATATTACTATGAATCACTAAATGTTAATACATTTTATTTTTAAATCACCTTTATTTAGTTATATTGTTTTACTTCAATTTATCTTTTTTTATCTTTAATATATATTCACTTACAATATAATTAATAGTTTTTTTAATTTTATTCTTCTTTAAATTTATAAATTATATTTATTGTTACTTAGCTCCATATATAAAGGAAGCTAATGTCATTTGAGTCATATTGTTGAGATCTATCTTATAATTTTGTTTATTTTTAAATATTTTATTTTCATTTTTTTATCATGTTTTTTGTGACATTTTAAATCATATCTTATTTGTTGATTGAGAATGTTGCTCTCAATCTGTAAAAGATCTTTGAATGCAACTTTCATGTATAACTTATACCATTTATTCAAAATTTTTACTTTTAATTGGTCATATCATTAAAAATTCTTTTTTTTACTTGTGTGCTATGCATCACAATGAATTGTTTACGTTAAATTTTATTTAATTTTTTGTCATTTAAACTTTTTTTGTATATTTACTTTACCTTGAAATAAAACTTATTATTATTTATGTTTAATGGATTTATGAATTCATAGTAATTCCTTATGTATTTTGATAGAGATGAAACAAATATTGTTAGACTCATTTTCATAAGCAAAATCAAACAAATATAACCTTTTTTTTGTAAAAATTATTATTTCCAAGATTTTTGCACATTTTTAATTGTCATTTTATTAATAAATTATTAGATGTTCAAGGATGTTAAACTCAACCTACTTAGCATCTTAGAATGTGGCATTAGTTCAATTTTTCATTTTTTTCCAAATTTTTTTATTTAATAGTTTATATTGCTATCTAACTTTAGATTTCCTCTCCTACGACCTTGAAATCAATTTGATTTTATTATTCTTCATTATTTCAACTTGTCTCACTTCAACTTTAATTTTTCTTTATTTAAAATTTATATAAAAATTATTGTTATTTCTACTTATTAACCTTATTAGTTTACTATAATTCTAAAAAAACTGAAATCAAGAAAACAAAATATCACTAAGCTCATTTGAACGAGTTAGAAAGAATTAAATATTCTTTTTTACATTTTTAAATATTTTGTCTTCAAAACTTTTACATGAATTACGAAATAATATCTTTTTTACTTTATTTCATTATTGAGGATGAAAGATTATATGTCCTTTATATTATGGAATTCAGTTTTATTGTAAAATTTATCTCTAGTTTGTAAATTTTTTACTTTCATTTTATTATTTTATTGTGTAACTCTAGATCCATTCATGTGCAACCTTTACACCACTCTAACTTGGTTGTACTATATTACATCAATTTTTCTTATTTATACTTTGATATATATTTTATCAAAAGTATAATTGAAAATTATTTGTGCTTATTAGCTTTGGTAATCTGTAGTATTTCTACGTGAGTGCAAATTAAGATTTAACAAATATTGTTCAACTCGACTTGGTTATTTTTGTCAAACTAAATATAAATTTATGTATAATATTTAAAATATTTTTTATTTTTAAAGGGTTTTAGCAAAGGTTATGATACATTTACAATCGTATCATATTTGATGGTTAAGGATGTTAAACTTTGCCCACAAAGTATCATGGAATGCTATTTTCTAGAATAGGTTTTCTATTGTTTTCAAACATTTTCTTTTAATTTGTTACATAATTGTGAAACCTTAATTTTTTTCTAATGTCCCCATAACATCACTTTCATTTTGTTAAATAACATTTGATGCCACACAAAAAAAAATATTGTGGAAAAATAATAGCATAGACAAATTATGAAGTCTTAAACAAGAATCGATCAAGCAAAAGCTCTAAAAAATTCAATAAATGCACGATAATTTTGAGACTATGAAAATGATAGCGTTAGAAGGTCATGGTTCATTATTGCATCATTATGAGTGCATAGTTGATTCTACTTTAATGATAGTGTCAAAATTTTATATGAAATCCTATAAGAAGTAGGTTGGAACTAGGCTTCTATTATTTGTGCATAAAAGTTTTTTAGAGGTAAGTAAGAAGCATGCTTTTGTAGTAAAGAGTTACATGGATGTCAAAGTCTTCAAAAGTTAGGTAGAAAGTTTAATTGCATATTCGAAAATTATATTGGCATGAAAGCCATTAAGAAGTCAGTTGGAAGCATCTTTTTTACGATAAAAAATTACTTTTCATCTCTTATTTAAAGAGGCTCTGACAAATGAATGAATAGTGAATTTGTTGTGGAAAATTAAAGTTTTTTACTTTGTTGATTGAGTGCTTGAGTTTGCTTGGTTTCCTTCTCTTGGAATCACTTTAGTGAGTGAATCTTTGCTTTCTTCTCCATTATTTATAACTTTATTCCTCTTTCTTAATACTCTTTTGTAACACTTTCAATTCCATGACCCAATTCTCTCTTCTTCTACATAATTTAGTATTAGTGCAAAAATCCTCAACATTTTCTTTGGAGAATAGTGCTCCTTAAAGAAAAAGAGGAGATCCCATTAACTTACGAATTGAAGAACTTAGATGACACATTAACCATTAGAAAAGTATGCCCCATACATCTAGATGATTTCATTGACTTCAACTCTACATAGTAGAATTCTATTTAGTTAGGAAAAAATAATAAAACATAAAAAATTGAAATTTTGGTAGTTCAATAACATTGACTCATTATAATGTCTTAAACTAGAATTAATAAAGCTAAATCTCTCTAACATTTTATTCATGTTTGAAAATTTGGAGACAGTTAAAATGATAGTCTTAAGAAGTCGTGGTTTATCCATCATGATCATGAGCGCATGGTTGTTGTTACATTAAAAAAGGAATCCAAATTTTAGATGAAAGACTTTTAGAAGTATGTAAGAAGTATGCTTTTTTAATTGTACATAAATGTGTTAACATGGTGGGTAATAAGCATGTTTTGTACAAAACAATGCCATGAACATGCAAGTCTTCAAAAGTTAGGTAAGAAGCATGATTTATTAAAAAAATTATATGGGTGTGAAATTCTTTAAGTAGGTAGGGAGTTTTTTCTTTTATATAATTACTTATAATCTCATATTAAAAAGAGCTCTTATAAACAAATGAACATTGAATTAGTTATGGCTAAAGAAAGTGTAATTCTTTGTTATTTGTGTGCATGGGTGACTTGGTGGCCTTCTAATTGATTAAATTAAGTGTGTGAATTCTTCCTTTATGCTTCAATTAATTTTATTTGTACTTTAATATAATTTCACTTAATATTTAAATGATAATTTACTATTATTTAAGCTCTAGTTTTGGCAATTCATAATAATTCCAAATGGAATTTGATTGAGATTAAATAAACTTTATTACACTTCCTTAAATAAGTTATACATAATTTAATATTTATTTTATTTACATTTTTGTATTAATTTTTTTTTAAAGTTTTTGTATTCTTTATGGGGCATTTTGATTGATACGAGTTCTTATGATCAGGGGTGTTACACTCGATATAAAAAATCTATCTTATTTCTTCAACTTTTTTTTTTCATTTAGTTATATTCCTACAAAATTCTAATTTTTCTTTTGTGTGATTATTACATGTCTTTAAGTTTATATACTATGCTTTTTTAGTTTACCTTATTTTTTAATTTTAATATTTATTTATCTAACTATAAAAATTTATTTTTTTGTATCTATTTTTTAGTTTTTGGTTACTAATAGCATTTTCTAATGAGGATGAGTCGAGATGAAACAACCATCACTACAATTATCTTACTAAGCAATGTCAAATCTTTTTTCATTTTTAAATATTTTATTTTTAATCATTTAAGTAGGTTCTGTGAGACATTAAATTTGCACCTGATTTGAAGATAAAAGATGTTACAATCAATCCCTATGTTTTTAGAAATGCAATTTGTTCTGTATATTAAATCTAATTTCTTGAAATATTTTAGTTTCATTTGGTTATATTATCACATAACTCAAAATATTACTTCATGTGACCTATACGTCGCATTGATTTGGTCGTATTAAGGTTCTTCAACTTATCTCATTTTGTCCTTGTTATTTGTTTACTAAAAGTTAAAATGATAATTTATTATTATTTATGTTTTTAATTATTTGTAATTCATAGAAATTTTGAAATCATATTTGATTAAGACAAAACAAATATGTTGGAGTATTGTTAAAAAAGGTATATGTAATTAAATATTCATTTTGTCTTTTAAAAATATTTTTGTTTTAATGTCTCGGCATGTTTGGCGAGATAATTCAATTAACATAAGATCTTAAGATTAGGAATGAGATGCTTGCTACTTTTGCTATCATGGAGTTCAACTTTCTCCTAAATTTTGATTTTTTACACTAATTTGGTTATACTATTATGAAATACTAAATCTATTATCATTTGAAATAAAGATCATGTCGATTTTGTTGTATTAAAATTTTTCAATTTATCTCATTTTTAATTTAACATATATTAATTTAATATTTAAACAGAACTTTATTATTCTTAATTGTCAGTGGACTCATCTCATCAATATTTATCCAAATTAAATAAATTATTTTTTATTATTAGATATTTTTTTCTATTATTTTAGAGTATTTTGTAAACACATTTTGAATCATATTTTATTTCATGATTGAAGATGTTGCAATGAATCTTCTAAGTATCTTTAAAAGGTACACTTCTATAGAATTTATCTGATTTTTTAATTTTTTTTAATTCACTATGTTACTAAAGCCTCTTTTTTTCTCTTATGTGACCTCTATTTTCGTTTCATTTTGTTGCTTTGCATTAATTCAATTTACCATTTTTTAGCTTGAATATAAATTTATTTTAAATTATGATAATAATTTATTATTATTTATGTTTAATGTCATAGAAAATTCATAGTAATCCTAAATTAGGAACTACTGAAATGAATTAAATGTTGTTGCACTTTCCTTGATGAGATCTCTCCTATTAGACAATTATTTGTAAATATTTCTTAAACTTTTTCGTTTGATTTAGTTATATAACAATGTAAAAATATGTATATCCTCATAAGTGACCATTTCATGACTTTGATGTGGATAAATTGCATTGCTTCAATTTATCTTATTTTAACTTTAAATTATATTTGTTCAATTTATCATATTAATCATTAACGTTACTTACTTTGGTAATTCATAGTTGTTCTAAACAATGTCAGATGGAGATAAAACCAACATCATTAGAATTGCCATAATGAGCTTTGTCTAATTTGTATATATTTTGAATATTTTAAAATTATTGGTTTCACAGAGTATGCTTTATGAGATGTTTCCATTTGTATCAATTTTAATGATTTAAAATATAAAACTTGACCCTTATGATATCTTGAGTTCTCGTTTTCAAGTGCAACTTATCTCATTTTTTCAAACTTTTTTGCTTTGGTTCTATTATATGACATTAAAGCACTAACTCTCTTATCAAGTAAATTTTCCATTGCTTTAATTTGATTATTTTTATTACTCTAATTTATCTCTTTTTCTTTTTAATATATATTTACTTGTTTCTTAAATGATAATTTATTACTATTTGTTCCATTTTATTTCAATAATTCATAGCAATATTAAATGACAACAGATCAAGATGAATCACAATTCATTGCACCCATTTCAATAACTTCAATATATTTAAATACGCACTTTGTTTTTTAAAATATATTATTTTATAAGGTTTATGCATTTTTATGAGACATTTTTATTTTATGTGATTTTATAATCCAAGATGTTATACATTATTGTAGTGTTATCTTGAAATTTAGCTTTCTTATAAAATTCATATAGTTCTTCAAACTTTTATATTTCATTTTGTTATATTCTAGTAAAATATGAATCTCTTTGATTATAATCTTTGTATCGTATTAATTTATCTATATTACCTTTCTTAAATTTATCTCATTTCAAATTTCATAAATATTTA
Organism: Vanilla planifolia; assembly: GCA_023846275.1. Lineage (NCBI taxonomy): Eukaryota > Viridiplantae > Streptophyta > Magnoliopsida > Asparagales > Orchidaceae > Vanilla > Vanilla planifolia. The sequence continues at coordinate 4,103,138 of JAIUJO010000025.1, read as the reverse complement.
TTAAATATTAAAATAATAATATGTTATTGTTATATTTAATTCAGTAATTCATCATAATTCAAAATGAGGTTAGATTGAGATAAAACAAACATCATTAGACTATCCTTGATGAGATCAATCTATTCAAGTAATAATTTTTATGTTTTTAAATATTTTATTTCCAAGAGTTACTGTGTTTTTTATAAGACATTTCTACTTTTACTAGAATTGATGATTTGTGATTTTATACTCGATCTCCATAATATAATGGACATCAACTTGCTTGTACCATTTTTCTCAATTTTTCAAAAGCTTTTCTTTGTTTTGGTTATATTATATTTAAGAAATTTATCTCTTTTGAGAATTATATTAAATTAATACTTTAGTATTATTTATGCTTATTTTGTTCTTAATTCTTAGTAAGTTCAATCAAACAAAAATAAATGTAATTGGTCTCTTCTTAAAAATCTTTATCTAATGAAATATTTATTTCTTATATTTTTAAAAATTATGTTTTTCATGATTTTGTCACCTTTTATGACACAATTTGATTCATGCGTAATTTTATGAATGAGCACCTCAATGTAAATATCTTGTTTACTTTTGGATCCCACTTTGCTGAATAATTTATAGAATTCCTTCCAAAGTTTCACTTTGATATGGATTAATTGCTACATAACTCTAAATCTCAACTTGTGTGACCATTACATGTATTTTATTTGGCTATATTATGTTCTTCAATTTATCTCATTTTAACCTTAATATTAATATAATATATATATATATATATATAATATTTAGAAATATTTTATAAATATTTAATTTTTTACTTAATTTACTCGTACTAATTCGAAATTACAACAAGCTGAGGAGAAGCAAATGTCGATGGGCTTGTCTTCATGAGCTCTATCTTATTAACTATTCCATTTTACATTTTTAAATTTTCTTCTATGGTTTTTGTAAGTTTTAAAGTACATTTTTATTTTTATCTTATTTGATGATCTAGGATGTTACATTTGATCCCTTAAATATCTGGGAAACAAACCTTTTCATATAATTTCTCAAAATATTTTTGTTTGATTTTATCAAATCAGCATGAAACTCTAAATCTTTTTTTATGTGAAATATACATTTCTTTGGTTTAGGAATAATACATTTCTTAAATGTATCTCATTTTAGTCTTATTATTTATTTTTTTAAGATTAAATTATTAATTCCTTTAATTCAGGCCTATTTCATTTCATAATTTTTAGTAATTCAAATGAGGTGTCATTAAGACAAACTAAATATCGTTGGAGTTTTGTCAACATGCTTTACCTAATTAAACTTTCATTTTCTTGGTTTTTAAAATTATTTTAGTTTCAAACATCTTTACACTTGAACTACTTAGTATCTTGGAATACGACTTTCTTCTACATTTTATTTCATTTGACATTTAAATGACTTTTCTTATGTTAAATTAAACTGCTTCAATTTACATCATTTTTTCTTTAATATATATTTACTTAAACTAACATCTTTAGGTTGTCTTATTAAGATTTTTCCAATTATTTGCCAAATTGTGAAGAAAGAATTTTGGCATGTTTTATTTTGACTCAATGTTTAAATTTGCTAACATTACAAAACTTAGATGTTTCTTATTTTATCTTTAATATTTATTTCTTATTTTTAAAATCATAATTTATTATTGTCTATGCTTATTTATTTTGGAAATTTTCAGTAATTGCAAGTGAGATAGTATGGAGACAAATTGAACATCCTTGGAGTCATATTGATGAACTCTATATAATCATATGTATATATAAATATTTTTCAAAAATTTATTCTATACGGTTTTGGCATGCTTAATAAGATATTTCTATTCTATCATATTTTAATAATCAAGGATGTTATACTTGATCCCTTACAATGTTGAGATGCAGTTTTGGGGAATAATTTACTTTTATTTATGCTTATTTATTTGGTAAGTCATAGTTATCCAAGATGAGGTCAAGGAAAAATAAACATTATTATTCTTGTTTCAATGAGCCATATACAAGAAATATTTATTTTTATATTTTCAAATATATCTTTTTTGGAGTTTTGGCTTACTTTACAAGGCATTTTCATTTGTACTTAATTTGATGATTGAGAATATTACCCTTGATCTTTATATTATTATCAAATATAGTTTCTCAAATAATTTATCTCATTTATTCAAATTATTTACTTTGATTTTTTATATTCCAATAAAACTCTAATTCTCCTCAAATGTGACCATCGCATTAGTTTCACATTGCTATATTATATTTCTTTGATATATCTCAATACTACTTATCATATGTTTACTTGATATTACCATAATAAATTATTTTTTTAATTGATAAATAGTTGCAATTTCAAAAAAGATTTCATTATGATATAATAGATGCCTTCAACTAGTATCGATGAGCTCCAATGAAGTTTTAATTTATATATTTTTAAATATTTTTGTCATGTTTTGGTATGTTTTAAAATATATTTCAAAATTCACTAGATTTAATGTTAAAGGATTTTACGCTCCATCTCCATAGTTTAGGAATGCAACCTTTCCATATATTAATTATTGTCCTGAAATTTTTTGCATTAATGTTATATTTTTAAATGTATTATATTTTAATGCCTTGCTTTACAAGGCATTTTAGTTGTTGCCTAATTTAGTAATTTATAATGTTGCACTCTTTCTCTATAGTGTCATCGAATACTAATTCGAACAATTTATTTTATTTCTTGAATGTTTCTTTACAATTTGGTTATACTCTTATAAAACATGTTATTCTTCTATGTGACCTTTATATAACATTCTATTTATTATATTACCTTTCTTTTATTTATGTCTTTACAATAATATTATTATTTACTTGATATTAAAATATAAATTTATTATATTTACTTTTATTTACTTTGGCAATTAGCAGTAATTTTAAACAAGATTGATCAAGAAAATGTTAAAGCCTTTCAAATAGCCTTCATGAGCTTTAACAAATGAAATTATAATTTGTGTACTTTTAAATATTTTCTTTGAGCTTTGATATGTTTTATGAGTCATTTTAATTTCACTCAATTTAATGATCAAGGAAGCTTCACTGCATCTCCATGGTATTTAGGAATGCAAATTTTTCATACCATATATCTCATTAATCATTATTTTTTTACTTTTTATTTATTTTTTAAAATATGTTATTTTCAAATGTTTTGCCTTGCTTTATGAGGCAATATGATTTGTACATAGTTTGATGATTGAGAACGTTACACTCAATCTCTATAGTATCTTGAAATACTGTTTTGCACACATTTTGTCTTATTTTCTTCAAATGTTTTACTTCAATTTAATTATATTTCTATAAAACTCTAATTCTCATCTCATGTAAACTTTAGATAGCTTTTATTTTGTTACATTACATATCTTTGATTTACTTTATTATAGTAGTATTATATGTTAATTTAGTACTAAAAAAATAATTTATTATTATTTATTTTTTTACTTTGATAATTTGTAGTTATTCTAATTAAGGTTTGATCAAAATGAAACATATGCCGTTGGGTTGGAATTAGCAACTTCTATCCTATGAAGTATTAATTTCTATATTTTTTAAAATATTTTTCTCAATTTTTTTATGTTTTGCTAGACATTTCAAAATTTACCAGAATTTACAATCATGGATGTTGTACTCAATGTCCATAGTATATAGGAATGCAACTATTTGGCAAAAGTTATCCCATTTTTTATAACTTTTTCTCCAATTTTTGTTATATTACTAGCTAAATAAAAATCTTCTGTCACATAGCCTTTACAACGCTTTCATTTTACTGTATTGCATTTCCTAAAATCTTGTCATTTTATTTTTATTTAGTATTTACTAAATATTAAAATAATAATTTATAATTATTTAGTCTTATTTTTTGTAATGTATAATTATTTTATATGAGATCTCCTTTAGCTGAAACAAACATTAGTGGAGTTATCTAAATGAGCTATATATATGTATATTTAATTTTTTTATATTTTTATGTAATTTCTTTTCTAATAACATGACTTTTTTATTAGATGCTTGTATTATGCCTAATTTGATAATTAAGAATGTTTCATTGAATTCCCTTAGTATTTGGGAATGAAACATTCTAGTATAATTTTTGTCATTTATTGAAATGTTTTGCTTTGATTAGCTTTTACTACTTTTTAAAAAACTCTTCTTTGTAACTTTTAAATATCTTTGATTTGGTTATAGTACAACATTTAAGTTTTTCTAATTTTAATTTTGATATATATTTACTTAATACCAATAAAATAATTTATTTTTAATTATGTCTATTTCAATTACTAATTCGTAGCTTTTCTATATACAATATGATCAAGATAAAAAAATCATCTTAGGACTTTTCTAAATGAACTTTATCCACTTAAAATTATTTAGTTATGAATATAAAATTCCTTTTTACTTTTTTAAATAATTTAGTTATGAATCCTTCGGTGCATTTCTAAAGACATTTTTATTCATTCATTGTTTGATGATTAACTATGTTATATTTAATCTACTTTGTATCATGGAATGTAATAATCTAATACATTTTTATGTAATTTCCTTAGATTTTTTTCTTTCATTTAATTACATTACTTTGAAACTATAGATCTCCTTGTCTCTAACCTTTACATTGTTTTAATACTATTGTATTGTATTGTTTAAATTTTTTTAATTTTAGCTTTAACATTTATTTAATTAAAGTTATATTACAATTTTCTATTATTAGGTTTATTAAATTTGAAAATCTATAGTAATTCTAAATGAGATCTAATCAAGAGAAAATAAACATCAATGTAGTCGTCTTAAAAAGCACTATCAAATTAAATAATTAATTTAAAATTTTTAAAAACGTTTTTTGTAGTTTTCCTTGAATGACATCACATTTCCATATGCACCTCATATGATGGTTGAGACTGTTATACACAATCTACTTCTTATTGTTTAATGTCGCTTTCTAATACTATGTTTATCATTTAATCAAATATTTCTCTTTGATTTAGTTATATCACTATGAAATCATAATTCTTAAATTTGTGACCTTTGCATTGCTTTATTGTGTTATTGTTTATTACTTCAATTTATCTAAGTTTAATTTTTATATATTATTAATTAATACTGAAATAATAATTATTTTATTCTTTATGCATTTGAAATTATATTAAATCCAAAAAATTCCAAACGAGTTTTGACCAAGATGAAGTAAAACGAATGGACTTATCTTGATGTGCTCCATTCAATTAAGCATTTGCTTTTTGAGGTTTTAATAGGTCTTACAAGTCATTTTGATTTGTATTTGATTTGATGATCGAGGATGTTACACTCAATCAACTTATTACCTTGGGGTCCAACGTTTATAATAATTTATCTAATCTCTTCTTGTTTTTTGTCTATAAATATTTTTATTTTTATGAGTCATTTTGATTCATAATTTATTTCAAATCAAGGATGTTTCTCCCGACCTCTTAGTTGTCTTGGAATAAAACTTTTATGTGCAATTTATCTCACCGATTTAAAGCTCTGTTTTGTATTGGTTACATACAAATCTAACTTTAAATCTCATCTAATATTATGTCTATATTTCTTTGACTTTGTTACAGAACAATCCTTTAATTTATCACATTTTAGTTTTAATATGTGTTTGTTTGACAATAAAATAACAATTTCTTAATATTTTAGCTTATTTAAACTTTCATTTGTAATTATTATAAATGATATCAAATCAAGACAAAAAAAACATTATTTGGGTCTCATAATCAGCACTGTCTAATTAAATAGCTGTTTTAATATTTTTAAAATATTTTAATTTTTAGATTTTTGGCATACTTTATGAGATATTTTGAAAGAAACAATAATTGATTATCGAGGACATTGTAGTTGTCTCTTTAAAATCTATCATTGCAACATTACCAAATAATTTTTCTCTTTTTTCGAATATTTTATAATTTTTCAACTTACTTTGTTTTAGCCTTACTATATATTCACTTAATTTAAAATAATATTATTTTACAATTTATTCTTGTTTACCTTGGTAATTAATTATAATTCCTAGTAAGGATTGATCTGTTTAAACAAATTTTTTTTGACTTATTTGAATGATTTTTATTTAATTTAAAGTTTCTTTTTTCTATATTTAAAATGTTTATTTTATAAAATTTTGATAATTTTAAAAAACACGTCAATTTGTACTTGATTTAATGATCTAGGATATTATGTTCTATCTCTTTAGAATCTTGGATGCATGTTTAATAGACAATTTATCTTATTTCATGTGTGGCTATACATCACTTTGATTTGGTTATACTACATTACTTCAATTTATCTCATTTTATCTTTGATATTTTTTTAAGTTATAATAAAATAACATTTTTTGTCATTAATTCTTTTTTTCATTGGCAACTTCTGGCAATTAAAATTGAGTTTTGTTGGAAGAGAAAACAAACAAACTTGGATTCATCTCATTAAACTCTATGAAATATTAAATTTTATATTTTAAAATATCTTTTAAGTGTTGGCATACTTTAAGAATCATTTTAATTTATACCTAATTTGATAATTACAATGTTACATTTTATGTCTTAGGTGTCTTGAAATGAAATTTTCTTTCATCATTTTTCTGACATCTACACAGCTTAATTTTTATTTTGATATATAACTATGTAACTATAAAACTACTCTCTTATGATGTTCACATGAGTTTAATTTTACCTATATTGGCTATTCATCGTAATTACAAATGAGCTTTGATCTAAAAGAAATAAATTTCACATATTTATATTTCTAACTAATTCTAAATCTCTTATCAGTTAACCATTATTTGTCTTCCAATTGGCCATATTATATTACCTCAATTTATGTCATTTCAACTTTAACATATGTTTACTAAAAATTGAAATAATAATTTATTATTATTATTATTTATTTATTTTGGTAATTTGTTATACTTCTTAACAAGATCAAATTGAGATGGAATAAATGTTATTTGACTTGCCTTGAAAAGCACTAATTAATTAAATATTTATTTTATATCTTTGAAATTTTTTTAGGATTTTTGAATGTGTTATTAAACATTTAGATTCATACCTATTTTGATGTTTTATTAGTGATTGTCGACCTCATTTGTATTTTTATCACAATATTAAAACACAATTTACCCTATTTCTTAATATTTATCACTTTCATTTGTTTTTTTCAAGGTTACCCTATCACTCATATTATGTAAGCTCTTCATTTTAATTTAGTTATATTGCATTACTTCAATTTATCTTGTTTTAGTTTTACTATGCATTTCCTTTGTAATAAAGTAGTATTTTTGTTTAATTATACTTAGTACTTTTGTAATTTATAGTAATTAAAAATAATGTCCAATCAACAAAAAATAAATATTTTTGCTGTCATCTCAACGAGCTCTATCAAGCATGTTACTCTTGATCATGTTAGTATCTTTGAATGTAGCTTTCTAGTTAAAGTAATCTTGTTTTTCTAAGTTTTATTCTTTGATTTAGTTATATTATTATGTAATTCTAACTATCGCCTCATTTGGCTTTCATTTCATTATATTATATTGTCTCAATTTATCAAATTTTTGCTTTAAATATATGTTTACTGCATATTAAAATAACAAATAATAACAGTTTATTTTTACTATTTTTGTCTTTGTTAATAAGGCAAATCAAGGGCTAATCAAGGCATATTAAATATGACTGGTCTAATTTTGACTTATTCTATCAAATCATATTTTAATTTTTTATAATTTAAAAATATTTTTCCTAGGGCTTTTGCACTTTTACAATTCATTTTGATTTATCTCTCGTTTGATATTTGAGGATGTTAGACTCTATGTCCTTAGTAACTTCAAATGCAAATTTCTTATATAATTTACCACAATTTTTAAAAAGTTTCACTATCATTTTGCTATATTAAGATGTAACTTTAAATTTCCTCTCATGTGACCTTTACGCCATTTTGATTTGAGTATATTACATTACATGAAGTTGTTTCATATAACCTTTATAAAATATTTACTTGATATTAAAATAATAGTTTATGGTTACTAGTTTTTATCTACATTGACAATTCATAGTAAATCTAAATGAGGTCTGATCTAGATGAAATAAAAGTCATTAGACTCATCTCCATGAGATCAATACATCTCAATAATTATTTTTGCAGTTTTCATTCTAATATGATTATATTTGTATCTAGTTCAAAATCACTTATCATGTGATCATTTATGTCTTTCATTTGGCCGTATTACTTTGCTTTGGACTCTACTTGAAAGTTCAATCAAATTAAATATTCATTTTGTATTTCTAAATATATTTTTTTTATTTTGGCATTGTTTATGAAAAAGTTTTATTTATACCTCATTTGATGATCTATGAGTGATACTTGACTCAATAGTTTTTTTAAATGCAACATTACCACATAATTTTTTTATTTGTTAAAATTTAGCATTTTGATTTAGTTATTTGTCTATAGTACTTGAAATCTCCTTTCATGTGATCATTACATCGCTTTTCTTTGGCTATATTACATTCACTCTATTTATCTAATTTTAGTTTTATTTTGGATTTACTTAATAATAAAGTAATATTTATTTTATTATTGATGCTCATTTATTTTGTTAATTAAGGGTAATCAAAAAATGTTCAAATCGACATGATACAAGTGTTATTGCACTTGACTCTTCAAACTTTATCCTATTAAATATTCCTTTTTATCTTTTTGTTCTATATTTTATTTTGTAATATTGCTTCAATTGGAAAATCATGAATTATTAAGAAGATTGTGGCAAAAAAATAATAAAACCAAATGAAAGTAAAAAATATTGAAATTTGATAAATTAAACAAAATTTATATTACAAAATCAAGGCAATACGATATCCACATAATGGGAAATTTAGAGCTTATAATAAAACCCAATCAAAGTAGAAAAATATTTGACGTAATTTATCTTATTTTTTCTAAATTTTCACTATCATTTTGCTATGTTATTATGAAATTTTAAATTTCTTGCACATTACCATTACATCACTTTGATTTTGGCATATTACATTTCTTTATTTGCATCATTTTAGGATTCCAATATGTTTACTTAATTTTAAAATATTAATGAAATATTTTTGGATATATTGGCGATTCATAGTAATTTCAAATGAGGTACGATCCAAATGAAACAAACATCTTTAGTTGATATATAGAGATTATTAATTATTTTTAAATTTTTTCCTTTTGACTTGATAACATATCTAGCTTATTGTGAATTTCCTATCATGTCACTATTACATGTCTTCCATTTTGTTATTTTATATCACTTCAATTTATCTTATTCAACCATTAACATATGTTTGCTTAAATTAAAAATAATAATTATTACATGTCTTCCATTTGACTATAAATCCATTATATTATTACCACTAGGTCACTATGATTTGTTTGTAATACATAAGTTTAATTTATCTCATTTTAGCTCAAATATATATTTTCTTAATCATAAAATATTAATTTATTTTAGTTTATTCTTATTTATTTATTTAATTTGTAGCTATTGCAATTGATGTCAAGAAAAGACAAAACAAACTATGTAAGAAACATCTCAATGTGCTTTATGACACTAACTGATAATGTTTCTATTTTTTGAAATTTTATATTCCTTAATTCTGTCATTTTTAAGAGACAATTTTACTCATACCTTATTCAATGATCGAGGATGGTACACTAGATCAACTTAATAAATTGAATTGTAACATTCCTGTATAATTAAAGTCATTTATTCAAAAGCTTAAAATTGATTTGGTTATGTTGCTATGAGACAAAATTATCCTAAAATGAGGTATGATATACATTAAACAAACATTATTTGAGTAATCTTGATGAGCTCCTTCAAATTTAATACTCATTTCCATATTTTTAAAAATTTCTTTTTTGTTGATGCTTTCATTTTTTATGAGTCCTTTTTTATTCTAACCAAATTATATGATCAAGGATGCTAAACTTGATCTCCAAAAAATCTTGGAATGCAACTTCCTTATATATTTTGTGTAATTTCATTAACTTTTTTACTTAGATATGTTTATGTCACTTTGTAGCTCTACAAATCATGTCTTGTGACCTTTGTACATCATTTATTTTGTTACATTACAATATGTCAATTTACCTCTTTTTTAGGGATTTGACACAATTTATGTAGTTCTTTGATTCATGCTAGATTTCACTATGGAGGATATTACAATCAAATTGTATTGTCCCTTCAAATGCAACTTTCTCCCATAATTTAATTATGTATTAAATTTTATCTTGCATTTTATTGTGTTACTATGAAACTCTAATACTCCACTTTTGTGTCATTTATATCACATCCATTTAATTATATTACCTTGTTTTAATTTATGCTAAATTGTCTTTATTTTATTTCTACATGATATAAGAGTAATAATTTATTATTATTTATTTTTATCTACTTTTATCATTCATACCCATTTTATCAGGGTATTTATGACAATCACACATCATTGGACTCGTCTCCACTAACGAATTAAAAAGGTACTATTATATTTTTCAAATTTTTTGTTTTCTAAGGTTTTGGTACTCTTTACATGGCATTTCCATTTGTACATGGTATGATTACCAAAAATGTTATAGTAGCACTTCTTAATTCCATAAAATGAAACATTCCTTAACAACTTGGCTCATTTTTTGAAATGTTTGCTTTTACTTGGTTAGATTACTTTGTAACTGTAAATTGTCTCGCATATGAACTTTACATCATGTTTATTTTCTTTTATTATATTTCTTTAATTTACTTAATTTTAGCTTTAAGATATATTTACTGAATATTAAAAAAGAAGATTATTAATTATTTATTTTCATTTACTTTGGTAATTCAGACTAAATCAAAACAAGGTCTGATTGACAAAAAACCAAAGTCTTCATACTCATCTTGGTGGCCTTTATCTAATTAAACGTGCATTCTATATTTTGCAATGTTTATTTTTTTTGACTATTTTGTCATTCTTTACTTGACTTCTCATTTTATAAATGATTTGAAAATCGAGAATGTTATGCTCGATCTCCGTATTGTTTAAGACTCACTTTTCCATGTAACATGACCCAATTTTTAATTTTTTTTTGTTTTTCTTGCTTACGTTAATATGAAACCCTTATTCTCCCCTAATGTGACCTTTAAACCTCTTTTATTTTGTTATGTTATACTACTTAAATTTATCTCCCATTTTCCTTAATAATATTTACTTAATATTTAAATGAAAATTTAATGTCTTTTACATTTATTTATTTTTGTAGTTTCTCATATTTCTAAATGAGGTTTTATAGAGAATAAAAAAATGATGCCAAGCTCATCTCATGGAGCTATAGTTAGTTATATATTTTTTATATTTTTAAAATTATTTATTTCAAAGGAGTTAGACAACATTTTAAGACATTTTGATTCATAGTTGATTAGATGTTTAGGAATGTTACTCATGATCCCCTTAATATCTATGAATGTAGCTTTCTTTTATAATTTATTTTATTTTTTGAAATTTATCGCTTTGATTTGGTTATATTCCTTGCTAGCTCTACATGTCCTCTCATGTGATTGTTAGTAGTGTTTTATTTGTGTATATTACATTGCTTTGATTTAACTCATTTGTTTAATTTGTACTCACCTAACACAAAAAGAATAATTTATAGATATTAATGCATATTTAATTAGGTAAATCTTATAATGCCTATGGAAAATACGATTAAGGTAAAAAAATACGATTATACTCACTAAATGAACTCAATCTAATTATGTTTAATCACTATATAATTAAAAACAATCTCTAAGTTTTGGCACACTTCACCATAAAATTTAATTAATACGTAATTTGATGATTGAATATGTTATACACAATCTCCTTTGTATCTTTGAAAGTAACTATCACAAACAAATTATAACATTTCTTTAACTTTTTTTCTTTGATCTAATTATGCCATCGAGTTATTCTAAAAGTCCTCTCATGCCAGCTTCACATCATTTTCATATGATTATATCACACTACTTTAATTAGCATGACTTCAACATCAATATTTTCTTACTTTTATTTATGCTTATTTATTTTAGTAATTTGCAATAATTCCCAAAAAAAGTTTATATCAAGACAAAAAAAACATCATTGAAGTATTGCCAATATGTCTTTTGCAATTAAATGCTCTTTTTCTTTTAATATTTATTAAATATTATATTTTTTTGTTGTTTTTACATGCTTTACAAACAATTTTTATGCGTACAAATTTGATGATCAGTGATATTACAATAAAACTCCTAAATAGCTTGGAATGAAATTTTTCCACCCAATTTATCTAATTTCATCAAAATTATAATTTTCATTTTAATATGTTATAGTGAAGCTCAAATTCTTCTCTCTTGTGACATTTAAATCACTTTAATTTGTTTATTTTCACTAATTTCAATTTATTATTATTTATGTTTATTAATTTTTTTTATTAAAAATAATTCTAAATGAGATCAAATCAAGACAAATCAAATATTGTTGGATTCATCTTAATAATTTTATGTAATTAATAACACGTTTTTCAATTTTTTAAATATATTATTTTCTAGATTTTATGCATGTTTTATAAGATATTACAATTGGTACCCTGTTTGATGATCATGTGTTATACTTGATCACTATATTAGGGTGAAATAAAACTTTCTAGTAAATGTTATCTCTTTTTTTAATATTTTTTATGTGGATATAATTATATTGCTATGTAACTATAAATTTCATCTCGTGTCACCCATAGATCGATTTAATTTGCCTATATTACCTTTCTTCAATTTATATCATTTCAACACTAATATGTACTTAGCTAATATCAAAGTAATTTTTTTACTATTTTTTCCTACTGTGTAACTCTGAATGATTTTAATTGGAATGAAAAAATAACATCTGACTCATCTCAATGAGCACTATCTAATTAAATATTCATTTTACTTGATTGGAGTGTACTATTTGACTTTCTTTTGCATTCTTTTCGAGATACATTTTTTTATCCTTTGTTTAATGTTCAAGAATGTCATAGCCAATCAAGTTATTATTTTTCAATATGAATTATTCATATAATTTATCAATTTTCATCTAATATTTTAGTTTGATTTTATTATGTTTTTATGTAACTTTAACTCTTCCTTTGTGTTATATTTACATCACTATAACTTTTCAAAAGCATATGACATTAATTTATGTCCTCTATACTTCAAAGAAATATTTAATTAAATTTTAGGTAATAATTTATTATTTTTTATGTTTATCAATTTAATAATTCATAGTAATTTTTATTGAGGTCCAATGACAAATGAAAACAAAAGTCAACAAACTCATCTTGATAAACTCTATCTAATTAAATAATCATTTTTTAATATTCTTTTTTTAATATTATTTTTTTAATATTTTTGCAAGTTTTATGTGATTTTTTATTCATACTACTTTGATGATCAAGAATACTAGATTTATACATCTTAACATCTTAGATGTAGACATTTGATATAGTTTATCATTTCTTAAAACCATTTGCTTTGGTTTGGCTATATTTCTTAAATAGTCTAATTATCTTCTCATGTCACATTTACATCACTTTGATTTGATTATATTATATTATTTTATTTCAACTTATTATTGACTTTATTATTTTATTTATTTAATTGATAAATAATAATTTATTTTTATTTAAGTTTACTTATTTTTTAAATTCATAGTAATTACTAATAATGTTTGATCAAGAAAACAAAAGTTTTCACTACAGTCATTTGTTATTCATTTTTGTATTTTCAAAAAAATTACTTTGAATTTACATTGCATTGGATAATTGAGGGTGTTACAGTTCATCTCTTCATTGTCTTTGGGTGTAGCTTTCTAGCATAAATTATATTATTTCTCTACATATTTCTTTTTGATTTGATTATATTACTTTTTTACTCTAACTATATTTTCAAAAATATTCTTTTGGTTATTTAATTTTTAATTTATAGTAATTCAAAACAAAGTCTAATCAAGGTTAAAAAATATAGTTCTACCCAACTTAATGAATTCTAAAATTATATATTAGTTTTCTTATTTTAAAATGTTTTGTTCTAAGTTTTTAGTGTGCTTTGTAAGAAATTTTGAATCATATCTTCTTTGACCATCCAGGATTTTATACTTGAACACTTTAATATCTTTGATTGTAACTTTACAATATATTTCATTTTATCAATTTTTTCTTTGATTTTCTTATGTTGTTATGAAACTTTAATTCCTTCTTATGTGATTTTTACATTGCCTTAATTTTGTTATGTTATATTTCTTTGTTTTATCACATTTTGAATTTAAAATATGTTCACTTAATATTAATATTAAAATTTATAATTATTTATACTTAAGTACTTTGGTAACTTGTAGTAATTTCAAATGACGTCTGATTAAGACAAAACAAACGTCTTGGAGTGGGCTCATCAAGTTATATTCAATTACATATTTGTTCTTATATTTTTAAAAATTTTCTTTCCATGGTTTTAACATGTGTATTGAGACATTTCTAATTGTACCAAATTTAAGCATCCATGACGTTATAGTTGATCTTCATAGTATCATGGAATGCAGCTTAGTTATATAATTTATATCATTACTTGATGTTTTAGGACTTGATTTTATTATATTATAATGTAATTTTTATCTACTCTCATGTGACCATTACATGTATATTTTGGTTACGTTATTTGAGTTTTATTTGTCTCATTTCATATTTAACATATGCTAAATTATTATTAAAATAATAATTTATTAATATTTATGTTTATTTGTTCACATAATTCATAGTAACTACAAACTAGGTTCAACCAAGATGAAATAGTTGTCATTAGACTCATCTTAATGATTATTACCTAATTAAATATTTTATACTTTATTTATTTAATTTTTTTTGCTAAGCTTTACATCATTTTATGATACATATTGATTTACACCTGATTTGATTATTTAGGATTTCATATATGATCCTTTTGTGCCTCGTAATGCAATATTTTTGTGTGATTTTTTCACATTTCTTAAAATGCATTATTTCAAATTAATTATATTACTATGTTATATTAAATGTTACCTATGTGAGCTTTACATCACTTTGATTTTACTATATTACAATGCTTAAATTATCACATTTTAGCTTAAATATATATATATATGAAATTATTATTAAAATAATAATTTATTAATGTCTATGCATTTTAAATTTTGTAATTAGTATTAATTTTTGAAAGAAGTTCAATAAAGTTGAGAGAAACATTATTGTTTTTGTCTCAGTGAGCCCTATTTAATCAAATATTCCTTCTTTTAGTTTTAAATATTTTACTTTCTTGAGTTTTGGTATGCTTTAAGTGTTATTTTGATTCATAACAGATTTAACAGTTGGGGATGCATTAATCACTTTAGTATCTTTGAATTGTTCTTTCAAGTATAATTTATGTAATTTATTAAAATATTTTAGTTTTTTTTTGTTAAATTTCTATGTAACCTTAAATCACCTCTCGCATGGTTTTGCATGTCTCTGATTTCCCTATATCACGTTACTTCAATTTATGTCATTTTAGCTTTAAGATATATTTATGTAACTTTAAAATAATAAGTTCTTTTTATTTATCCATATTAACTTTATTAAATAAAAGTAATTCTTAATTAGGTATGATTGAGATAAAAAAATAATTATTAGAATCATCATGATGGGCTCTATGTAACATAGTATTCATTTTTGTAATCTAAAATAATTTTTCTAAATTATTTGTGTGCTTTATGATAGCATTCATGTCTTGCCTTATTTGATTTTCAAAGATGTTCCACTAAACATCAATATTTTTTAGTGGAACTTTCGGTACAATTTATCTCATTTTTATAAAACATTTGGTTTTATTTGATTATGTTAATTTTTCTTTAATTTGTCCCATTGCTCTACTAAGGTAACCAACTCACCTCATAACATAGGTGAATTGACTCATCCCATATTATGCTATAGTCTTCATCATGAGAACTAATTCACCACATTGATGATTAGGAAAACCAACATGTTTCTATTTGATCATCATTATTGTCATAAACTATGTGAGAGCGAACTGATCTTATGGTGATTTGGGGAATGCACTCACTCTAATTTGAACATCTTTTTAAAAAACCAAGAGAATCGACTCATCCCAGTAGCTACTAGAGGAACTAGCTCACCTTACTCATAACAAATCTTAACATTATAATAAATATATGTGAGAGGACATGAATTGATATATATATTATGTTAATAATAATGTTTATATTTCACATGTTATGATTTGTTCACCCACAAAAAATTTATATTAATTTAATTTTATATTAAATTAATTGATAGTCTTTTATTAGAAATAACCATAACAAATAGAACATAAACAATTCTTATTTCTTAGAATCATAAAACATTACATAAGATATATCTTGAAATTCTATACAATGACTGTACAAAAAGTACAAATTATAATCATCATATTGTCTCTTTCTTGCTCTCTCTAATTGTTATTATTTTGTGCCCTTTTGCTTGAGAATTCTTGTTGATGCTTCCCAACCTTTTAAAGGAGATGATCAATATTAGGCTAAGTGATTATAACAATTATGTGGTTGGAATATGGAAACAAGAAGGTAATTTGATGAATCACTTTATGAGTCTAATATATGACCATACAAATGAAAAAATCAATTGGTCTCTCAACTACATTTTTAGTGGCAATGATTGTGAAATAACAATAAAACCATGATTATGGTTTCAAATCATGCTGTTGACACTTAGCTAAGTAAGAGAGAGAAAATGGAAATTGATAATGTGATTAGTTATGATTAGACTATAGGATTTTGTGCATAATAATTATGTATGTTAAATAGTTTATTTTTTTATTTAGCATTCAAATTAAATAAAATCATAATAATCTAAAATAGATTTACCAAAAATATGAAAAAATTACAATCATACCTAATAGTACTCTCCTCTACTCACTCATTATCCTCAAGCAACTTACACTTAAAAGGTATAAGGTATAGTTACCTCTTCATTTTAATATCCTCAAGAATCATCCCAATCTTCTTATTAGCTCTCTCCCTCGTATCATTGAAGAATGAGATTTAAACAAAATTCTACACTTGAAATTCTTATCCTCTATATAACTTGTGGAATTTAAGCATTACTATTGGTATATAAGATGAGTAGGAAATCCTTTTAGGTTATCAACTTACCTTGTCTCCTCCACTTGCTCTATAATATCTTCATTTCTTACATGTATCTCACTTGGTAGCATGGATTTACCAATAGAAAGCTATTTAAAGAGTAATGTGATTACAACTATCATTTTTGATGAGAAATTTGAAGTAAAGGTGGTTAAGTAGAAGTTCCATAAGACGAATTGTTTAACTAGAGTTGGAGATACATGAAGAGCTCTTAAGCTAGTGATGATTACAAGAATAGTCCTACTCCTTGTCCTTCATAAACATAAACTAAAATGCCATGTATCTTTTAATATACCATTTTGTGACTTTCTCAAATAAGTTGTTCCTTGTAGATAAACACTTTTGAAATTAGAAAATCCATCATGTAAAGCAAACAAATTTGATCATGACATTTTTCTATGACAACAGCTATTAGTTCTTTCATTCTTGTAAGTAATCAAAGCCCTAGTGTTGAGCTTTGTCTAAACCTTAAAATATTAAAGCTGCCTCTAATTTCCTCTTAAAGCTCTATTTTTTTATTGGTGCATTATTGTGTCTTCATTGCTGTAATGTTGTGACCTTTCATTAGTTGTGGTATTGCATTCCTTAGTAATCATGTAATGCAAGGTCAAAATGCACAAGCATAATAATTCATTTTCCCTACATTTGAGAATTATTTCCTATATAAACTTTGTGATACTAAAAAGAGACAAGAATAATACAAATAAACTTCATTGCGAAGTAGTAAGAAGTTGCAATTCAGCATTGAACTTCTATATAAATTCCTTTATAGCAATAACAAGATGAAGTTTAGTGGAGGCTTTGATTGTCTTTGGACGTTACAAAGATTGGTTAAATCAATTATTTTCTATGATTTTGGCATTCTTTATTATTTATTTAGATTTGTACCTAATTGGTTGATCAAGGATGTCTGCTTAATCTTTAGTATCTTTGAATACAACTCTAACGTATAATTTATCTTATTTTGTAATATTCTTTTTTTTTGCTTAAATTAGATTTGCTCAATAAGACTTATTTTGAAATCAATTTATATTAATTAATATTAAAATAATATTGTTTTAATAATTATGCTTGTTGTCTTTTGTAATTCATAGAAATTTTAAATTTGGTCCAATTGAGATAAAATGAACATCATTTAATTACTTTAATAGATCTCTATCTAATTAAATATTTGATCTTTTATGTTAATTTTTTTTTATTTTTTAGGGATGTTTAATAGACATTTTGATTAATACTTAATTGGCTATCATGTGTCCTATGGTCGATATTCTTAGAATTTTTTATTACAACTTTTCGATATGATTTATTTCATTTCTTTAAACATTGCACTTTAATTTTGTTACAACACTATGTAATTCTAAATCTCCTCTTTTGTGATATTACAACACTTTTCATTGATTATATTATATTATTTTAATTTATTTCTGTTGAGCTTTACTACAAATTTTCTTAATCCTAAAATAACGATTAATTATTATTTATTTTTCCATGTTTTTTAATTTCAAAATAATTCCAAAGGAGATCTAATAAAAAGTGAAGCTCATTTCACTCCTCCCCATTACCATTATGCAATTATACATTAATTTTTTGATATTTTTAAATATTTTATTTGATTAAGGTTTTTACACCCTTCATTATATATTTCAGCTCACACATGATTTGTCAATCAATGATGTTATACTTGATCATTTAAGTATATTAGAATGCAACTTTCCTAATCAAATTATTCTTTTATTAAAAAGTTTTGCTTTGATTTAGTTGCATTAGTCAGATGGAGAAGGATAAGAAGAAGAAGAAGAAGAAGAGAAAGAAGAAAAAGTTCTTTAAATTATCTAATTTATGCTTTAAAATATATTTTAAATTTTATTTTAATTTTTATAGATATATTTTTATTTTTTTATTAGGCTTTAAGAGACATTTTGAATCTTAGCAGATTTTATGATTAAGAATCTTTCACTTCATCTAATTGGAATTTTTTAGTGTAAATTTCTATACAACTTTTCTCAGTTATTGAAATTTTTTTACTTTCATTTAGATATATCATAACAGAACTCTTATTACCCTCTTGTGTTATCTTTACATTAAGTTTATTTGGTTATATTATAATGCTTTTAGTGTTCATATTTTTTTCTTTAAAAAATATTTATTTAATATGAAATTTTTTTTATTATTTAAGATAATTTATAATTGAAATTTAAAGTAACTTTAAATAATTTTAAACAAGTTGAAATAAATGATGTTAGATAGGTCTTGATGAGCTCTTTCAAATGAAATATTAATTTCTATACCACTAAATGTTTTGTTATTAAGTTTTTTCCATGCTTTACATGTCATTTCAGTTTGAACCTAATTTTGTGATGGAGGATGCTACACTAGATCTCCTTAGTTTTTGAGAGGAAGCTTTCTTGTTTAATTTAACTATTTTTTAAAACTTTTTGCTTTACCTTTAGTATATTACTATGTGACCTCAAATTTCCTCTTATGTGTCATTTACATCTCTTTCATTTGGTTATATTACTATCCTTCAAATTATCTCCTTTAAATTTTTACTTATATCTAGATAATATTAAAATAAAATGTTATTATTATTTATGACTATTTACTTCAATAATTCTTTGTAATTTTAAATGAGGAGTAATTGAGTGAAAATAAATGTACATAGACTCATCTTGATGAGCAATATCTAATTAAATATATTTTTATTTTTTTCATTTATTTTTCGTTATTTGGCATATCTTTTTTAGAGATTATGATTCATACTATTTTGATGATCAAGGATGTTACAATCTCCTCACCATTAACCTTTACAATGCCTTGATTT
Source organism: Vanilla planifolia (assembly GCA_023846275.1). Classification (NCBI taxonomy): domain Eukaryota; kingdom Viridiplantae; phylum Streptophyta; class Magnoliopsida; order Asparagales; family Orchidaceae; genus Vanilla; species Vanilla planifolia. The sequence continues at coordinate 4,083,042 of JAIUJO010000025.1, read as the reverse complement.
TTATATAAGTCATTATTTATATTTTTATTCTTTTACATTATTAAATTTTTAATCAATATTGAATCATTTTTTATTATTTATAATTATTTACTTCGACAATCCATAATAACACCAAACGAAATCCAATTGACAAAAAATAAATGTTGTTGTCCCATCTTAGTAAGTTCTAACTAATTAAATAATTATTTTGATATTTTTAAATATTTATCCTCTAAGTTTTAAGATGTTTTGAGAGACTATTCAATTTGTACATAGATTTATGACTAAGGATGTTACACCCAACCTCTTTTAAATCTTTGAATGTGATTTTCCTTAACAATTAATATTATTTCTTCAAATGTTTTACTTTTATTGGCTATATTACCATAGAGCATTAAATTTAGTCCATAGCAACCTTTTCATGTCTTTTATTTCACTGTATTATGAAGCTTCAATTTATATCATTTTCGTATTATATTTATTTAGTTAATATAAAAATGGTAATTTATTATTATTTACCTTGGTAACTTGTAATAATTTGAAATGAGTTCCAATCTAGATTAAACAAACAACATTAGAATTGACTCAATATGCCCCATCCAATTAAACATTCATTTTTTTCATTTTTGAAATGTTTTATTTTCTAGGCTTTTACATTATTTAAGAGCCATTTTATAGTTTAATTTTCTTAAATTATCATTAATTCTTACTTTCCTCATGTGCGATCTTTGCATCATTTTTGTTTCATTATATTACACTTTGTAGCATTTTTAAACAAGGTCAGATCAAGGCAAAAAAAGGTCATTAGACTCATCTTATTATGCTTTGACCAATTAAATATTCTTTTTTATATTTTTGAAAAATCTACTCAATTATAGTTTTGGCCCAAAAATGCAAGTCATTTAATTTACATCCTAATTCTTAATTGAGGATATTTGCTAGATCTCTTAAGTATATTGGTAGGCAAATTTCTTGTCTAGTTTACCTCAATTATTGAAATTTTTTCTTTTTTTATCATTTTTCTATTAAAGTATAATTCTCTCCTTACGTGAATTTTGCATCAATTTTATATTGTTATATTATATAGCTACAATTATCTTATTTTAGCTTTAGTAAATATTAGCTTAATATTAAAAAAAAAATTTTATAAGTTTTTCTTATTTACTTTGGTAATTCGTTGTAACCCCTAACAAAGTCTATTCTAACCCAAGGCAAATGTCAATAGACACATCTTGATTAGATTTGTCAATTTAAATTTTTTATATTATTAAAAGTTTTTCTCACTTTTTTTAGAATGCTTTAAGAGCTATTTTGATTAATACTAAATTTGATTTTTTGATAAATTTTTGCCTGATCTATTTGGTATCTTTCAACAAAAATCTCTTGTATAACATAATCTCATTTGTTGAAATTTTCTATTTTTTTATTATATTAGTAACAAACTCTTATTCTCTTCTATGAGTACCTTTATATTCATTTAATTAACCTTATTTCATCTTTAATTTATATTTCGTTATTAGTAAGAAAATGATATGTAATTACTTAAGCTTATTTATTTTGGTAATTTTTATTATGTCAAAACAAGGGTTAATCATGATGAAAAAAATATTATTTGACTCCTACTATTAAACTCTTTCCAATGATATATTAATTTTTTTAAAACATTTATTTTATAGGTTTTGGATTATTTTAAAAGTCATTTTGATTTATTCCTGATTTTATTATCAAGAATGTTATAATATATCTCCTTAGTATTTTAGAATGTAGCTTTTTAATAAAATATATCCCATTTTGTTAACATTTTCACTTTCATTTTGCTATATTAGTATTTAACCATAAATCTCAATTGATTTGACACTTAAATGACCTTGATTTAGTCTTGTTATATTATTTTAATTTACCTAATCTTTGTTTTGACAAAACTTTCCTTAATTAAATTAATTTTTTTTTCTTATGATTATTTATTTAGGTTTTTATCAATAAAGAGGAATAAGTTATATCCTTGATGCAAAATATTTCATTGGACTACATTAGTCGATCTATATCAAATTAAATTTTTATTTCTGTGTTTTTTAAAAACAAATTTCTACAATTGTGGCATCTATTTTTTGGGATTTTGATTTGCACCTATTTTGATGATCAAGAATGATATACTTGATTTTCTTTGTATTTATTATTAAAAGTTAATTTTTTTAAAATTTCAATTTGATTTAATGGATTTTGTTGAATTTGTAACTCTCCTCTCATGTGAACTCTACATTTTTTTATTTGATTGCATTTCGTTATTTCAATTTATCTCACTTTAACATTCTTATATATTTACCTAACATCAAAATAATAATTTATTATTATTTTATTCAATTATCTTTTGTAACTCTTAGTAACTTCAAGTGAGGCTCGATCAACACAAAAAATGGTCAATGGATTCATCTAGAGTAGCACTATCAAATTAAATATTTATTTTAAGATTTTTTTAATACCCTATTTTTAATGTTGTTGGCATATTTTGGGAGATATTTTGATTCATAAATGACTTTATCACCAAGGATGTTACACTCAGTCTTCTTAATATCTTAGAAAGTAACTTCCCTCATAATTTTTGTTATTTCTTCAAAATTTTCATTTTTATTTAGTTATTACTAAATATCACTAAATCAACTCCTATGAGAGCTTTACATGTCTTTTAATTGGTTATTGTACAAAGTCTTAATTTATCTCAATTAAGTTTTAATTGAAATTTAACTAATACTAAAAAATATCGTTATTATTTATGCTTATTTATTTTATGAAAATTTTTCTAGCTATAATGAATGAAAAAATGTCATTAGTCTCAGTTTAATGAGATCCATCTAATTAAATATATATATTTATTTATTTTATTATTTTTATTATTTTTATTATTTTTTTTTGTAATGTTTTAGCATCTTTTACATGACATTTTTTTTAGTACCTCATTTTGACAATCAAGTAGTCATATTCGATCTCATGAGCATCTTGTAATGTAGATTTCACATATCATATTTTCTCAAATGTTTTGCTATAATTTTGTCATATTATTATGAAACTCTATTTGTTATCTTCTATAACGTTTACATCATTTTGATTTTCATGTGTTGTGTCACATTAACTTATTTAATTTTGCATTTTTGTATATTTCTTTAATAGTAAAATAATAATTTATTATCATTTATGTTTTTTTACTTTTGTAATTTATAATAATTTCCAAAAAAGGTCTTATCAAGATTGAAAATTATTTATGCTTATTAAAAAAAAATTTCTTGTTTATTCTTATTTATGTTAGACTCTTCTAATGAGTTTTATTTTATTAAATATTCATTTTTGATAAATTTTCTTAAATTTTTAAAGATTTTTTAGTTTCTTCAGGAATCATTTTAGCTCATGCAAAATTTAATGAAAGAGGATGTCTCACTTGGACACCTTATTATCATATAATGCAACTTCTATGTACAATTTATCACATTTCTTAAAATTTTTTACTTCAACTTTCTATAAGCATGAAACTATATTTCTCATAATATATAACCATTACTTCCATTTTTTTAATTAAATTGAATTTTTTATTTTTCTCATTTTTAGCTTTAATACATATTTACATAATAATAAAAGGATTATTATTTGTTCTTATTTGTTGTAGTGATTTATAGTAACTCTATGTTTGGTTCAATCGAGATTCAACGTCTTTGGACTTGTCCAAGCAAGTTCTATCCAATCTAATATTAATTTTATTTTTTTAAATGTTTTATTTTCAGGTGTACCCTTAGTAGTCATTTAATTCTTTTCTTGATTTTGATGATTAAAGATGTCAGACTTAATCTCATTAGTATTTTGGCAATTAGTTTTAATTTCAATTGAAATCCACTTGAAACTAAAGAAATTTTGTTACATTTCTATATATGAACTCCAAATAAATTTTTTTTAATATTTTTATATAACTTTTTATGGTATTACTGTGATTTAAAAGATTTTTTCTTTTGTGACTAATCTAAAATGAGAATTATTATGCTCAATCCCTTTGGAATATAAAAATGTAATTGTTTCTGCACATTTTGTCTTAATTCTTCAAAATGTTTATTTTCATTTGGTTGTTATATCATTTATGTATGTCAAAATCTTCTACTATGTTTCTTTATTCCTTTTGATTAGGTTATATTATATAACTTCAATTTATCATATTAAAACTTTAATATGTACTTAAATTATATTAAAAAATAATTTTATATTATTTATTCTTATTTATTATAGTAATTTAGAGTAAGTCTAAATAAGGTGACATAAAGATAAGAAATGTTATTGGATTCATCTCATTGAGTTTTGAACAATTAAATAATATATTTTAAATTTTTAAAAATGTTTTATTTCTTAAAGTTTTTACATACTTTAAGAGGCATTTTAGTTCATACTTGATTTGAGAATCAATGCTATTACACATGATACTATTAGTATCTTTGAACCCAACTTTTCAATACAATTTATTTCACTTATTCAAAATTTTTCATTGCAATTTTGTTGTATTACTACATATCTCCTGCTCTCCTCTCATGTGGCCTTCACATTACTTTTATTTGGTAAGAGTACATTACTTCAATTTTTCTTATTTAGTAATGGTATATTACCTCAAACAAGATGTACAACATGGACTTTTTATGACAACCTCTATTTAATTAAATAATTATTTTAATTTTTCAAATATTTCATTATCTAATGTTTTTTTACATTTTACTTAACATTTTATTTCAAACCTAAGTTGTAATTAAGGAATAAATACTTGATCTTATTTGTTTCTTGGAGAGCCTCATAAATTTGATTTCATTTTTTCAATTTCATTTCAATTTTGTTATATAACTATGCAACACTAAATCTCTTCTTTCATGAACTTTATGTTGCTTTAAGTAAGAAATATTATATTAATTCAAATTAATTCAATTAATCTCACTTCATCTTGTTAATATCTTGGAAGATAAACTTTTTACAATTTTTATCTCTTTTATTTAAATGTTTAATTTTTTTGTTATATTGCTATAAAATTCTAGTTTTGCACTTTAGAGACCTTCATAATGCTTTTATTTAGTTATATTGCATTTCTTAAGTTTATCTTATTTTACCATTACTATAAATTTACTAATATTAAATTAATAATTTATAATTATTTATGGTTTTTTTGTTTATAAATTTGAAGTATTTCTAGATAGTCTCTGATGAAAATGAAATAAATTTTTGTTGGATTTATCTCTAAGCTTTATGTAATTAACTATTCATTTTTGCATTTTTAAATATGTTTTTTTTTATTTTGTCATGTTCTATGAAGCCTCTTGATTCATACCAAGTTTGATGATAAGGAATCTTATACTAAACATCACAAGAATCTTGCAATGTAATATTCCATGTAATTTGCCTCATTTCTTTTATTTTTTTGCTTTAATTTTGTTATATTATTGTGTAACATGAATCTTCTCTCATATAACATTTACATGGCTTTGGTCTCATTATATTTATTGCCTCAATTTATCTTGTTTTTTACTTTAATATATATATATATACATAATATAAAATAATAATTTCTTATTATTTGTGCTTATTTAGTTTTTAAATTGATAATAATTACGAACGAGGTCTAATTGGGACAAGACAAATGCCATTAGAATTATCTTGATGGTATCTTTCTATTAAAAATATATATTTGTATTTTTAGATGGTTTTTTTTTAGGATGTTACACACTTTACAAGACATTTTGTTTGTAATTAATTTGATGAGAAAGGTTGTTTCACCCCATCTCTATAGTAACATTGAGTATGACTTATGCAATTTATCTCATTTCAAATATCATTTGCTTTGATTTGGTTATATTAGTATGAAATTCTTATGACTATTACCTTTGTTTTATTTCATTATATTACAAAGTTTTAAATCAACTTATTTTTTCTTTTTATATACCAACTTAATATTAGAATAATAATTTATTATTATTTAGTTTATATATTTTAGGAACTTATAGTATTTCAAATATTTGTCCATTGGAGATAAAACAAACATCTTTGCTTTTTTTAGCGATGAACTTTATCTAATAAAATTTTTAACTTCTATAACTTTAATAATTTTTTTATAGTGTTTTAGCATGTTTTATTAGATATTTTTTATTCGAACATAATATGACAATTGAGGACCTTACGTTTGATCTAATTAGTTTTTTAGAATGCGACTTTCCAATATAATTTTTCTTATTTCTTAAAAGATGTTACTTTTATATGATGGTATTACTATATAACTTTAGATTTCCACTCATGTGATTTTGACATGTCATTGATTTGGTTAAATTAACTTTCTTCAAATTATCTAAACACTATCAAAATATGCATGGATTTATATATATGTATTATAAATATGTTGACTACTAAAGTTTTTCCCAACTTTACAAGATGTTTCTTTTTCTTACATATTTGATGAATTGGGATGTTACACTCGATTTTCTTAATGTCTAAAAACTTTCTCTTTGAATTTATGATGTCATAATGAAGTTATAATTCTTCTCTTATTTGTCCATAATATTGCATATGTTAATTTATATTACCTTCATTCAATGTATTGTATTTCAATTTTTAACATGCAGTTCCTTATTTTTATTGTTATTACATATTTGTATTTGGTTTGGAAATCTTTGCTAAACACAATCAAGCTATTACAAAGATGAAACAACCTTCAAAAGACTCATCTTGGGGAGCTCTATTCAATTAAGTATACATTTTCGTAGCCCTTAGTGTTTTTTAATATTTTTTGCAATTATGAGTCATTTTGATTTCTTTCTAATTTAAAGATTAAGAATGGCATACTTGATCACTTAGTATCATAAAACACAATTTTTCATGGTATTTATCTCATTTTTGTTCAAATGTTTTTTAATGATTTAGTAATATTATTGTGAAACAAAAAATCTTGTCTCATATGACATTCACATTATGGCGATTTGGTTGAATTACTTTACTACAATTAATCCAATTTTTTTATTTACTATATATTATTATTATTATTATTATTATTATTATTTATTTTACATATTTTATTAATTCACAGTAATTCCAAACTATGTCTGATTGAGATTATTAAGCATCGTTGGGCAACATCGCGACGAGCTCTTATTAATTAAACATGAACCTTCGTATTTTTAAAGATTCTATTTTCCTAAATTTTCCCAAACTTTGTAAGATATTTTCATTTGTACATGATTTCACTATCATGAATGTTATACTCAATCTTCTTAATATCTTAAAATATAGCTTTCTTATTTTGTTTATTAAAGTTTTTTCAAACCTTTTTGAATAGGTTATAATACTATGAAACTTTAATTCTACTCTCCTTTGAACTTCATGTCTCTTTGATTTTGTTATAGTTCATTGGTTTAGTTTATCTTATTTTACCTTTATCATATATTTGTTAAATATATAAATGATAATTTTTCCTCATTCATAGGTTTTTAATTCAAAGTAACTTTAAATGATTTCTAATTGAGATTAAATAAAGTCATTTGACTCATCTCGATGAGCTCTATCCAATTAAAAATTTATTTCTATTTTTTTATCTTATTTTCTAGTATTTTGTCACACTTCATAAGACATTTTGATTTGTAAAAGATTAAATAATGGAGGTTGTTAAGCTTAGTCACTTTAGTGTCATGGAATGTAACTATTTTATACTATATACCATAATCCTTAAATTTTTTTCTATGATTTCATCACATTACTTTGTAGCTCTAATTTTGAACTCATGTGAGCCTTACATGTCTTTGATTTTGTTATATTACTTTATTCAAAATTTATTCATTTTCTACTACAATATAATTTTACTTAACATGAAAATAATATTTTATTTCTCTTGATAATTATTTGATATCATAAAACATAGTTATTATAACCAAGGTTCAATAAATATGAAATTACCATTATTAAGCATATCTTTATGAGTTTTGTCAAATTATAAATTTTTTTATTATACTTTTTTATATATTTTCTTTAATATAAATTTACCAAGCATTATGAGTTGTTTTAATTTATTGCTTGTTTTAGGATTAAGGATATTATGTTATGTCTTCATAGTATCGAACAAAGCAAATTCCGTTAACATAGTGAAAGCCAAATAACCTCTACATTACTTCGATATTTTTACATTGCATTACTTCAAATAACCTCTTTCAACTTTAATATGTATTTCATTACTATTAAAGAAAATACTTTTAATATTTAAGAATATTTACTTTTAATATTTAAGAATATTTAATTTTAATATTTAAGAATATTTACTTTTAATATTAATTTTTATATTTTTTTAAACTTTCCTTTATATGTTTCTACAACATATTATGATATGTTTTTATTTATATCTTAATTGATGATAAAAAAATGTTACACTCGATCTTCTTAATACCTTGTTATATAACATTCTGATTAACACTATGTCATTCCTCTAAATTTTTAGCTTTCACTATGATATATCACTACTAAACTCTAATTGTGTTCTCATGTGACATTTACATATGTTTGATTTATCTATATTACATTGTTTCATTTTTTTCTTATTTAATATTTATATATATTTTTACTTAAACTTATTATTATGATTATTATTTGTGCCCTCAATCACAATCATCTCTATCTAATTAAATTTTTACTTTTATTATCTTAATTATTTTTACTTTTAAGCTAGTTTGCATTCTTTATAAGATATTTTTCTTTATTACTAATTTGTAAGTCTATGTAACCACCTAAATCACGTATCATGTGACCATTATATCACTTTTTTGTCATACTATATTATTTTAAATTCTAATTTGACCTTTGCCATATATTAACAAAATTTGAAAATAATTATTTATTATTATTTACACTTATTTTGTTTCATAATTCATAGTATTTCCAAATGAGTTTTGATAAGAACAAATAAATATCATTAGATCCATTTTAGATAACTTTATAAAATTAGACTTTCTTTTTTACATTTTTAAATTTGTTTTGCAGAATGTTATGCTTGATCTTCTTGTCATTTATGAATGCAACTTTCACATGCAATTTGTCTCATTTATTCAAATATTTTTCTTTGATCTACTTACATTATTATAAAACTCTAACACTCTTGTTGTGACATCCACACATCATTTTAATTTATAATTATCATATTGTTTAAATTTATCTTATTTTAGTTTATATATATAATATTTATTTAATATCAAAATAATATTTTAATAAAAGTTATGATTAACTTATTTGATACTTCATAATAATTCCAAATTATATCTAATGAAGGTAAATCAAATGTCATTTCACTCATATTGAAAAGCTCTATCTAATTAAATAATAATTTTTATTATTTAAGATATTTTAGCATTTAAGGGTTCTTATTTATGTTTAATTAATTTGATAGTTGGTAATAATTTAAAATGAGGTCTGATTAAGATAAAAAATGTCATTTGACTTATCATAACTAGTTCTATACAATTAAACTTTCATTTATTATATTTATTTATTTTTTATTTTCTATTATTTTTTCATGACTTAAGTGACATCATGATTGATACATAATTAGATAATCCATAGTATCGTATTTGATTTTAGTTAATACCTAAAAGAATTTCCAAAACATTTTATGTTATTTCCTCAATTTTTTATCATGTGGTTATTTTACTATGTAGCTCTATATTTACTATGACAAAATTATGACATCTCTATGATTTAGTTTAATTATATTACCTTCATTTATATTATTTAACCTTCAATCTATTTCTTCTTAATATTACTACAATATTTTTTTTATTCATGTTTATGTATGTTTGTCACTTTTCATAAATCAAAACAAGGACCAATGGATATGAAACAAGTATCATTGGACTTGTCGTCTAATGCTCATTGCAAATGAATATATGATTTTATATTTTTTTGAAGTTTTTTAATTTCTATATACTATGAATACTTTTGAAGATATTTTGATTTGTATCTGATTTCATGATTAGTAATTTTAAATTTGATCTTTTTATTATCTTAAAAAGCACCTTCCGTGCATAAATTATGTCATTTCAAGGGATGTTTCACATTCATTTGGTCACAAGTACTGAAACTGTAATTCCCTCTTATGTGACTATTGAGTCATTTTAATAACTTTTTTATTTCATTTAATCAATTTGTCTCTGTTAAATATGAATATATATTTAGTTAATATCATCATTATTATTATTATTTATTCTTTTTTTTGTTAATTCATAGAAATTCAAAACAAGGTTCTATCAAGTAGAAATTGACAATGTTGAATTCAATTCAATGAACTCTACCTAATTAAATATTCAATTATACATATTTATATGTTATTTTACTTTCTAAAGTTTTCAAATACATTTCTAAATATTTTTGTTCATACCTAGTCTAATGATTGAAGATGCTACATGCAATCACTATAGTATGTTCGATTGTAACTTTGCCATACAATTGATCTCATTTTTTCAAATTGTTTATTATATTAGGTTGTTTAACCTTGTCTCTTTAAATATCCTTTTGGAGGACATTTAGAATTTTTTTCAATTAATCATATTACACTACTTTGATTTATCTCTTTTAAGGTTTAATATATGTTTGGTTAATATTAAAAAAGTTATTTATCAATATTTTTGCTTATTTTCTTGGATAAATAATAGTAATTCTAGCTTAGGTATGATTGAGTTGAAACATGTTGTCGATCTCGTCTCGACAATCTGTACCAAATTAGAAATTCGTTTTAATATTTTCAATTGTTTTATTTTTTATGATTTTTGTGTATCTTATATTAGATTATTTATTGTTACTCGACTTAACAATCAATGATGTTAAACAAAATCTCATTAGTATCTTTTAATGATACTTTTTCATGCTATTTAACCCATTTTTTCAAAGTTTATGCTTTGATTTTGCCATATTGTTATGAAACTTTAACGCTACTCTCTTGCAAGACCTACATCATTTTTATTTATTTATATTACCTACCTTTAATTTATTTTACTTTAGCTCTAATATAGGTTTGGTTAATATTAAAATAATATTTTATTATCATTTCATTAATTTTTTTTATTCTATTATACCACTAAGTTACTCTAAATCTTCTATTATGTGACCTTAACATTGTTTTCATTTTATATTATTATTATATTTTAATTTCTCTTATTTGTACATTGATATATATTTAATAACATTAATATAATTATTTGTTATTCTTTATGCTTAATTAGTTTAGCAATTCATAGTAATTTCAAAAGGTGCCAGATGAAGAAGTAACATGCATCATTAGACACCTTTCAATAGGCTCCATCCAATTTCATATTAAACTATAAGATTCTAAATATTTTATTATCTAAGGTTATGGTGCAAGTTTTTAAGAATTTTGATTCATAGAACATTTAATAATATGGGAGATTATGCTCAACCACATTATTATTGTTTAGTTAAACTTTCCCTTAAAGGTCTTCTCATTTTTTCAAAGTTTTTTCTTTTATTGGTTATATTATTATGAAACTCTAATTGATTCGTTTCTTCTAATTTCAGTTATATAATATATTTAAAAAATATTTTTAATAATTATTTATTACTATTTTTGCATATTTTGATTGTGAATTCACAGTAGTTGTACATATGGTCCAATTGAGACAAAAAGAAAGTAGTTGGACTCATATCAAAGAGTTCTTTCTAACATTTATATATATACATATAATATAATTTTTTGTTATAGACTTTAATAGATTTTATTTGACTTTTTTTCATATTTTATTTAATAACTAATATTGTTATAATCAATCTACACAGTATAATGGAATATATCTTTTTCATAATATTTATATAATTCTTGAAAAACAAATTTCATTTATATATTATTATATAACACTTAATCTCATATAGTGTGGCCTCTACATCTCTTTAATTTTGTTATTTTACTTTAATTTAACATATTTCAACTTTAACATATATTTATTTAATATTAAAATAATAATTTGCAACTATTTTTTAATTGATAATGTCTCAAAATAAGGTTCCATCATGAAGAAACAAGAATAGTTAGCCTTATCTCAAAAAGCCCTACCCATTAAATATTTATTTTAATAAATATATATATTTTAATATTTTATTTTCTACTATTTTTTGAGTATTTAAGAGACATTTTTGTTGGTGATATGATGAATAGAGATGGTAAATATGCTCTACTTAGTATCTTAGAATGCAAGTTTTCCAAATAAAATTCATATTTTTAAAATGATTTGTTTCACTTTCATTATATTACAAGGAAACCCTAAATTTCCCTTCCTATCACAATTATAGCACTTGGATTTTGTTGCATTATGTTTCTTGAATTTAACTTATTTCAAAATTACAAAATATTTACTTAATACAAAAAACATTATCATTATTTACACTTATTTAAAATGATATTTCATAGTAATTCTAGACTAGTTCAACTTAAATGAAAAAATGACCAATGCTACCTTCTCAATGAGCTCTATCACATTAAATGTCTTTTTCATATTATTTCTTATTGTATTTGGTTGGGTCATGTGTTTTTTTAACATAGTTTTATTTTTGCAGCTTTTGATGATTCAGGATGTTGCCATCAATCTCTAATGGTAAGAAAATGCAATTTTCTCGTGCAATTTAAATGTAGAGGGCTTTGCTTTAGTTATATTATATTGCTTTGATTTTTTCATCATGTCTTTCATTAATATTTAATTAAATTTAAATTAATTATTCATTATTTTTTATGTATTTAAATATTTTGATTTGTAATCATTCAGAAACTAGTCCAATCAAGACAAAACAAACATCATGGACTTCTCTTGAAACGGTTTATCTAATCAAATATTCATTTTTATTCTTTAAATATTTTATTTATTAGGTTTTTTGCATTTTTTGTAAGGCATTTTTAATCATACATTATTTTATAACTAAAAATGTCACACATGATCTCCTTTTTGTATCTTAGAATGCAATATTCCCAAATCATAATTTTCATTTGTTCAAAATTTTTATTTTTATTGGGTTTTATTATTGCATAACTATAAGTCTTTTCATGTGTGAAATTTATGTCATTAAGTTGGTTGCATTTTCTTGTTACAATTAATCACATTTTGACTTCGATATAGATACTTTTATACTAAAATAATAATTATTATTATTTATGCTTAGTTATCATGATATTTCAAATTAATTCTAGGAAAGGTTTAATCGGGATGAAAAAAATGCCATTGCCCTTAATTCATTTAGAACTGTCTTACTAAACTTTTTTTTTTTAATTTTTAATATTTTTTAAGTGTTTTTGCATGCATTGCCACATAGTTTGATTTATACATAATATGATGATTGAGGGTGTTTCAGTTGACCTCTATAGCAACATTGAATCCAACATTCCTTGGAAATTTACCTTATTTCTTCAAATGTTTGGCTTTGATTTGGTTATATTATACTACAACTCAAAATCTCCTTTTGTGTCACCATTCAATCATAATTATTTTTTATACCACATCACCTTAATTTGTCATATTTTTGCTTTATTGTATATTTAATTAATTTTAAATAATAATTCATTTTTTTATGCCTATTTAAATTAGCAACTCATAGTATTCTAAATGTTTCTTGATTAAGATTAATCAAATGTTATTGGACACAGCTCGATAAGCTATCTCAGATTAAATATTGAATTGTTCTTTAAAAAATATTTTATTTTCTAAATATTGTTGATTGAGTTCCTACTCTTGATCTCTTAATTATCTTCAAATTCAACTTTCCTATGCAATTTATGTGATTTTCTCTAATATTTTACTTTCAATTTTTTATATTGGTACTTTACTTAAAATCACTATTCTTCTCACCTTTACATTTCTTTCATTTGGCTACATTACATTCCTTTATTTATCAAATTTTTGTTTTATAAATATTTAATTAGTTGCACTATTTAGTTTTAAAAATCCTCGTTGGTCTCCACTTGATGAACTTTACATGTAATTTTATTCCTACATGATTTAATAGTCAAGCATGTCACAATCGATCGCTTTAGTATTCTGGAAATTCATTTTCTCCCACAATTTATCTCTTTACTTCAAACTATTCATTTTTGATATTGTTAAAATACTTTTTAACTCTAAATCTCATTTCGTTTGATTACTATTTTTTGTTTACTTTTTTTGTATTTTATTGATTTAATTTTTCTCATTTCAAGGTTAATATATATTATCTTCATATTAAAATAATACTTTTTTAATATTTATGCTTATTTAATTTTTGTTATTCTTAAAAAGTTTTAATGACATCCTATTATAATAAAATTGTTGTTATTGTACTAACCTCAACAAAGTCTATCTAGATAAATATTAATTTTATTATTTAAAAAATATTTTTATTTTTTCTTTGTTTATATTTCATATAATTTTTTTATGATACTTCATTTCACGATCAAGAATGTTGCACACAACTCCTTTAATTTCATGGTCTCAGTATTCCCATAAAATTTATCATAGTTCTTCAAATATTTCATTTTGCTTTTGGTTATATTACTATTTAAATCTAAATCTCTAATCATGTTACCTTTACACACCATGTTTTGGATATTTTACATTGCAAAATGTAACTTTATTTTAGGATTAATACACATACAATTTATTTTAAAAAAATAATTTATTTTAATTTATGCTCAATTATTTTTATAAATTGTACTAACTCCAAACTTTTTATGATTAACACAAAAAGTAGGATTTTTTAACTTGTCTCAATAAACTATATTTAATTGAATATTTTTAAAATTTTAAAAATAATTTTTATGTTGTTTGTCATGCTTTTCTAGATATTTTGACACATACACAGTTTAACGAATGATAATATTACTCTCAATCTCATTAGTGCCTAGCAATAAAATTTATCTTATTTTTTGAAATGTTTATCATTAATTCTTTTATATTACTATAAAAATCTAATTCACCTCTTTTGAGATATCGACCTAACATTTATTTTATTATATTATATTATTTAAATTTGTTTCATATTAACTTCAATATATATTTACAAAACATTAATATATTTACTTATAATTATTTATACTAATTTTATTTTGTAATTTATTGAAATTCCAAATAATGTTAGTGCAACATCAATTAAATGTCAATGGTCACATCTTGATGACTTTATTAAATTAAATATTCTATTTTAATATTTCAAATATTTTATTTTCTACAGTTTTGAAATTCTTAAAGAGGCATTTAGATACTTACCTAATACAATCATTGATCATTTTACACTTGTCCTGCTTGGTATAGTAGAACACAACTTTCCTAAATAATTTATCTTATATTACGTTATTTTACTATGAATCTCTTCTTATCTGACCCTTAAATGGCCTTGACATTAATAAATTAAAAATCTATAATTTATCTCATTTTTAACTTTAATTTATGTTAATTTAATAATAAAATTATATTTTATTATTATTTATTGCAATTTATATTCATCAATAAGTAGTTTTTCTAATCAAGGTGAAATCATGACAACAAAAATGTCATAGGTATCATCTCAAAAAGCTTACAACTACATTTTTTTTAATTTTTTAAAAATTTAATTTTTTTGGGTTTTGAATTTTTTATCATAAATTTTGATTCCTACATGACTTGACAACTCAGCATGTTACACTCAATCTTATTAGTACTTTAGATTGAAATTTTCTTATATAATTTATGCCAATTATTTAACATTTTTGCTTTAATTTTGTGAAATTACAATGTAACTTTAGATCTTCTTTCTTGGGAAATTTATGTCACATTTATTTTGTTGTATTATATTACCTCAATTTCTCTCAATTCAAATTTAATATATATTTGTTTAATATTAAAATAAAATTTAATTATTATTTATTTAACTACTTTTCTAATTCATAGTGGTGCTATAAAAAGTTTAAAGGAGACAAAATGAAAATTATCAAACTCGATAAACTCAACCTCATTATTTATTTTTATATTTTTAAATATTTGATTTTTTTTAATATATCTTACAAGGTATTTTGATTATTTTCTTAATTTCTCATCAAGGATGATGAACTCGATTATCTTATTAGTGTGTTGCATTGAAATTTTTTTATTTAATTTATCTAATTTAATCAAAATCTTTTTAATTTCCTTGTATTAATATCTAACTATAAATACCTTATTATGTCACCTTTGCACCACATTGATTTAGTGATAAAGCTTACTTCAAATTTTTTCATTTATGCCTTACTATATGTTTACTTGATATTATAAGAATAATTTAAGATTCTTTTAGCTTGTTAACCTTAGTACTTCATAGTAATTTCATAGTAGGCCTGTTCGATAAGAAATAAATATCATTCGACACATGCTGAATCTTGTAATATGACTATCCTAAAATTTATGTTATTTTATTAGATCTTTTGCTTTTATTCAGTCATATTGCAATGAATTAGTTATTCTCCTCTTATGTTAACTTTGTATTGATATGATTTTGTAAAATTATATTATTTTGAATAATCTCACTTTGGTTTTGTTATGTATTTAATAAACAAAAAAATAATAATTTATTTTTATTTATGCTTATTTTTTTGTAATTCATAGTAATTCTAAACTTAGTTTGATTGATGTGAAATAAGCATTGTTGCATTGATCTTCACAAGACATATTCAATTAAATTTTCACTTCTATTTTTTTAAATATTTTATTCTTTAGGACATTTACTATAACACTCAATCTTCTAAGTTTCTTAGAACAAAATTTTCTTGTATTATTTATCTTACTTCTTTAAATATTTTACTTTAATTTTTTATAATTCACAAGACCTTAATTTTTGTTATAATACATCATTTAAATTTATTCCCTTTAAGCATTAATATATTTTTTTTAATATTAAAATAATACTCTTTTATTTATGTTTAAATATTTCGTAACTTTAAGTAATATAAATAAGGTTTGATTGAGTTAAAAAATATTGTTGCCCTTTTTTGATTTACTCTACCCTTTTAAATTGGATTTTTTAATTTTTAAATATTTTATTTCTCGACTATTAACATATTATATGAGTAATTTCAATTTTTGCATTATTTGGAGGTCAGGGATATGCTTGAATTTCATAATATTTTGTAATGAAACTACCCCAAATAGTTTATCTCATTTCTTAAAATTCTTTTCTTTAACTTGATTACAATACTATGATAATCAAATTCTCCTCTAATGTAACATTTACAATCGTTTCATTTTGATATATTATATTACTTTAGTTTATCACATTTAAACATTGATATATATTTACTTAATGATGTTTGATTGATATGAACAAGCATCATCAAATTCCTCTCAATAAGCCATAATAAGTTTAAAATTCATTTTTATAACTTCAAATGTTTTCTTAGAGCATTGGCATATTTTTTTATTATGTTTTATTAATACCAAATTTGATGATCATAGATGTTACATTACATCTACATAGTACTTTAAAATGTAACTTTCTCATACAAGTTTTTAATTTCTTCAAACCTCTCACTTTAATTTTGTTTTAGATTTCTGAAATTTTAGGTCTCCTCTAATATCACCAACACAATACTTTGATTTATTTATGTTTTATTGTTTTGATTAATCTTATTTTAGTTTTTTTATATATTTACTATGTATAAAAATAATAAATTATCATTATTTATATTTAAATCACCTTTTGTGTGACTTTTACAACTCTTTAATTTGATAATATTACATTGCTTCAATTTATTTGATTTCAATTTTAACATATATTTTCTTATTATTATACTAATAATCTATTATTTTTTGTTACTATTTACTTTTATAATTATAGGAATTCTAAACAACATTTGAGTAAGACGAAACAAACATTATTGGACACATCTCAATGTGCTTTATAGAAAATTATTTTCATGTTTCTATTCTTTAAGTATTTTATTTTTAAAATTTTTGGCATTCTTTATGATACATATTTTATTTGTACTATAGCTGACAATTGAGGATGTTAAATCAAGTCTCTTTAGTATCCAATACCACAACATTGACTTGTAATTGATTTTATTTCTTTAAAAGTTTGACATTGTTTATGTTATATTTTTGTAACAATAAATCTCATCTTCTATGACTTGTATGTGATTTTAATTTAGTTTTATTATATTACTTAAATTTATCTTATTTGAGCTTTAATTTCAACATACTAAATATTACCAAAAAAATTATCATTATAAATGCTTATCTAATTTTGGAATTTGTAAATTGCCCAATGATGTTTGATTGAGATAAAACAAACATTGTTGGAATTGCCTCACTCAGCTCAATTACATTAAATGTTGATATTTATATCTTTTTATATTTTGAAAATGAGGTTTTTTTTTGCATGCTTTATGTTAAACTATAAACATACCTTAATCATCAAGGATGAATTACTCAAAATCCTTTCTATCTTCGAAAGCAACTTTCTTGCAAAAGATTTTTCTTTGAATAAATTACAATTTATCTCTAAATCTTCTCTCAAATGACCGTTACATCTCCTTTTTTAATCACATTATATTGCTTAAATTTATCTTGTTCCGTTTTATTATATATTTACGTGCTGTCAAAATAATAACCCATTATTACTTACGCATATCTCCTTCAATATTTTAGAGTAGTTCCAAACAATTTGTGATTAAGTGGAAACAAAAACTTTTCTAAACGAGATAAGTAATATCAAATTTTATATTAATTTTTATATTTTTTTAAATTTTTTTTCATTATTTTTTCATGATTTAAGTGGTATTTCAAATCACTTCAAATTTCACATTGTTCAATGTTACACTTGATCTCCTTAATATCTTATAATGCTAAATTTTTTGTAAAATTTACCCTATTTATTTATAGTTTTGTGATTTATTTTCTTATATTATCATCTGACTCTAAACCTCCCATTGTGTGGACTTTACATGTCTTCAATTTTGCAACATTACATTGCTTCATTTACCTCTCTTCAATTATAATGCACATTTACTTAACATTAATATGAAGATTGTTATTTTTTATACCTATTTTCTTTGGTAAATTCTAGGAATACCGAATAGGGTTTGATTGATATGAAACAAATCTTGTTTGTCTCATCTCAAAGAGCTCTATCTAATTATATGTTCATTCTTATATGTTTAAATTTTTTATTTTCATGGGGTTTAAATATGTGTTAAGAGATAATTTTATTTGCATCATATTTTACATTTTATGAATTTGGACTTTCTCTCATTATTACCTTGGAATGCTAAATTATCAAAAAAATTTCTCTTTTCTTCAAGGATTTTTCTTTTATTTGCACATATACTTTGCAACTCTATATCTTTTCTCTTATGACATTTATAGCTCTTTGATTTTATAATATTACAATGTCATTATTTATTATATTTATGCTATAATACATATTTACAAAATGTTAAAATAAAAAATTTTATTATTAGTGTATATTTGTTTTATAAATTATCATAATTTTAATCATGTTTTGATTAAAACATGACATATATTGTGTCATATTTTTATTGGTGGCATATTTGTTGTAGTTTTTCAATTTTTCACATTGAATTTGTTAGATTACTTTACAACACCGAAACCCCTCTCGTATGTCAATTACATCACTTTTATTTTTTTGTATTATATTGGTACAATTTATCTTATTTTAACTTTAATTTACATCTACTCAACATTTAAATAATACTTAAGTATTATTAATTCTATTTTAAGATGATAATTCAATAAAATTCCATATGAGGTTTGATTAAGGTCAAATAATCATCATTGGACTAATCTTCATAAGCTCTATTTAACTAAATATTTATTTTAAAATTTTTAATTGTTTCATTTTCTAATGTTTTTCCATGCTTCATGATACAAATCTTTTTAGAATTTGCTTAATAATCAGGCATAGTACCCTTGATCTCCTTAGTATCATTGAGTGCAACTTTTTATCAAAATTTATCTAATTTCTTTAGTAATTTTCTTTGATTTGAGTATATTATTATTTGACTTCTAATCTCATATCATGTGACATTTACATGTTTTTATGAGGTTATTTTACATTATGTTTGTATACCTAATATCAAATTTTAATTATATTTTCTTTATGTTAAAATCATAATTATTTATTATTTATACTTATTTATGAAAATAATTTCTATTAATTCTAAACTAGGTTTAATTAAAGAAGAAACCAATATCATTGCAGTCATCTCAATGAGCTTTGTCAAATTTATTATTCATTTATTTTTTTAAACATTTTTTTATATTTTTGGTATACTTTATAAGTCATTTTAATTAAGACATGATTTGACATGATTTGATGCATAAGTTTGCCACCATCAATTACCATCGCACTTCTAAATGTAAATTTCCGTTATAATTTATCTTTTTCTTTAAAACTTTTAGGTTTGATTTCTTATTTTTTTGAACAATAATAATTTTTCTTTATATGACCATTTACAATACTTTGAATTAATTATATTATATTACATCAATTTTTCTTATTTTAGTATATTACTTATTAAATTAACTTTAGAAAAGTAATTCATTATTATATATGATTGTTTACTCTAGTGATTAATAGTAATTCAAAATGCATTATCATTTGCAAAAAAACAATGTTTCATTAGGATTATCTCCATTAGCTATATCTAATTAAATGTTCATTTTTAGATTTTTAAATATTATGTTTTATAGGCTATTTTGATTAAAGCATGACTTGACAATCAAGGTTGTTGCACAAGATCTCCAAAATATTTTGGAATGTAACTCTAGTTTACAATTTATCAAGTTTTTTTAACTTTTCCTTTGATTTCATTTTATTAACATGTAACTTTAAACAATCTCTCATGTGACTATTTGCATAACTTTTAATTGATCACATTACATTGCTCTTTCTTGTATTATTTAAGTTTGAATATAAATCTACATAACATTAAAACAATAATTTATTCCCTTACATGTGTTTATTTTTGTTATTCATAGAAATTCCAAGGTAATAAAGATGAAGATGAAATAGTGGTCACTCATCATGCTACGTTCTATGGAATTAAATGTTCATTTTTTTTATTTTTAAATATTTCATTTTTATATTTTGAAACACTTTGTTATTTATTTTTATTTATCACTTATTTTTTGTTTGATGATTTTACACAAACTCTCCTCAGTGCCTTCGAATGTAACCTTCACGTACAATATATTTTATTTGTCAAAATGTTTAACTTTAATTTGGTTATATTACTATAAAACTCCAACCCTCTTCACATGTGAGCTATGCATCAATTTAAATTTGTTTTTATTTCATTGCATTAATTTACATCATTTTGGCATTAGTAAATATTTTCATTGCAAAAAAATAATTGTTTATTATATCTTTCGCTTTTTTATTTTTGGCAATTTACAATAATTATAATAATCTCTAATTGAGCTCAAAGAAAAGTCATCAAACTTACCTCAATGATTTCTATCAAAATGAATATTTATTTTTATATTTTTAAATATTTTATTTGCAAGGCAAGGCTTTTAAATAAGTTATGAGAAAGTTTTATTTGTACAAGAATTAAGGATAAAGGATGTTAACATTTATCTCCTTAGTATCACAAAAGGAAACTTTCTTATGTAATTTATGTCATTTATACAAAATCAAGCTATTTCAATCAATAAGGAAAACTAATTTATGGCTACAAAGGTCATTGAGTGTAGTTCTAGTTCTGGGCTAAGACGAAATGTCATAGGGAGTTTATTAAAACCATTGAATTCAAAGTATGGAAAAGTTGCCCCAAGGTGGGCTACTACCCTACTTATAGGAATCACAATGAAAAACTAAATCCCCATTGATGTGCTCTTATACTGCTTTGAGTTAGTTTTATTTTTGACATTCAACTAATTTAATTTAGGTTTTAATATTTGTTAAACTAATGTTTTAATAATGAATTAATATTAATTATGGGGACCTCGAATATTTTAGGAGAAAATTTTAATCCTACCTGATTTCATGATCAAGGATTTTATCGTCAATCTCATTTGTACCTTGGATTGCAACTTTTCATAAACATTATCTTATTTTCTAAAATTTTTTCTTTGATTTGGCTATATTGCTATGACTTTAATACTCTTATTGTGAGATCCTTGCATTACTTTGATTTTGGTATACTATATTGCTTTAGATTATTTTTTCCTATTTTAATCAAAGTTTATTTAATATTAAAACAATAATTTTGTATTATTAATGAATATTGGTTTTGAAAAAGAGAATAAATGTCATAGGACTCATCTCAACAAGTTTTTTTCAAATAACTATCCATTTTTATATTTTTAAATAATTTAGTCTGTATTCTTTTGGCATTCTTAATGAGATATTACGATACATACCTTATTTGACGTTTAGGAATTATACCAATGACCTCATTATAACCTTGAAATGTAGCATTATTATATAGCTTATTTCTTAAAATATTCTATTTTTGAGTTGGTTATATTACTTTATAACACCAATTTGTTTCTCGTGCGACTTTTTTGTTGGCCTGATTTTGTTATATTACATTGCTCTAATTTATTATATATTTACTACATAGAAAAAATTGTAATTCATTGTTGTTTATGATAATTTGTTTAAGTAACTTGTAGGAACTCCAAACAAATATTGATCAAGGCAAAACAAACACCACTAAACTCAACACAATATTAATTTTTTTAATTAAATATTAATCTCAATGTTTTTAAATATTTTTTGGAATTTTCATAGGCCTTATACTCATTTTAATTCAAACATAATTTGATGGTTAAATATGTTACAATTGATCTCAAAAGCATTTGTGAGTGCTACCTTCAAGCGCAATGTATCACATTTCCTAAAATTTCTTACTTTGAATTAGTAACTTATAACGTAAATCTGCGTCCCTTCTCATATTGTTTTTACATCACTTTGAATTGGTTGCATTACATTATTTTACTTTACGTTATTTTGACTTTGATATATATCTACTTAATAAAAAAATAATAATGTTTTTATGATTATTTTTATTAACAAAATATTTTTTACTTTATCATTTTTAGGTTGGACATGTCAATAACAGCTCAATTTGATAAAATACTTTTTATATTTTCAAATATTTTTTTTGATAAGCTTTTTGCAATGTAAAGGAGGCATTTTATTTTGTATAATATTTGATAATAAAACATGTTACACTAGAACATTTTGGCATCATGGAATTCAACTTTCCCATAAAATCCATATGATTCCTTAAAAATTTTTGCATTTATATAGTTATATTACTATGTTGCTTTAAATCCTATATGATTTAATCTTTAAAAAGATTTGATATTTAAATATTACATTATTTTAATTTATCTTATTTTAATTTCATTACAAATTTACTTATTATAAAAGAAATAAATTATTTTTATTTAATTTATGTAATTTTAAGCAATACTAAACATGGCTTGATATTGATGAAACAAACATCATTAGACACATCTTCATGTCCTCTTTATAACTAAATAATTTTTTTATGCTTTAAGATATTTTATGAAAGGGTTTGGCTTGCTTAATAAGATAATTCATACTTGATTCAATAATTGATGATTTTACATTGAATCATGTTAGAATTATGGACTATGGTTTCAATAGTCTAATTTTTATCAAATTTATTTGAATAGTTTATTTCAAATTTTCTCATTCCATTCTTAGTTTATATCTCCTTATTAATAAAATAGTAATTTATTTCCCTTTAAGCATATTCTGTTTGGTAAATCATAGTAGCTCTAAATGAGGTCAGATGGAAAAAAATAAACATCATTAAATTCTAGTTCTACACACTTTATGAGATAGTTTCATTCTTATCTAATTTGATGATCAGGTATGATGCACAGGCTGCCTTTAATAACTTAGAATTCATCTTTTTTATTCAATTTCTCTCATTTGTTCATATTTTTATCTTTCAATAGGTTATATTAATAGGAAACTAGTTCTCCTCTGAGATGATCACCCAATTCCCTTAATTTTGTTACATATTATAGTCCTTCAAAACACATTTCAACTTAATTATATATTTACATAATATTAAAATAATAATTAATATTTCTATATGATTATTATATATGGTAACAATTCAAAATGATTTTTGAAATAAATGAAACAATCTCTTTAGCATCTCCTAATGTAAATTGACTACACAGTTTATCTTATTTCCTTAAGAATATTATTTAGATTTACTTATTTTAGTATGAAATACTAGTTCTCCTCTTATGTGACCATTCTAATTCTTTAATTAATAATTTTACACTTCATTGTTTCTTCTCATTCAATTTAATTAAATATTTGCTAAATATAAAATTAATAATTTGTCATTACTTATGATTATTTTATTATGTAACTCACAAAGTAATTTTAAACAAATTTTAATCGATTTGTGACAAATATTTTTTGGCCCATGTCAATGAGCTCTATCATGCCAGATAAGTATTTTTATAATTCTAAAATTTTTACTTTTGAGGATTCTATCTATGTTGTGACACATTTTGATACATAACTTATTTAATAACCTTGGACGTTACGCTTCATCTTCTTAGTATTTTGGAATGCTACTGTGTAACTCTAATTCACCATTTATATAACATCTACAAATCTTATATTTAGTTATATTATGTTTTTTGTTTAAAACATTTTTGCTTTAGCATACATTTACATGATATTAAAATAATTTTTTCTACTAGTAATTTATATTTTTACATTGGTACTTCGTAGTAATTACAATTATGGCCCAAATAAGATTAAATAAACAAAACTATAATTATCCTATTGAGCTTTATCTAGCTAAATATACATTTTCATATGTTAAAATAATTTATTTTCTTTATTTTAATCATTATTTATATGACATTTTGAATCATACCTAATTTGATGACTAAGAAAATTGCACTTGATCTACTTAATATCATGGAGTACAACTTTTCCATATAATTTATTATTTTTTCAAATTTTTTCTTTGATTTGATTACATATTTTGGTAACTCAATATCTCATTTCATGTGACACATATATCATATTTATTTTCCTATATTTTATTTCCTAAATGTTTCTTGCCTTAGCTCTACTTTATATTTATTAGATGTTAAAATAATAATTCATTATTATTTGTGATTATTTACTCTAATAATTTATTGTAATTCTAAATGAGTTTGAATTGAGGAAAAGACAAACATCACTGAACATGTCCTAATGAACACTACATAATGAAATATGAATTTTTTAATTTTAAAAATTTTTTCATTGGTTTTGCACTTTTTGTGAGATATGCCAAGTTGTATGTCATTTAACATTTAAAGATTCTATAGTCGATCTCCTTTCCATCTTAGAATAAAAATTTAAGATGTAATTTCTCCCATTTTATCATATTTTATCTGCGATTTTGTTATATTAATTTGTAATCACAAATATTTTCGAGGTAAACTTTTTTAATTGCTTTTTTTATATTACTATGTAACCGTAGATCTCAACTCGCACAACCTTTATATTCTTTTATTTTATTATATTACATTACTTAAATTTATCTCATTTCAAGTTAAATGTATATTTAGTTAAAATGAAAAGAATAATTTGTTATTATTTGCATTTATTTTTTTTTGTTATTTGTAGTAATTCAAAAAAAAATATAATCAACATTTAACAAACTTTTTTGTAGTCTACTCGAAAAGTCTGTGCCATCAAATTTTTTAGTTTTATATCTTTTAAATATTTGATTTCTATGGTTTTCACATCTTTTATGTCACATTTAGATTCATTCTTGATTAAACAACAAAAGACAACACTCTAATAATTGGTCACTTTTATATTGTAATATTAATATGTAGTTAATGGTGCACTTAGGTAACATTTTCATCACATTGATTTGGATATGTTGCATTACTTCAATTTATCCTCTTTCTGATTTCATTATATTTATTTAATATTAAAATAATATTTTTTTTATTCTTTATGCTTCTCAACTTTAGTAGTTTGCATTACTTTGAAATAAGGTTTAGACAACACATATATCGTTAGATTCTCCTCGACGAGCTCTATCAAAAAAGTATTAATTATTATTTTTTTAAATTTTTTTTGTAGTGTTTTTAAATATTTTATCAGGCATTTTAATTTGTACTTTATTTGATGGTAGAGGGTAATACTCTCAAACTCCTTAATGTTTTATAATGTAGCTTTCTAGTGTACTTTATCTTATTTGTTTAAATTTTTTACTTCGATTTTTTAATATTACTATGAAACTGTAATTCTTATCTTTTGTAAGCTCTATATCACTTTGATTTAGTTACATTATATTACATGAAGTTATCTCACTTTATGAAATTTTAAAATTAAAATTTATTTCTATTTATGATTATAATTCAATAATTTGTAAGAAATTCAAACGAGTTCTTATCAAAGCAAAAAAAACATTGTTTGACTCATCTCGATAAGCTTGACTATGTAAATATTCATTTTTATATTTTTTTAAAAGTTTTTCTCTTTAGGGCTTCTTCATGCTTGGGAAGATATTTTTATTCATACCATATTAGGTGATCAAGCTGTTATGCTTAAACTCCTTCATGTCATGAAATTAAACATTCTGATATAGTTTATCTCATTTCTTGAAAAGTTTCACTTTTATTTAGTACGTAACTGTATAAATCTAATTCTCCTATCACATTACTTTTACAAGTATTTGATTTTGCTACATTATATGGTTTATATTTAACTAATTTTAGCTTTAATATACATTTTCTTAGTACTTAAATAATATTTTTATATTTTTATATTTTTATATTTCTAAATTTTATAACTTCTTTGTAATTCTGAACAACATCTAATCAAGTTGAAATAAATATCGTTGGACTCTCATCAATGAGATCTATTAATTAGTCATACTTTTTTATTTAAAAATATTTTATTTTAGAATATTTTTATCATGAATTATTAGTCATTTTAATTAATAGCATGTTCGATGATTAATGCAGTTACCATTTATCTCCCTAATATCTTGGAATGCTACTTTCTCATATTTCTTTTTTACTTTTTAAAAATTTTTACTTTGATTTGGTTATATTTTGGTGTAAGTCTAAATCACTATTAGTGTCACCTATAAATCATGTTAAATAATATTGCAATGTTTTAATTTATGTCATTTCAACTTTATTATGTAATTACAAAATTTTAAAGTATTAATTTATTATTATTTATGTTGCTTATAACATGTGAATGTTGGATATAATATAACTATATCAAAGTGAAAAAATTTAAGGAATAGGATATATTTTACAACTAATGCATTCAACGTTAGTAAGAAGGCCAAGTGTAACATAACCAAATAAAAGTAATAGAAAGGCCACATTAGAGGAGATTTAGATTTTAATATAACCAAATTAAAGTAAATATTAAAAGAAATGAATTAAATTGCATAGAAATGTTTCATTCCAAGAGATTAAGATGATAATGCAACATGATTGATCACAAAATCTGGAATGAATCAAAATGCCTTATAAAGCTTTATAAAACAGTAGTAAATAAAACATTTAAAAACATATAAGAAAATGTCCAATAATATTTGGGTGATCTTGATAAGATATTGTTTGAAATTACTATCAATTAAAAAAATAAATAAGAAACATAAATAATAATAAATTAATACTTTTAAAATTTGTAAATTATATAATAAAGTTGAAATGACATAAATTAAAACATTGCAATGTTATTTAACATGATATAAAGGTGACATTAATAGTGATTTAGAATTACACCAAATATAACCAAATCAAAGTAAAAATTTTTAAAAAGTAAAAAGAATTATGGGAATGTAGCATTCCAAGATATTAGGGAGATAAATGGTAACATCATTAATCATCGAACACGCAATGAATTCAAATGACTAATAATTCATGATAAAAATATTCTAAAATAAAAATTTTCAAATAAAAAAGT
This sequence comes from Vanilla planifolia, assembly GCA_023846275.1. NCBI lineage: Eukaryota > Viridiplantae > Streptophyta > Magnoliopsida > Asparagales > Orchidaceae > Vanilla > Vanilla planifolia. Next base: position 4,055,082 of record JAIUJO010000025.1, on the reverse strand, counting down.
ATGACTAATTAATAGACCTCATCGATGAAAGTCGAATGATATTTATTTCGACTTGATTATATGTTGTTTAGAATTACAAAGAAGTTATAAAATTTAGAAATATAAAAATATAAAAATATTATTTAAGTATTAAGAAAATGTACTTTAAAAATAAAATTTGTTAAAAATAAACAATATAATGTAGCAAAATCAAATACTTGTAAAAGTAATGTCATAGGAGAATTAGATTTATATAGTTATAGACTAAATAAAAGTGAAACTTTTCAAGAAATGAGATAAACTATATGGGAAAGTTTAATTTCATGACACGAAGGAGTTTAAGCATGATCGCTCGATCACCAAATAAGATATGAATCAAAACATCTTCCCAAGCATGAAGAAGCCATAAAAAGAAAAACTTTTAAAAAAATATAAAAAGGAGTATTTACATAGTCAAGCTTGTCGAGATGAGTAAAACAATGTTTTTTTGCTTTGATCAGAACTCGTTTGAATTTCTTACAAATTATGGAATTATAATAATAAATAGTAATAAATTTTAATTTTAAAATTTAATAAATTGATAATGATGTAAAAGTGAGATAACTTCCTGCAATATAATATAACTAAATCAAAGTGATATAGAGCTTACAAGAGATAAGAATTAGAGTTTTATAGTAATATTAAAAAATAAAAATAAAAAATCTAAAAAAAAAGATAAAGTACACTAGAAAGCCACATTATAAGACATTAAGGAGTTCGAGATTATTACCGTCAACCATCAAATCAAGTATAAATTAAAATACCTCATAAAATATTTAAAAACCCTATGTAAAAGTTTTTAAAAAATAATAATTAATACTTTTTTGATAGAGCTCGTCGAAGAGAATCTAACTATATATGTGTTGTCTATACTAAACCATATTTCAAAGAAATGCAAACTACCAAAGTTGAGAAGAATAAATAATAAAAAATTAATTTTAATATTTAATAATTATAATTAAATCCAAAAGAGGATAAATTGATGTAATGCAACATATCCAAATCAAAGGGATGAAAATGTTAACTAAGTGTACATTTAACTACATATTAATATTACAATATAAAAGTGACCAATTATTAGAGTGTAATGTCCTTGGTCATTTACTCAAGAATGAATCTAAATGTCACATAAAAGATGCCAAAACCATAGAAAATCAAATATTTAAAAGGTATAAAACTGAAAATTTGATAGCACATAACTTTTCAAATAGACTACAAAAATGTTTGTTAAATGTCGATCGTATTTTGTTTTGAATTACTACAAATAACCAAAATAAATAAATGCAAATAATAACAAATTGTTCTTTTCAATTTAACTAAATATACATTTAACTTGAAATGAGATAAATTTAAGTAATGTAATATAATAAAATAAAAGAATATAAAGGTTGTGCAAGTTGAGATCTACAGTTACATAGTAATATAAAAAAAGCAATTAAAAAAGTTTACCTAGAAAATATTTGTGATTACAAATTAATATAAAAAAATCGAAGATAAAATATGATATAATGGGAGAAATTACATCTTAAATTTTTATTCTAAGATGGAAAGGAGATCGACTGTAGCATCTTTGAATGTTAAATGACATACAACTTGGCATATCTCACAAAAAGTGCAAAACCAATGAAAAAATTTTTAAAATTAAAATATTCATATTTCACTATGTAGTGTTCATTTGAACATGTTTAGTGATGTTTGTCTTTTACTCAATTCAAACTCATTTAGAATTACAATAAATTATTAGAGTAAATAATCACAAATAATAATGAATTATTATTTTAACATCTAATAAATATAAAGTAGAGCTAAGGCAAGAAACATTTAGGAAATAAAATATAGGAAAATAAATATGATATATGTGTCACATGAAATGAGATATTGAGTTACCAAAATATGTAATCAAATCAAAGAAAAAATTTGAAAAAATAATAAATTATATGGGAAAGTAGTACTCCATGATATTAAGTAGGTCAAGTGCAATGTTCTTAGTCATCAAATTAGGTATGAGTCAAAATGTCATATAAATAATGATTAAAATAAAGAAAATAAATTATTTTAACATATGAAAATGTCTATTTAGCTAGATAAGGCTCAATAGGATGATTATAGTTTTGTTTATTTAATCTTGGTTGGGCCTTAATTGTAATTACTATGAAGTACCAAAGTAAAAATATAAATTAATAGTAGAAAAAAATATTTTAATATTATGTAAACGTATGCTAAAGCAAAAATGTTTTAAACAAAAAGCATAATATAACTAAATATAAGATTTGTAGATGTTATATAAATGGTGAATTAGAGTTACACAGTAGCATTCCAAAATACTAAGAAGATGTAGCGTAACATCCAAGATTATTAAATATGTTATGTATCAAAATGTGTCACAACATAAATAAAATCCTAAAAAGTAAAAATTTTAGAATTATAAAAATAGGTATCCAGCATGATAGAGCTCATCGACATGGGCCTAAAAAAATTTGTCACAAATCGATTGAAACTTGTTTAAAATTGCTTTGTGAGTTACATAATAAAATAATCATAAGTAATGACAAATTATTAATTTAATATGTAGCCAATACTTAATAAAGTTGAATAAGAAAAAATCATGAAATGCAACAATATTAGTTAAAGAATTAGAATTGTCACATAAGAGGAGAACAAGTATTTCATACTAAAATAAGTAAATCTAAATAATATTCTTAAGGAAATAAACTAACTGTATTGTCAATTTACATTAGGAGGATCTAAAAAGATTGTTTCATCTATTTCAAAAATCGTTTAGAATTATTACCATATATAATAACCTTAGAGAAATATTAATTATTATTTTAATATTATGTAAATATATAATTAAGTTGAAATGTGTTTTGATGAACTATAATATGTAACAAAATCAAGGGAATTTGGTGATCATCTTAGAGGAGAATTAGTTTCCTATTAATATAATTTTTTGAAAGATAAAAATATGAAGAAATGAGAGAAATTGAATAAGAAAGATGAATTCTAAGTTATTAAAGGCAACATGTGCATCATACCTCATCATCAAATTAGATAAGAATGAAATTATCTCATAAATTGTGTAGAACTAGAATTTAATGATGTTTATTTTTTTCCATCTTACTTCATTTGGAGCTACTATGACTTACCAAACTAAATATGCTTAAAGGGAAATAAATTACTATTTTATTAATAAGGAGATATACATTAAGAATGGAATGAAAAAATATGAAATAAACTAAACTATTCAAACCAATTTGATATAATGTTCTCATGAGAAGAGAATTAGAGTTTCATTGTGATATAACAAAATGTAAGACATTTGAAGAAATATGATAAATTGTAAGTGATAGCTATAGTCCATAATTCTAACATGATTCAATGTAAAATCATCAATTATCGAATCAAGTATGAATTATCTTATTAACACAGCCAAACCCTTTCAAAAAATATCTTAAAGCATAAAAATAATTATTTAGTTATAAAGAGGTCAGATGTTTGTTTCATCAATATCAAGCCATGTTTAGTATTGCTTAAAATTACATAAATTAAATAAAAATAATTTATTTCTTTTATAATAAGTAAATTTGTAATGAAATTAAAATAAGATAAATTAAAATAATGTAATATTTAAATATCAAATCTTTGTAAAGATTAAATCATATAAGATTTAAAGCAACATAGTAATATAACGATATAAATGCTACAATTTTTAAGAAATCATATGGATTTTGTAGGAAAGTTGAATTCCATGATGCCAAAATGTTCTAGTGTAACACGTTTTATTATCAAATATTATACAAAATAAAATGCCTCCTCAACATTGCAAAAAGCTTATCAAAAATAATATTTGAAATATAAAAAATATTTTATCAAATTGAGCTTTTATTGACATGTCCAACCTAAAAATGATAAAATAAAAAAATATTTTGTTAATAAATATAAGCATAAAAACATTATTATTTTTTATTAAGTAGATATACATCAAAGCCAAAATATGGTAAATTAAAATAATGTAATATAGCCAAATCAAAGTGATGTAAACAACAAATGATAAAGGACTCAGATTTACATTATAAGTTACCAATTCAAAGTAAGAAATTTGAAGAAATGTGATACATTGCGCCTGAAAGTATCACTCACAAATGCTTTTGAGCTAAATTGTAACATCTTTAACCATCAAATAATGTTTGAATAAAAATGTGTATAAGGCTTGTGAAAATCCCGAAAAATATTTAAAAACATTGAGATTAATATTTAATTAAAAAAATTAACATTGTGTTGAGTTTAGTTGTGTTTGTTTCATCTTGATCAATATTTGTTTGGATTTTGTACGAGTTACTTAAGCATATTATCCTAAACAACAATCAATTACAATTTTTCTATGTAGTATATATATAATAAATTAGACCAATGTAATAAAACAAAATTATGCAAAAAAAAAAGTCACACAAGAAAGAAATTAGTGTTACAATGTAATATAACCAACTCAAAAATAGAAGATTTTAAGAAATAAGCTCTATATAATAATGCTGCATTTTAAGGCAATAATGAGATCATTGGTAAAATTCCTAAACATCAAATAAGGTATGCATCGTAATATCTCATTAAGAATGCCAAAAGAATACAAACTAAATTATTTAAAAATATAAAAACGAATAGTTATTTGAAAAGAACTTGTTGAGATGAGTCCTATGACATTTATTCTCTTTTTCAAAGCTAATATGCATTAATAATATAAAATTATTTTTTTAATATTAAATAAAATTTGATTAAAATAGGAAAAAAATATTTTAAAGCAATATAATATACCAAAATCAAAGTAATGCAAGGATCTCACAATAAGAGTATTAAAGTAATAGTGATATAGCTAAATCAAAGAAACAATTTTTAGGAAATAAGATAATGTTTATGAAAAGTTGTAATCCAAACTACAAATGAGATTGATGATATAATCCTTGATCATGAAATCAGGTAGGAATAAAATTTTCTCATAAAATATTCGAGGAACCCATAATTAATATTAATTCATTATTATAACATTAGCTTAACAAATATTAAAACCTAAATTAAATTATTTGAATGAAACAAATATAACTAACTCAAAGTAGTATAAAGAACACATGAGGCCACCCTAATTGTAATATCAACCCAATTTTTCATAAGTGAACGATGCGAGCCGACATGCCCGCAGAAGGGTGAGCAACGAAGTCCCAGTCCTTCCCAAGGAGCCAGTTCGCATCCTGTCGTGAGAAGAACTGCACTTTCATCTCCATCAAGGCCACGACTGCAGCATTCCCCTCGCGAACCATTCTTTGCAATTATCTTCTCGACTTCTTATTCCTAACACCTCTGATAATCCAGACTACGATCCGCATCTTCATGTAGACCATGTTATCGGTGCACCCATGTACCCACGCAACACTTCCCCATAAAGACATCGCCATCTTCCTCCTTGATGGCCACTGAACCCATGAAGCGTAGCCCAGGAGAAATCTCCTATTTATATTTAGTGACATGTCCATCTGGGCCTGTAGATGTATCCACCTCCCATTCCTCCTGCAACAATGGTAGTTTCCTCTTGTGCCATCCTACGTGGACTGCGTGACTCGTTCCCACAACCTTCATTTGAGGATCAACCAAGTTTGTCTGCATCCAGTCCTCGCTGGCCAAAGGTTGCAAAGCCCACCTTGCTCTGCTTCTGTCACAGTCCGTGGATGGGCTCCTGATGCTGTGGGACGTGGTAGTAGCCACCGACCTTGAATTCTATAGCTGGCATCCTTTCAAGGAGGCTAGCTCGCCTTAACAACAGAGCTTCTGTGGTCAACTGTGCCCTATCTCCTACACCGGGGTTAGACAAGCATCCATGGCCCCAGCCCATGTGCCTTTCCTTCTAGATCAAGCATGTTCTCCTCCCGCTTTCGAGGGCATCTAGACCCTCCCACCTCAGTGGTTCTCCCATCACCAGAGAGCATGTCTGCCGCCACCTTCAATCCTCCACAACTTCTGGAGACGAAGGGGGAGCAGGGCAAGCGAGCGCCGCCTCCTTATGCATGTTACATTGGCTCGCCTGATGACCAACATGCCCACATGTAAAGCAAATCTTTGTCAGCCCCTCGTACTCAAATTCTTGATAGGTTCTCTCAAACTCTCCATTGAGCCATATGTCAGGTTTCAGAGGCTTCGAAAGATCTATCCAGACGCACGCCAGAGTGTAAGAAGAACGTGCCATCTCTGCAATCCAACTGTCAAGGAGGATAGGTTCCCTGATAGCCTTGGCAATTTGTAAGAAGTTCTCTACATCCTAATATATGAGTGGGGGGCACAGAAAGTGCATCCATACCAGTGCACACATTGTGGTTGCAGTGTTTGGTCCAAATTCGTGCATCCAGATGTCAAGCCCTATGACTTGGCCTATGACCTACCACGGGCTGCCAAGCCAAACTTTGTTCCTGTCATTGATGGAATCAAAGTGCAAGAAAAAAAAGCTGGAGGACAGGTCGAAAACCTTAAAATTCTTGCAGTGACCCCATCTCTTGAGCAACGCCCGTGCGATGACGAGAAAGGAGAGTGTGTTCCCGTAAATTCGGCCAACCAAATCGAATTTGTGAAATTCGATACGCCTCTGGCATGCATTTGATGACATGAATACGTCACCGCCTTCCTTGGCGTCGATGTTGGTCGGACACACATAGGAGGTCGCAAGACTATTGTTGTTGTTGTTGTTTGCGACCAGGGCTTCTCTGAAGCTGAACTTAGTTGCGAGAGCCGCCTGACTCCCAGCTGCCCCGTGCTCAGGGTTGGTTGCTTCTCCCAATAACCTGCTCACCATAGGCTCTGTAGTCTTGTGCACCGTGTCTTGCAGCTCCAACATACCAGCGCACACTGTGCGGCCATCCATAGCATCCCCCTAATGTCCCCATGTTTCTGATAGTCAGGAAGCATAGCTAGAGTGTCCACATGCTCCACCTAGATCATCGGGGTGTCCCCACATTCCAACGCACCCCTTTGACCCCTAAATATGTTCGCCTCAGCATTAGAGTTATGGGGGGAAGGAGATTTCCATCTAAGATCATCGTTTCCCCCCAGACGTGGAAGGGAGACATTCTCTCACGAGAGAGTTGCTCCAAGAAGTCCTCGCCTTCCTATTGCTCCTCTGAGTCTTACTTCCCACCATCTTCCTTCGAGCTAGGGCTACAGGTGGTGCAAAACCAAGTGTGGGGATGATCGGTGTATTGCGTCGTAGAATAGCATAGCTTTTTAAACCTGTCCCTACGCCCCCACTGCAACCGGGTCTTGGAGTTTCAAATTCAAAGTCCCAAGACCCACGTGACCAGGCAAATTTTTGCAATGGTCGAGAGCCTCACGTGCCCATCAAACATGCAACCGTTAGACATTATCCGCTGCCTGTCACGTGCCCACCAGTACCTTTGACCCGCCGTGAGTTCCCTGATTTGGTCTCCAATGGTGGCTCAGTAGCTCTCCCTTCCATTGCGCCTCCCCACCAGTTGCAGATATCAGGTGCACCAGCCCTCCAGACCACCGTACCCGTTCCATCACGTACACCCCGTCACAACCGGCCTTCCGTCATCGCCCCCTGGAGCCAAGTCATCGAACGAGCTCCTTCCCGGCATTGTCGCCCAAACGCAGCCACCCAAACGTGGCCCACACCATAGGCACTGGTCACTGGCTCCCATCGTTGGCTCCTGTCCCACTTCTCCTATGTTGTCATTGGTCTTAATTGTCATGCATATTAAAGTAATTTTAAAAAAATTGCATCAAAAGATGTAATGTTCTCTTCCTCAGAATTGTGATACAAACACAGTTGTAGTTACTTTTTTTTGTTGCTCTTCCATAGTTGATTTTTGCATTCTTTATGTTTCTAACCATTTAAATTTCATTGGTTTGCCTAGTTTTCTATTCATATGAAAACAATTTTAAAAGCACACCTTCTAAAAGGTTGGATATTTCCAAACCATCAAAACTTTTTTCACTTAACTTATTCTTAATTTCTAAAACACCAATCAACGTTTTCTTAAATGTACTTATTTGTACTCATATTCCAAAGTGTATTCACTAATTCTTCAAAGTATTTATTCTATTTATGATAAATTTAACTATCTTGCATTATGACCATATAACATTATAATCTTATAGCAACCATATAGGCATACCTCAAATCTTAAATAAGATGTTCGTTTTGCAAAAGACAACTTTTTAGTTGTGGTAGTTATTCATCAAGCTATAAGCATTTTAAAAATAATAGATGGTATCAATATAGTATCCTTGTTGATGATTTTGGGGAGCATTTTTGCTCATAAAACTATGGATTTGTTAGCTTATTCTTTATGAAGCTGGGTAAAAATACATGCTCAAATCCCAACGCATGTTATGAAATATTTTTGAAAGTTGGTGTTAGGGCCAATGTTATCTATTTTTTGTAGTAAAAAACGGACATATTTGTCTTTTTTCTCATCTCATTCAAAAATGTTATGGAAAGGTCTAATTTTTACACATAATATAATCAAATCTATTAAAGGAATACTTTTTCAACCACATTTCAGGAAAAAAAAAATTAAAATTTCATTTGAAAGACAATTTTTTTATTCCATTCTTAAATGGAAATAACCACAACAAAAAAAAACCCCATATTTTTTTGACAAGCTTTCTAAAATGTGCCCCTACTAGAGTTACTTTCTAAGTTAAATGAGGAAGCTGACAGTGTAGAGCCAATTAAAGAGAAGCAATAATTTCATTCCAATTACATTTAGCTATCCTATGCAGGAAATTTGTGCATTTAATTGGGATACGCTACATTTGGGAAGCTGTTTACCTGAGAGTTTTTATGACACTGATCAAGTCAAAGAGCTTTTCCTTCCTGATGAGCATGCTTTGCTTAATGTTATTTGCCAGAAGAAACCTCATCAAAGTAGGAATAGCCTAAATTCAATATGTATTCATCTTCCCGCCCACAAACTCACACTTTCTCTCTTTTTTCTCCTTATGATGTCTAGAAGTTTTTCAAATAATGCAATTTTATTACGTTTAGGAAGAGGAGCAATCTTCAATAAAGCTGCCCAAATTTTGTGACCTTTCCTTAAATGGTGATAGCAAGGTGTCTATCTTTCTATTACCACCTTGTAAGCTGTTTCGTATGCCCTATATTGAACAAATAGTAACGCATCTCTTTTTTGATGTTTTTAAGAATGTGAACATCAAATTTCTCCAAAACAACTATATGTAATTAGAACCAATTCCTACAAAAAAAGTAGTACTTCCTCAACGTGTCATTTGAAGGAATTTATGTCTCTGGATTTTTGCAATCTAACTGAACGAGAAACTGGAGCAATTTTGGTCATCGAATGGCTCAAGGAGTACGCTTTTACCAATCAAAATGTTCCATTGAACATAGTTTTTTATTATTATTGTGTCAAAGCATTCTTTCTATGCCAATTGAATCTTTGAAAATGGAGAAGACTTCACTACAGATGAACCTGGACAATGTTGTTACTTTGGCAACTGAACAGAATGCTTGCTTTAGGGAGAAGTGTGAAGATCAATGTTTTTTGCTACTTTTTTGTTTGATGTAGTAAGTGCATTGTTTAATGGATATCTTCATTTATTTATGAGTTTATGCTTGGCTTTATGATTTGACTTTGGTTCATACCACGAGTGCTAGGCAAACTGCTTAATTAAATAAACTCTCTAACATATTAGTGATAGTCCTATTCAATCAAATCCCTATCTATTTTACATTTTTTGCTTGTTTTGAAGGAACTAATTTAGTCTAATATGTTCTAGGAATATATATCTAATAACTAAATTAAGAATTATGTTTTTGAAGTTTGGAAACCATTTTAATTTTTTGAAAGTTGTATATTAATGTTTGAGATAGGTTATTACTATAAATGTAGTGATGTCAGATCTATGTGATTTCTCCTAAGCATAATTTGTGTTGTAGTCACTAGTAATCTTCAACAAACTTAAGATAAATATCGTTGATAATGATACTTTATCTTGTACTTATCACATAAACATAAAAAACATTTATATGCAAATACAAATTGATTATATAAACCATACATATAAATAAGAACAATAACATAAAACCTTAAAATATGATCTTAAACTATCAAATAATTGACATTAAATAAATCAACTAGGAAGATGTTCAGTAAAACATGTTAAACAATTTGGAGCATCTATTATACTAGGAAAGAAAAGAAAGCTTGACAAAACTTGATAAATGAATCTAACATCTTTAACTTATTTCGATGGTTACAATGGAGAGGTGAAGTAGTGGTTGGCATCAACAAGCAGAAAATAGACAAATGGCTTATTGGTAGAACTTTCTTATCATCCTGTTTTATTCTTAAATCCCTCTATATATGTCTAGATGTATCTCTTCTAATCATTTCCTTTATTTTCAATCATCAACAACATATCTATGTTTTTAAATAAAATTGAAATTTCTCTTTTAGCTTTAAAATAGTGCACTGCCAACATGTAGTACAACTTAACCAAAAGTTTATATTCTCATGGTGTTGGCTGATACACAGATGATGTTTTTTGATTTTAAATACATTTCAAGAGAACTGTGCCTTGCATAATGATGATACTTTAGCTTGACCTTCATTTCTTTTGGATTGTTTACTTTGTCCAAGAGGTTATTTTCTTATAAGGGAATTACATTTTTGTGATGTAATTGTGACATTTCATTCAAATGTTCTAAATTGAAAATTTTAAATAAAATTTTCTTAGCTATATGATGTGTAAAATTATTAAACTCAATTGATGTTTTTTGAAATGTGTCTAATGTGCAATTATTAACACCCTTGTATTTTGTGGTTCTCTTTTAACTACAATGAGAAGTTAGGAATGCTTAAGAAGTTGCAAGAGCAGTCTATGATGAACTAGGTTTCTATCTTCTCTCCAAGAATTTTTAGATGCATTGTTTACTTTGTTTTTGCTAAGGAAATGATCTCTCCTTTTTATTATTTCTTTTTTATGTTGGAGTTTTCAAATCTTAATTTTCAAAAAACATTTATGCTAGCTATTCTGATCTGCTTGGCTTTTAGAACCTCTTTTTGCATTCTCTTCGAATTGGAAAAAGGAAATAAATAACAATTAGTTTTTCATATTTTAAGTAGTTAGTTGATAACTCAACTAAGAAGCTTTTTCATGAAGTTGGAGGAATTGCTTTTAACTTTGGTATTTTAAAAGATTCATTTGAAAATCTTTTATCCATTCCCAAAGGCACCATGTAGCTTTTCTCCTTCTTTTATGAAATAATACTAGTAATTCTTGCATTTTTTTGTGCTTATTTGTGATCTGTGTAATAGATATGGCATAAATTGTTATTCTCTTGGGTGCTCTAGCTAATTTTTTGCCCTTGAAATGATGAATTTTGGCATGTCTTTTCAAGAAACAGTAGGTTTTGGTTGAATCAAGGCCATCATTGCAACTATCATTCTATTCATGGTTGTTTCAAAAAAAAATGTTAAAAGTGAAGTACCTTGTAGGGCAACTCTTGAAGAGATATTGTGTAGAAGATAAGGAAGCAGGTTAATATATATTTTCTACTCCAAAAAATATGTCATGTTATCATCCCTAACTTGGTATTTTGATATAATCTATTTTGAGATGTGCCTTTGCATGGAAATATTTACAACATTGTTACATTAATCAAATTGTATTTTGACTTGAGTTACATTTTCCTTGTAATCCATTCAGCTACTAAGGGTGATTTCATAAATCATCAAGACACTTGATAATTTTTATTATGGCATGCTTGTATAGTAATGGAGATGTGAGTCCTCTTTTTACATCAATTCTTGCACCTTATTTGAAAGGGAAAGGCTTCTTATATTAGCTTGTACTTTCGCCTCTAACTTGTGGAATGAAGTTTTTTTTCTATTTTGCTTAGGAAGATTGGAGACTTGTCTAATTATTGTGATTAACATCAATATAATGTGAATGGCTACCTTCTGGTTTAATGTAAATGAAAACTATATAAACCATTTCTTCCAACAATTTCTACTACATCATATGGCAATATTCGATGACCATCGTAGTCCAATTCTTTGTAGTGATTACACCTACCATAGCTAAATTAATCTACTTGATCCATCCACAACCCATACTCATATTGAATTTAGTCACTATATTGGGAAATTCATAGTATTTTCCTTGAATAAATCAAGTGTAATTATGAAATAAAGGTGGGTAGGGGAGAGAGAAATAGATAGAGAGAGTAGAACAATGATTGCTAGTTGAAGGCTACGGTTCCTTACTTCTACTGCTTGTTTCTAAAACACAAGCATTTGAAAATCACTAATGATTCCATAGAATACAACCTAATATATTTTATAGTACAACTCTAACTAGTTGTATAGGGAAAAACTTAAAATTTGAATGGTGCTAAATTTATTTGAAAATCTTATCACATCTTATAATTGATGGGATGCTTCTACTTGCTTTAAAAATAGTGTTACTCATACTTATTTGGTTATTGCTATTACGATTAATTTGGGAACTTCTTATAAAATTTCTTGAGTCTGCTTCATTCTAGATTGGCACTTGGATTATAGAAATTCCTCATAACCTGGTCCTCAAATCTTTGCAAGATTTCCTGAAGGCTTTCTCATAGAGGTTTTTTATCACCTCTGTTTAAGTTTTGTAGTCCTGCTTTCATGTCAAATTGCTCAACTGCTTTGCTCTTCTTGTGAAATCTCTAATCTTATAGTGCAATTCTTGACAAAATCTTTGAGAACCATTGGTGGAACTTTATGCTTGTGACTTCATGTGTCTCGAACTTTCAAGCTGATCATCTCAAGGTGCTCTGTGCTTGTGCTCACTATCTCAAGTTTTGGGCAATCTTCATTGGGCACTATACTCTCTCAAGTTTTCTTCATATCCCTTACCCATGGGTTAATATCTCTATTGGCTTGTTGAACTTTTATTCAAGGTCATTTAAACATATGAATAATGTTGTCGGGACATCTTAAGACTACCTTGTTTACTTTTGTTGTTGTTATCTTGATTATTTCACCTTTTTTCTAGGATTTAAGTCACTTTGAATATTTTTTTATGTAGAAATGGATTTGGTGGAAATCCTTGTGGTTAATGTTAAATAGAGAACATGAGATAACAAAACTCAATTTTTTCTTGTTCCAAATTATTCATAATTAGTTGCCTATAGCATTTGTGCAATTCAGATGAAGTAAAGTAGGACTTATGTCCCTCATCTAGGGGTGGTTCAGTAATTCTCAAAAATCATATACTTTGATAGTAGAATTTTCATTCCCATGACAAGTTCATGCATAGGCGATAACACCTCATGAAATTCCTTATCAATTATGAAATGCTCATGTAATTTTAAGATCTCTAAATTTATCAGTATTGATTTCTTTTTATAGCAAAAGGTTTATCCAATAAATGTTATCTTTACTTTTCTTTTAGAGTTAAAATAATATATAACAAATTTTTTTTAACTTTCTTAGCCCCTTAGTTATTCTTTTATTATATAAAACCATTCCAGATCTCTTAAAATTCTCTTGTTGATAATGCATATCATGTCTCTTTTTACACTATTGCAAGAGCTTCAACCACATCTTCATAATAATTTAAATTTTTAAAATATTCTTGATAGTCTTTTATACCTTTTATTTGTCTTTATTGGATGGGTTTATTCAGAAATCCAAGTTGAGTGGGTTTGATAGTAGATATACTAGACACAACATAAATGGGCTCCAAACAATTGATTTGTGGATGTGTTGATTTTGTGCATAGCATGTCTCTTTTTGTACTTATCTTGGAAGAGCTTCAAAAAAATCTTGAAGTGGTTTGAACTATTCAAATATTCTTGATAATTTTTTATACCTTCTTTTGTATAAATACTTTGAATCTATTTATTGGGCTTATTTCACAATCCAAGTTGAATGGGCTCTATGGTAGATATATTAGACATACCACCTTGAATGAGCTCTAAATAATTGAACTATGCATGGTTTGATTTAATGAAAATTAGGCACACAATAGATTATGATCTTATGTCTTTGAGTGGCAAAAATTATATCCTTTCAATGGATTCATGTTTACTATGTTAATGACCCGTTGTCTAGTTATAAATTTGCTTATAAAATGATTATTTCCATTCCACTTAGTGTTTGTTGGTAGCTCAAGATGTATCCATACCTTCATTAAGAAAAATATGTTACTTTTAACCCCTTGATATCCTATTTTCACCCTATCATCTTAGAATGTCTTTCCTAATCATAACAAGAAATTACGAAATCATCTTATCATCGATAAGCCTCCAAGAAACTCCATCAAGATGGTCTTCTAGGGTTGATTAGGTATCAGTAATGGTATGTATACACCTTAATTTAGATTGGTATGTTTTGTAATACTTTAGAATGTACTCTCCTGAATGAACATCTCTATGTCAAATTTCATGCTTGGCTAATATATTATCTTTGTAGGTTCAAAATAATATTTTTAAAAAATGTTTTTGTCCAATGTATTTGTATGAAATATTATGATTAAATATGATTTTGTATGTTTTATGAGATTAATTTTTTAGTTTTAAGCAGGCATTTTGTTGGGCAACAAATGTGTGACATTTTTATGTCAATAATGACTGATTTAGATCTTAAAAATGTTGATTTGGAAAGGACTAAAAAAGACAAATCCAAGGCTATTGTTTTATTGGAATTGGAGGTTTTTTGGGGGTTGAGGACTAAACTCAATACATGAACTTTATATTATAATAACAACGTAATGCTGAATGAAAAATACTTTCTTTCAAGTTTTATGGTAGGAGACTTATTCTCCTCTACTTGATGTTGCTTTGCATTCTTATTGAATAAGGTGGGGAGTTGTGGTGCAATTTGGGTGCTAAAGAAAATACAAAGTAATAGCTTAAAGAGAAACAATAAGGGAGAGATTGACATGAAATTAGGGAAAGGTGGTGATTGTGATGAGAATTTTTTGAGGAGAGTCTATGAGGAGTTTCAAGGAGGAGCTTGCTAGGGTGAAGAAAGCTTTTGTGTGTGTGTTTAGTTAAAAATCTTTTCTGGTATTTTTTATTTGGGACTATTTATTTTTGTACCACTCCATCAAGCAATCTTTTTGGATTTATTCATTTTTTGATGATCACTTTCCACTTTCTTTAGTTGTAAGTATTACATCGACATTCATTTTTTGTCATCAGTTTGCAAATCAGCCATGGCCTCAACTTTTAAAAGTATTTGTTTTCCATTAAATTTTGAGGGCATAGATTGACATAAATCAACTTCTTTGATATTCTCCATTAGGCTTAGACAACCTTATTCTTCCCCTCTTTGAATTGGTTGCATTCAACTTTAGTGGTGACGTAATTTTTTGGGTCTTTATTATGGTGCTTTAATCATGATAAATGATTGCTTTGTAACTATCTATGCAAAGCCTTGAATGGTTTGTATTACCTATTCTACCTATTATTCCAAAAATTGGTTGGAATCTCCATCATGTATAGCTATTTGATCATTTCCTTTCCTGAACTTTTATTTTTGGCTATATATATCCAAGATGGTGCTTCAATACCAAATGATTCTTCCACTGCTTGTACCATTGTCAAATGTAGTTGAAAAATAAACTAAATCAATTGAGTGCTTTGAGCAATATTGCACCATCTTAATTTGCATAACTTGATTTTGTTAAGTACTGAAATGCCTTTTGTTCAAAGGAATCAAAAGAGAGCTCAACAAAGAAAGAAGATAGAATTTGAAGGGTTGGTTTCTTATGTGATTGATTGTTAGTCAACCCCAAAAATAACTGCAATATAATGTAGTACAATTTGTGTATGTCTTTTTGCTTGCCCTCGGTAAAAGCTTAAGTTGGGAGAATAGTGGCATATAATTGAAGCCTGCTTACCCTGCTTTGAGCTAATTAACTACTTTCATATTAGTATCTTTCATATTTTTTTAGCTTAAACTCTATTAATAGGTTTGATGGAAATGACTTGATTTTAAGAAACTTGTCTTTTGTATGTTTTAATGGTTTATCATCAAATTTGATGCCTTTTGATTGCCTAAGTAGTGCTCTACCAATGAGCCCCACTTCTTCTACCTAATATATATGTTTATTACATCTCATTGTTCTTATGATATGTAATTGTTTTATCTAATTGTGATTCATATCTTCCTTTTTTTGGCATGCAAATTATCATCAAATCTATATCCACTTGTTACTCTCTTCATGTGGGCTACATGAGAAACATTACATGATGATTATTACAGTAGTTAAAGAAAACATCTTTCATGTTGATCATTACATTTGTATTATCCTTAAATGGAAAAACTGATTTATATCTGTTTGAATACCAGCTCAATTCTTCCCTTGAGAGATAACAATCTTGTTCTCATAAACTACTTAATTTCATATTTTATTATGTTATGCTTTAGAGTCTTAAGACCATTCTCATGGAGTGTGTGGCACAATTTAAGTCCTTCTTCTTAAGCCTTGATTGTGTTAATTGAGTTGTGAGCAAGAAAATTATGGAATTAAAGTTTGGGGAGCTATCATATGATGATCATGATTTTTATTTCTCTAGTGAAAATACACAACAATTCCTCATCTAAACAAATCACTCAAATGTAGAATCTATTGGGTAACCAACTATGTCAACATCAAAAAGAAATTCATGAGCTCAAGTTTTGCTTTGAAAATAGGGAGAGGACTACTACGGCTAGCTAAATCAAGTCTTTCCTATTTTATTTTTTAGGATGATGTTTACATTCTATTTTTGATCCATGTTGATGTTGTAGTAACAAGGCCTTAAGGATGAGATGGAGATGGAAGAACTCCTTTCTTAGATTTACTCTCTTTAAAAAGAAGTGTCATGCTTATCATCTTCTTGTCTTGCTAGAGAGAAAGAATCTCTGAGAAAGGAACATGATAAGACAAAATCAAAATTCAAGGATATCGAAAGAAAACTAAAGCTTACAATTCAGGACAAAGTATAGCTTGAGGTGATTATTATTGTCATAGATGTGTTAATTTGAGTTTTTTATTTTCTTCATTAAATATGAACATTTTTGTTTTTAGAGTGAGAAAGCTCAGATTCAACAAGAAGTTAAAAGCTTGCAAAGACAACGAGCTTTACTAGAACCAATACGTTGAAGCATGAGTCAAATGCTGTATCCCAAAAAAATTGAAAGTAAATGTCAGATATGGATTTCTACTTGTGTTCTTTTTATGCTAGGTCCTAAGTGTTTACTAGTTAATTTATCAGCTAGTTAGTGACTAGCAATAATGCAAGATATAATACAGTAAACATATGAGATGCAACTAAAGAACAAAGGTTTCTTTCTTAATGATTTAGTATGCTTCACCAGATCATGAACTTTATTGAGCTAGGCTTGAGCATATGGACAAGGTTTTTGAACTCCAAAACTTATTTTCTCTAAGATCTTTATCTGTTTAATTTGTACTTGCAGTTGATATTCAATTCCTTGTATTAAGTAAATAGATTTGAATTGGTTTGGTACATTATGTTTGTCGCATGTATTGTTTTCGGATGAGTATCAAAAGCTTGTATTTAGTGCGTTTGAGATGGTGGCTTATATCACTTTGATGAAAGAGGCTTTTGAAACTACAATTGGAGAAAATGTAGAAGCAGTTGTTAAAAATGAAAGTCTAGAAATTGAATTTGTTTTTATGTCCAGCAAATTGAATACTACATTAGCTGATGCAAAATTGCTAAAGGAGGAGCTCGTAAGAATGGTACAAATCCCTATAATTGCAGTACAATTAACATTTGAACGAGTCTTAATTTCTTGTCAATGATTCTAAGCTTCTCTGCCATTATACTTCAACCATTTATTGGTTTTGCTATTCTATTTTAGAATTTGAAGCTATTTTATCTTGTAAGAACGATGTTTATTTGATTCAAAAGCTACTTCTAGAAGTTTAGATGATTCTCTTAGCTATCTATCAAGACAAAAGGAAGACATTGTCTTGATACTGTAATTATTCAAATAATGAATATGGTATTGAGACTATTCTTTTTTTCACTACATTTTTTTTTAATTCATATACTTATTCGTTGATTGGATTAGTAACTTAAAGAAGCTCTTTTAGAACTTGAGGTTGTAAAATCAACTATAGACTCTAAAGAGAAAACTCTGACTGAGGAACTCAACATATCAAATGATCAAATTGTTCGTCTTACAAAGAATCTGTCCAAGGTATTTGTGAATCAAAGTGCAACTGTGGTTTATACTTTTGTAATATGAGTATAACTTGAAAAATCTATGAAAGTGAACCCATGATATGTAGCCTAGAAATTTAGTATGAAATTTTGTGGGATTTTCAATTGGCTTTAAAGAAATGGATACACTAATTTTACTAAAAGTATGTCCACTATATTAAGAGAAGTGATAGCAATCTATTTTTCCAAATGATTATTTTTTATTGACATTTTCTATTATTTTTTAATTTTTGAAACAAACTGGTTAGGCTTAATGTTCTTAATCACTACCTTGATTTATATGGAAATAATTTTGTATTAAGATATTGATGATCCCCTCTAAAGTATATAATTCTTTAAGGTTAATTTTTGGCATTATTCCTACAAAATCTTAGTATGATATATGTTGAATATATGTACTATTAATGCTGGAATGTGGTCAAGAGCATGTGCATGAGAAAGTCTAATGGAAGTACATATGGGATGGTTCAGGTTTTTTGGAAGAGAAAAGAGAGATAGAAAAAAAGAGGAAGAAAGAAAGAAATATGTAAGACTAAGACAAAAACTTGTTCATGCAAAGACCCCGTGAATGAAGAAAAACTAGTTTCTATGACAAGTCATTCCAAACCTGGAAACTCAGCTTAACATAGTACAAATTCAAGCATATGATCTTGATTTATCTAGTGCACAAGGTTAGAAATAGAAAATGAAGAATTGATGCAATTTTTGTGCAAGTCATATGAGAATATTCAAAATAAAAAAATGTTATTGAGGTAAGGATCTTCATGGAGGCATGTTACTAGCTTCGTAATTCATTGAAAACTTCATTGAGATTATCATACCATTGCATGTACTAACAAAAGTGAGATTGAAGTTTAACAGAAAAAATCATGCACTTACCCCATTTAAAGAATAAAATATGGGCACACGTTTGACTTTTCTTAGTTTATGATTTTCTTTTAAGATTGCATTCGTTGTGTCAAGCCATACAATTAGCATCATGTTGATGGTTTGAGGACATCTTCTAGCATATTATTTCATGCTAATACAAGAAACTCAAGGAAACTTTTGGTCATACAACAAGAAGATTTTAGCATTACATCAAGCCTTGAAAAATTTTTTGCCATCTTTGTTGGGAATGAAACATCGTACACTTCGATGGACAACCACTCCTATACTTGTAGAACTAGCAAGTTTAAAAAGGCATGACACATTAAGCACATGGCCTCTCCATAACAATTCAACATTGTCATCGCATATAGGAAAGGAGCTCAAAATAAGTTGGTTTGCTTACTTTTGAAACATTTAGCAAGCAACTACTTTTTAAATTTTGTGAAGTGGGTCTAACTAAAGATGCACAAGGAGTACATGTTGAGAGATAATGAGGACATTGACTTTTAATGGTGATTGATCAAATGAGAAAACAATGAAAGCTATCTCATTTTCACATAGGTAAAGGCCTTCTCTATTAAAAGATACAACTTTCCATGCCTTGTAATGGGGATTAGTTTAGAATAGTTCAAGAGGACCATCTAACAACCCTTATGAGGGTACCATTCATGATATTTTATAGTATAGGATGAAAGTCTCTCGTATGTCTCTTTTTCTTTCAATATGTTAGGCCATGTTTCTACTGGTTGAAGACTATTCAATATATAATTTAGGATTTAGTCCTTAAAGTCCATGCAATGCAAAGTTCCAAATTGACACAATTAAATGTATCGAGGGATTAGTGCAACATAGTGCACAATAGTTTCAATAAGGTTTGAGGGATACACTTAAAAGCTGAATGGAAAAGCCACAAAAAAATAATAAGAAAAGGTAAAGAAAGCACTGAGTGGAATACAGTTTCAAGGTTAGGGACATTGTATGGCTTCATATCAATTTGAACATTTAAAGGGTGTGCTAAGGAACCTCAAAGGAAATATGCAAAGACCAATTTCGTTTTAAGAAGGTTAAAGACAATGTTTCCTTGCGTATTCTTTGTCTACATATGGAGATCGATTTAGAAGTTTATTTTAGGACATCAAATAGTTGTGATCAAACCTTTCGACATCGCATTTGAATGCAATCTAGTGGTGCAACCTCCTATCATTGTGTTCGAGTGCAGTGCAATCCCATTTAGAAATTTCATTTCATGACAGGAGCTAGTTGCAGAGACTAATGAATTATGAAAGGATGTGACTAGTTGAAGAGCTCGAAGGATGTCACAGATGTGGCCTAAGTAGATGTTAGGGATGAAGGTGCTAAAAGAAGCAATTGGGTCAATAGTATTTGGGGCAAAGAATCATAATTTTCTCATTTATTCATTTTTGAGAATACAAAATAATTTATTGTGGATTATTCTTTCTAATCCTTATTTAAAAGGAAAGCTTTCTAAATAATAATATTAGAAAATATAATTTGGTGGTATCTTATCTAAAAGTTTCTCTACAATCATAAATTTTATTGTCAAATTTAACAAATAATTATAGCTTTTATTGTAACTAAAAATACTAATTAAGTTTAGAGTAATGTAGATGTCTATGCACCTTGTGGGATAAAACTGATTTTTGTTAGTATTGAATAAGCCAAATAATAATAATATCTCAACATGATACGTTATGCTGTGATATTATGGTATCAAATTGATACCTCCTATAATACTATGTAGTTCAACGAAAAACTAAGGTAAAGCTAATGAGCCTATAACATCCTTAATAGAAAAATGTGAGTGATCATTAGATGATATTTTGGATAGAGAATTATTAGATGAGGATTTACTCCTAGTATATTTCTAGGTAGATAAGTGTATGAATATTATTATATATGCAAGAAAGAAAATGTATCAAAGTTATATATATATATATAGAAACATAGTTTTACAAAATAAATCTATCTTTTAAGGAAAAAATTTTGTTTGACTAACATAAGGGAAACAAAAAGGGACACTACCTTTATAAAATATGATTGTCTCCTAATGTTTGTGGTGTTGGAATGATACTTTTTATAATACAATGTGGTACTAGTTGAATCAAGCAAAACTTGGTGGGCATACGACGCCAATGGTTAAAGATGATAATGAATGATTATTGAGTGATGTCTAAAAGGTGGAATCTCTTTGGTAAACATGATTCTTTGCTTCTTTTAGATGCAAGGAGACAATAGCTCTTATTCTCACAAAAAAATGAAGCAAAAATTCTAAATTACATATATAATACAAAGGTTTTAAGATATCGAGATAATTTTTTAGAATAAAATAATGTTTTATTGATATGAAACTATGAAAGAGAAATAATATCTTAAAATAGTAAGGTTAGGTTATAACAACAAGATATTACAACATGACAAAATCTTGGGTCTTAGTTGGGTTACAATTTTAATTCATATTTATTGTTTTTGACCAATAAGTGATATTCATAGAGGCAGTTCTCATTATGGTTATGCTCATACATTATTCCATGTTAACAATGCCATGAGTGTGCACCAGTTAACTTTGTAAGTGATGTTCTTGGGGTTATTGAACTCAAAAATGTTTTGAAAAGGATTTAGAGGAATCATTCCAAGCCAACTAGCCAACGAGAACTTTATTTTTCCTTGCAAATCCCCTTCTCTTGTAAATTGTAGCATTGCCCTTCCTTTACTAAAGGGGGAATTCTACGAATAAAATATCACCAACACTTGAAGCCTATGAAGCCTCCATTGCATGGGTGGTGCCACTATTTTACTTTGAGTAAAACATCAAAAAAATCTATAAAACCATTTTGTTCATCTCTTCAATTAGATGATACAAATCCAGTATGAACAAGTTAGAGTTTAGATGGATTATATACTTCACTTATAAGACATTTTAAATCAAGCAAAGTGTGATCACCAAATCTTCATGAGTGGAAATACCTGTCTGAGATATCATACCCACCAATGATAGGAATCTTATGTGTATCATTTTACGTATAAGGCTTGACGCTAAATATATAGTTGGTTTGGTTACCCATATCGAAAACAATTGCAAAAGATTGATAGGTTCTTTTGTATATGAAGGAATGTTATAGTCCTTTGATGTTACATAAATTGTAGCTTAAAATTTGATATTGATATTTTGAAGAGTATTTTAGGATACATATACTAGTTGTGTACCAGTACTTAATCAAATGCCTCAACTACAAAATCTAAGGCGCTTTCCACATCCAAATTTGAAACTTCATCTTCTCCAAGGCATGTAAAGGGATTTGTATGATTTAAAAATGCTTCTAACAAGTATCATTTTTATTATATTCAATGATTATTGAGATGCAATTTGTCTTGTAATGAACTTTGCTCATGCAATTGAAGTTTCTTGACATCAGGCTATTGATTAATGAGGTATCATGAAAATTCTTAGTATAAATATTTATATAGGCATGCTAACAAAGTTAGCACTATTAACAAGATGATAATATGCATTACTCTCTTTAGTTTTCAAGAAAAATGATGAGAAGGAAAGTTGGACAAAAAGAGTTAAAAATTTGAAGAGATTACCTGTGTAGATGTCTAAGGCATACCAAGCCCTATGTGGATTTAACTCTTTATAAGTGAGTGGCATATCCCAGGTTTGGAGGGAACTACATCTTGATAACTTTGCCATAATGAAGGGAGATTTAATCTCAATCTATATGTTTTATGTTGAGGAACAAGATTAAATTATTTGATTTTGTATTTTAATAAGAATTATTTTTTGTATAGATAAAATAAGTTAATAAATTAACAATAGAAACTTAATTAATTTCATTTATTCGAAAGGAAAGTGTACATATTATTAATGTTATAGCATTTGAAATAATAATATATTACTGATTATCTAAATCTAAATGATAACAAGACAATCAATAAAATGAAACTTTTAAATATTCATCCCAATAGATGGTCTCGTGTTGGAGGCATGTGATGATTGCTACTGATTAGTGAGATAGATTAAATGGTTAATATATGAAATAACATCGAAGTTTACAAAGAAAACTAATAGTGAAATCCCATGATGAAGCTTAAGCAATAAAGATTGGGGTGTAGATATACACAAGGGAATGCAAAAGGTTTATGGAATACATAATAACAATTTCTACATTAATATGGTCTTGTAGCTCATAAGAGTGAAATGAAACATAAAACTAGTATATAAAGTATATTATGCATGATGTTCATAAACAAAAAAATAAGACATGCATCAATGTTCAAATGTTACTTCCAATTACTTAAATGTTTTAGACATGTCAGTTGAAGTAATGCTAAAAAACATAAATACCCACATAAGTTATAAATATCAACATTATGAATAATTAAATTTCAACATATCAAATCACTCTTTTCAATTTCAACTATACTTATGATACAAAAAATAAAGTTAGTATGCATTAATATTCTAATATATCTACACAATACAAATACATATATATAGGTAATCATGTACGTCACAATTTACTTATCATAACTCATGTATATTACAATCACTTGGATAGATTGTGGTCACCTTAAAATAGGAGGAATGTTATAGCCAACCTTAAATGAAAGTGAGGTTATCACTAACTTGAAACAATAGAGTTGTCTCTCTTACAGCTTGTTGACCTAGTTATCCATTCATATAATAAAAATGTTATCATTAATTGTCACATTAACCATTCAGTTGCACTTATAGATAATAAATCATAGAGTTATTAATAATGATGTAATATTATTATGCAGCATGATCTTTAGAGGAATATATGAAACATTGCCATCACATGAGCTGCCAATGTTTATGAAAAAGTATTATGTCTAATAGTAAATGTGCTCAGTTAGTTTCATATGAATAAAATTAACAAATAAATAGCCAACTTGTTATAACATGTTACGTGTTTTCTTTTTGAGATCATGCAATAATTTCAAGAAATGAACTAGCTATATGTACATATAACTTTTATTATTTAATGAAAATGAATTACATATAAAAATTGATTTAACTTAAACTAAAAAATCAATGTAAGATCCTCAAGTTGAAGGATAAATTCTTCTAATTATTATGTGCCACTTATTGCAAAATATATGTGTTAGGTCCAAACTTCTTTTAGGTGCGTAATGCTACTTCAACTAGTGTTGATTTGTACTATTGAAAAGTGATGTCTAGACCAAACATATGTTGTACACATTTAAACAATATTAAATTTAATGATTCAAGTTATTTCTCTAGTTTTTTGTGAATTATTCAATAGATTTTAAACAAAGAAACTTATTCATGATATGCTCCTTCATGCCTCCACAACAACTCATATCATGTCTATATTAGCCACTCCTACAATTGGCTCTAACATTAGCCTATTAGGCTATTATTGCATTTTGAATATTTTTTGTGTTATTTGTGTAAATGTTTAATGTCTTCTCTCATGTTTTTCTTTATTTGAGAAGAAATAAAAGGCTAAAACACCGTGGTGTCATTATATGTCGTATCTTGACAATATGAGAAAAATCCATGACTTTGACAACAAGCTAAAAATCAAGGCCAAGTAATTTTACTTTGTATTTTTAAAATAAAAAAGATATATGTTAAAGAAGAATTTGGCAATCAGACCAAACAAGTCTTATTTAATTAAAAAATATATGCATCATTACACTAAATTTGATAATAAGAACTTCTGTGCGGGCAATATAATTTTTTTCATAGACCAAATTTTGAAGATGACTAGATAAGTAATTAAGATGATATAATAAAACTCTTGAATATACCAATATCAAAACATTGTTTATTACTAATACTCTAATGAAGATTTGCTAATCAAGTAAACTAGGTCTAAAAAATATATAAAGCAATGTTTGAGGTTCTAACCAATTAGTAGATGAAACTTCATGTCACAACATTCACGACAAGGCCTTGGACAATGAATGCTCTACCAATGCAATTGAAATAGTTTAAAAACCATAAGTATGGAATATTTTATCATGTATGTTATTCATGAACAATGAAAGTAAAAATGTGAATCAACTCTTAATTGCTATTTAAAATTATTTATTTTGATTAACCATGTTAATGAACTTAATTTAATATAAAATAAATGTTCAAAAAATTTATGTACATCGATATTATCCAATACTCAATTTTTAAACATGCCAAATTGGCAACATTTACAACCATACACATGATATAACTATTTGGCATCATGATACACTATATTCATGCAAAGAATAATATATGTCTATTCATTTATGAAGTCATACATGCTACCGTCCAATCACAATAGCTCATAGGTAATACAATTATCATGTCGGTTTGGGTTAGAAGGATGTTCACCACTATCCTGAAATAAAAGTGTTATGACTTCTTGGGTTTTTTATTGGATTAACCAACATTTATACAACACAAGGATACCATTGACCATTATGTCACACATACAATCATGGCCATGTGAACAATGGTGAAGTTATTTTAAATGATGTGGTAATACTATGCATCATGAGCTTCATATAAATCATTAATATTGTAAATAATAATTATAATGTCAAATGCATTGAATATGGACAACAGGTCATATGTGAATAAATTAAGAATGTAAATAACCATTATGTCACTACATATCATTTTCTATCCATGGAGATCATGCACCAATTACAAGTATACATATCACAAAAATTTACATCTAAATTTTATTTATACTTAAGATAAATGATTACAACAAAAAAGGCCTTACATGAATTTTAATATTTTTTAGAATGTATATGTTAAACTTTATTTATCATGTGTCATTGAATTAAAGAGAGTGTTTACAGCAAAAGCCATAATTTTTCTCTAATCGATAAAACTAGCATATTTCAAATGTGCTATCCTAAATAGCACTTTAATTTGCAAATAAATTTGCACAAATTTTAATGTGAACTACATATGTATGACATCTAGTTAACAACTTATTTATATTTCATGGATAACACTAATTGTAAATTGGTACAAATTTTTAATTAATTCTTGTACCTAAATAATAAGAAATTTAATAAACAATCATGAAGAGATGATTGTAAATTTGTTTGACATTTAGAGATCAAAGAAAATGCGAGAATGTGACCAAGAAGTTTTATGTGCAAACCTTGGATTTAGAAAAAAAAATATAGCAATGGGTCAACAAGTGGACAATTTAATATGTAGTTACAAATAAAAGAGGGTGTCCAGCCTTTACAAGAAGAGTTATAACCTTAAACATAAGAGAATTGTAATCATTGGGGAGTAGAGAAGATGATCCCTATTGTCATTAATATGAGGGCTGGTCTAGTTGGGAGCTTGTACGACCTATTTGTTGTTCATGTATGTAATTTATGCATTTTTTAATTAAGTTGTATGCTTATAATATTTTTAACAATGCAAGTAATTATATAATAATTGACTAAAACATAAAGATTGGGAAACTTTGGAAATCTAGTTTCATTTATTGTACATGAATTGTTAAGTATAATATGTTGTTGGTTGATGTACGATACGTCACCCTTAAACATGTGGTGTATAAAGTGTATAAGTACTAGATAGAGAATTATAAGTAATATGTCAAGGGTATAAAGACAAAATAAAGAATTACATATGATACATGAATTTTTATATACGTTACATTAAGTTTATAATGGCCAACTAGAGTTTTGCATACAATACATGAATTATTATGTACGATAGCTTGATTCAATATACAATACAAGAAGAATAAGAATTGCATGTTGTAGGGAGTAATACCTTACATGAGCATACTATATGTCGAGGTGATCCATAGTACTTCAACCTGATGTATGTTTCTTGAGAGATTTAAAAATTGTCAATGAAATTTTGGAATAATTAATTGATAATGTAGAAAAAAAGTTTTAGTAGAATTATTATGAGAAGATGTTTATGATTTAATGTTTGTATTTATTGGGAAAGTTTTTTGAAAATTAAATACATGATGAATTGAATTTTAAGTTTTTGGATTCATTTTCAATATATATGAATTAAAATTTTGTTGAATTTATTTTAGAATATGACTTGAAATTTTTGTAAGTGCAACATGGAGTTTGAAAATCAAAAGATGTGTGAGGAAGAAGAGAACCATTATAATATGCAAATGGACATAACAGCTCAAGCAAATGGAGATTAATTGTAGGGAGAGTGTATCTAGGATACAGTCTAGGAGGGTTGTTATGCAAGCTAAAAATGAGAAGAGTGTCAGAATGAATCAAGAAAATTGTATTATGGAGCAATTCTTAAGCTTATGTTCACCACACATTGTCGACACTATAGATTATTTCCAAGTAGATGACTGCTTAGATATGATTGAAATGTTGATTAATGGTATGTTGTGTGTAGACCACAGGAGAGTTCTGTTGGTGTTATTAATTTTAAAAAGTGTTGCTAGGCATTGGTGATAAGGAAATATAGAATCTAATTTGGAGGAAGTGCACATTTTAAGATATCTTGAAGAGAATTTTATCAAGCTTTTTTTGAATTTTATATCCTGGAGT
The DNA here is from genome assembly GCA_023846275.1 of Vanilla planifolia. Taxonomy (NCBI): domain Eukaryota; kingdom Viridiplantae; phylum Streptophyta; class Magnoliopsida; order Asparagales; family Orchidaceae; genus Vanilla; species Vanilla planifolia. The sequence continues at coordinate 4,027,382 of JAIUJO010000025.1, read as the reverse complement.
TGGTTGTAGAAAATATTAGAGATGAGACTCTTCATGTATGCATTGGAATTGTTGGCTATAAAGAAAGAGATGTAAATTATTTTTGAATGGTCTATGAAAGAATCAATTGTTTATTTTTTTCTTAATTAACTCTTGTATGAACATGTTAGGAGTTTTTTGTGGCTTTCTATGTTTGCACAGTATTTTTAACATGCATGGCAAGACATATGTCACTAATTTGTGTTATATTAGGAAAAAAATAGGAAAGGATAATTGATTTAAGAAAATAAGATATTATTTTTAAGGGTATCAAAAAGAGTTTATAAAGCTAAACAATTATTTTTCTTAAGAATAAAGCTCTTATATAAAAAGAAGAAGTAATTTAGTTACCAAATGGTTTTACAACATTTTGAGGTGTTGTTCAGTGGTGGAATTTAATAATAGAACTAATGATGTGTTGTATATCTCTCCTAGGAATTGTTTAGAGCTGAAACCTAATTTTAAAAGGAAATCTAGCTTTTTTTTTGGGGATTAAATTATAACTATTAATAGAAAGAAAAGAGAAAAGGGTTGAATAAAGGAAAATATTGAATTAAAAGGAAGTTTAAAATAACGGTCAAAATAATTGCAAAGGAAATTCGAAAGGGTTTAATGTGATGTATGGAACCATTGCATTGATATATTAGTCTCTTTTAGATGACTTACAATTGATGTAACATATTTTGTTATTGGGATCTAACATACGTCATTACAAATCTTGTAGTGCCTTGTATTTTTCTTAGATATTTTTTGTCTATTAAGCTCGTGATTTTTGGCTTAGTTTGTTTTGGTTAAAAAATTTTCCAAAATGAAGACATATCATCTGAAGATTGTTGGCTTATTATTTGTTCCTATGGTAATCATACAACAATTGCAAGTATATTTAAACAACATATTCAAGAAAAGAGATTATAATGAAACATGACCTATTGATGATTTGAAGATATAATAAACATATATAGCTTATAAAAATTTATTTAGCATATATGAATAAACTAATGAGAGTCATTAATAATGAGAGGTATGCTTATCGCAAGAATATAAGGGAGCAATGAGGGTGATACTAGCTTTATAGTTTCTAACTTTATCTTATATGTTTCTGTTAGAATTTTGTTGATATTTGATGCATAAGATGTTGTGACAATTATATGAATTAATTTAATATCTGATAGAATTATTATTTTTATTTTCATTGTAAGAACTATTTAAATTATGTGAATCATGTCCTTGCAAAAGAGATTTAAATTGTTATTTTTTTGGCAGTCGTCTTGGTTTTAAAAAATAATAAAAGTTTTTAAAATAAAAAATATTTTTTCTAAATAAAGATATTCTATTTCTCAAAAAATAAGGATTAAAATTTTTTATAGTAAAAAAGGAACAGTTAAGTATGGTGCACTTGTTTGATGCTCAAGATTTCGTGAGTGTGCAAGCAAAGTTTCTATACAAAAACATGCAAAAACAATTTATGAATTCATCAACCAATTGGAAATGAGTATCTTTTCAACTTAAGATAAGAGTAGCTTTCTTAAGTCAAGTAACATTTAGTATCACACCATGTACAGGCCGAGTAGTCACTTTAGCATAAACGATGCATAAAATTAATGCAATGACTTTTCTTATAATCTAAAGTTCCATTCTTTCACAAAATGTGACAGCACATGTTTTCATAATATGTCGTCATTGTTAGTAGGAAAAGTTGTCTTTTTTAGTTATGCAACCTCCAAAAAAATCTTGTTCATAAAAAATTGTTAAGTTCCTAGGCTAATTTGATTGTGATTATCATACAACAATGTGTTGGCATTGTCAATTCTAATGGGTTTCAAGCAAAACATCTATTTTAGAAGATCTTGTTTGTTGACACAAAATAGTGTAGCAAGTTTACCCATTGAATGTCTAAATTCTCCTTTGAGATGAGATATTCATGATCATAAGTATTGTATTTTTGTGAGAATTAATTAGCATCCATGTCGAGTCTAATTTTATTGAAGGGTTTGTGACTGAAATTGCATCCCCAATTTTATTTGCTACAACTTTTATTAGAGTTAAGATCTTCCAATCAACTAATCTATTTACTCTAACTTGTTTAAGTTGTGAAATTGTGAGAAAATGTTGCGAAAGTAGGTTAATAATTATAGGTTCCTTAGGCTTCTTGTAAAAGGTTGAAAAAGGCCTAGTTTGAGGGAGTTCATATTGCAAAGGTTTGTATAAATGCAGACTATTTACTTTTTAGGAGAGTCACCATTATGTTCACTTGTTTTAACATCAATTACAACAATGTTGATCATGCATATGAAGAAGATGTTGAACTTTTTTCATAATAACCTGCACTATGGAATTTTGATTGTTTATAATGCAAAAGTTGACAACTAACAAGCAATGAGTTGCACATTCATTGCATAAAATAGTCCAATGGGACCATTATATTTGAATCAAATTGTCATTTGTTGCAAGTTGGAATATCTTCATCTTTCCTTCTCTTTAAGGAATGTTATAAATGCTTTATTTCCCTGGGCATATTTGTGTTGGGTGATGGGTTAGTCTTAAACTTGGAAACAACGAGGGATGTTGTGGTATTAGACGTTTGACTTAAAAGTCCATTGAGTTTTTGTAGCTATGCCATACAATGTAACTTATATAAAATCAACCAAGGTGTTGCTATATGTGACATAGTACTATTATGCATCTTTGTCTTTAAATAATTAAAGGCACAATTGGTAAAATTCATTATCCTACAATGCACAAATCTTATTTGAAACTACAATGATTTGTAGAGTTACTCGAGGCAAGTTCAACCTAAGCTAGTTGAGTACAACATTCATGTTAACAACATATTCAAAATACATGAATAACATCATTAGTTGTTTCTTTACCAAATATCGAATTAATTGTTTGTCCTAAATAATTAATTTATCAAATTATTTAAAATTTTTGTTCTTGTAAATATGAAACTTTGAAAATAATGCCATAGATTCCTTTTGTTTTGGCACTAAAATTTTCGCATTAATTAATCATTTGAGTAAAAAATGAAAATTAAAAAAAATAAGATAATATATGAGTTGCTTCACAAGATGAAGTGAACAAGATATGGAAGAATGGAAAGGTGAGGGATAAGGGCGTGAACTCATAGTAGTCGACTATGGTGGAATCAATGGCAACGAGAAATAATTGTGACCTCTTATGGTAGTGGCTAATGGAGCTCCTTTGTTGCAAAGAGGAGGCTATTTTTTTAAGAAACGATGAAATAAATTAAGGAAGTGGAAAGAGTTGTAGAAGAAGGCAATTATGTTCTGTAGAAGAGTTGGTATTTGCATGGAAGGCAAATTAGTGGAGATTTATTCACCAAAATTCATCTTGATTAAGAAGGCTATCTTTGTTGGGAAGCAGATGCACATTGTAGGGTCTAGCCTCTTCGATTTACGTTGGTTTAAATTTTTTTTTATTATAATAAAGCCATAATTGTTGTCTTAAGTGCCAAACGGGCATGCCTTTGATGCATACGATATAATTGATATCACTAAGGTTGTATATATGGTTAACTTGATAGTATTGTTTTGAAGAAGTTCATATATTTTATAATTATGAACACATCTTACAAAATTAGCCAAAGTATGAAGACAATGCATGATGACTTGTCTCTGTGTAGAGCTTGCTTCGAGAGATTGTTGAACTTAATTGATGAAGCTTATCTATGATCTTGAGATCTGTCTAAGATTTTCTATTGGTTTCGAGGAGTTTTAGAGTCAATTGATACTTTAGCTAAAGATGTCGATTATGAACGCGAATCATTAGTAGTAAGTTGTTAATACTTCTGTGATAGATAAGCTATCAAGGGATGTCCTTAAGGATTAACACTTGGTTATCAAGATAGGAAGAAGGTATATAGCTCACTTTATATTAAGTTGAAGTCTATGTGTCTAGTACTTCCCTTAATCAATTTTCTTGTCATATTTTGGCCGAAAAGCCAACGAAGGTAGCTTTTTCATGTCGATTTTAATATCAACATCATCTATTGGTACTTTTTGATTAAAAATATTGATCCATTTTAGTTAACATATACATTTAGTTTTTCATTTTTTTGTTAGGTCAATATATTTACTTTTCTCTCTTTCTAATCCCCAAATTCTTATACAAGTTTTTAAAATTTGTTGCTTTGCATCATTACTTTGTGGCTTTTTGTCTTGCTAGTATATATCTCTTTGAATTCTCTATACTTATACACTTGAGTCATGTTTTATAAGAAAATGTGTTTTTAACCTCAATTTCTACTTCTTATTTCTACCAAGAAGTTGATTTGTAATTTTGGCCACACTTTTTAGATCTTCTACGCACTAACTCAGTAATATTACCAAAATAGTTAACAATGTTATCTAGCATATTATTTGTGATTTGCTTTATCTCTTAGAACATAAATCTAAGACTTTTATTCTTGAATAAATTTCCTTTTCTTATTTTTAAGTTAATATTTTCTATTCTTGGGCAAAGTACTTTTTAATGTGGACATCTTAGACCATTAATTGATGTTGGATGGTCAAACATTTCATGGCATACTAAAAGTTATTTCCTCTTTAAGAAACTATCAATGTGTTTAAGAGACTATTCTTTCCAAGTAATTAATGCTCCTTTATTTTCTTAAGAAAACAATGAATAATAAAATCATATGCTAAACTAAACTAGAAAATAATTTTATTATCTTTATTCACTTTCCCATACCATAACCAACAAGATATTGTTTGTTTCTTTTTCATTTACCTATATGCTCTTTAAGTCTCTTAAAATTAAAAATGTTTTCATGGATGCTTAATGTTAACTTTTCCAAATCAATCTAAACTTCTAAACATTTTTAGTCCTTTTCAGGAGTGGTCATTGCCAACATTTATAACTTGCTTTGTTATAATTATATTTGAAGCTATGGTCTTTTCACTAATCCTCATAACATCTATTGTGCCCTTTAAATTTTTATTCAAAATTAGGACAATTCTGTTTCTATCATGTTTCTAACTTAAATGTCAGAACATAAATCTTCAAGAATTAAATTCTTTTTTCCTTTTCTCTTATCTACTTAGCTTTTTCAACTCACAAAATTTGTCTTTCATTGAATAATTATATTAAAAAATTCCATCAGCTTTACAACTAAAGTTCATATATTTTAATGTCTTATAATAATTCTTGCATCATGGACTGACTTTTTTATTCAGTCATCCAAGATAATGTGGTAGCTCTCGCTCATTTAAGAAAACATCTGGGTGTGGAAAGCTAGTGCTCACTTGTCACTTCATTCATACAATACAATGCATTCCTTCCAAGGGATACATTAACATAAATGCAATTTTGTTTGGGCTTCATGTCATTGTTTTGATTAGTTTTAAACAGGTTCTGAATTGCATAATGCAGCCCTTCAATTTGTTTAAATAAAATCTAGACTTAGAAGAAACCCATTGTACTAATGGATAGTTTATAAGGTGCAATTCTATGGTTTGATTGCATGATCTGTTAAATTTATAGGTTGAAAAGTTTGGTAGAGTAGTTCTTAGGCTGGCATGTATTTTATCCATGAAATTAAGGTTTAATGATATCAAAAATTTACATAACTTTTGTTGCATGTCAATCAATGTCCAAAAATGTGACTAGTCAATCTGAAAGCATTTTTAAAGAAGATAGGAACAATTAGACTTCTTTCGCATTTATTCAACATGGAAAGAAAAAATGGGCCATCCATAAAATGAACTAAGCATGCCACACTAGAATCCATATCATGTAGTGAGGAGATCACATGAGATCTTAGGAAATTCAAGAAAACATTTGTGAATGGTAATTGTGACCAAAAATTTTCATTGAAGGAAGTAAATGCTTCAAAGCATGAATTTACCACATGTAAGAATTTCCAAAAACAATGGAGATGATCTTTTCTATAAAAATATAGATCAAGGAAAGAAAGTAGCAAAAATGGAATAGCATCCTGAAGGAATACCATGCATAATTAACGAGAGAAACAAAACTAGAAATATAATGTCGGTGTCACTGAACTCCACAAATACTTGATATGTATTCAAAACATAACAAACCTTGGATTCACTACTTGAGATCTTATTCATAGCTTCTGAAGAGTTCAATCCGCAGTTTCTAGAATTGGTTACCATGATCATATTCTTACTCTTTTGTTTAAGCTCCCAATTCATCTCATATAGTTTGCTACCTTTAATCATTTAAAGTGTATCAGTTTAGTAATACTATTATGTACTTTGAATTCAGGAAATTGGACATAAGCTCAACAAGTATATATGCACGTGTTTACTAGTTTTTTAAATTCTTTGTTGTGGCCCATATTAGTTGTAAGTATTTGGTATATTAACATTAGAAAAATATGATATATAATTGATGTTAATTATAGAGGAGTACATTTGACATTGGTTCTTAAAAATATTAACAATTCATGTATAGTGAAAGAAAACCATAAACAACTATTATATTTAGGAAACAAATTATTTTATGCTATAAGTTTTTTTTGGAGATTATAAAATCAAAGAGGTATTTAGAAGCAATGTTTGATGAAAACAATTTCTTTGATGAGGAACGCAGTCAAGCTTTTAAAATAGAGCCTTAGGAAAGTTGGGTAGATGGCTCAAGGGAAGAATGAATTATACTACAATATGATGTTAAGGTCATATCTTACGGTCACTTGGTCAAACAATGGTTGATCTTTATTCCACATGGATTGGCCAACTTTTCTTCTTCGTTGTAGTTTTATTACTTATATATGGACAAATAAGAAGTGGAAAGATGTATACTATGAGAGGATCTATCAGTCAACTAGAAATCATACTGTTTTTTGTTCATGAGTTATTCAAAATTATTAAAGAAGTGGTTTACCTCTACAACAATAAAACCTTCCAGCCTTTTTCTATGAATATTTTTTTCATAATTTATTGTCATTATTTTTTAAATTTTTTGGTATGTTCCATGAAGAGGATTTTCTTTTATCTTAATTTTTGGCTTCTATTACACTTGCCTTCTTGAACTAATAAAATACTTTAACATCCATGTCCTCATTTATTGCATAGAAGTCCCTGACTATTAAAAAAGTTTTTCATCTACTAGACATAGATCTGCTTGTAATTATTAGCTTAACGTTTTATCTCTAAAGTGAATCAAAGTTTATGTAAAAATTAGTTTAATCTTGTACTATCTGCATAACTATTTAGCTTTATTTTTTTGGCTATTTAGAAAGAGGATAGAGAGTTCCAAGTTGAGTATCTTACAAAGAGATATACAACGAGGAGATCAAATGGCTTGTTGGCTCTTGGGCATTGAAAGTTGCAAATTCACGAATTTTCTTGAGCTATATTTCTAGTTTGTTCAATATGGTTCTATGTTGCATCACTATGAACTTTGTTTATTTCTATTTGAATTATAGGTTCAACCATATTTATGAAGAGAGGCATACATCTTGTTGGTTTGAAAGAGGAGATTGTTACCTCCCCTAGGCAAGTTATTCAACTAATAGAATTTGGTGAATGTAAGGCCAAAATGTCATTTCCTCATTTCAAATATATAGTAGTAGCATTATAACTTAAGGGCACAATTTCTTTTATTTTATAGATGAATGACACATTATGGAGACAAACATGAACCTTTATAGTAGACGCTCCCAAACTATGTTTTGCACGACATTTATATTTGTTTGTTATTGTGCTTTCTGTCAAACTTTTTCAAAGTATCTCAACTAATTAAATTTAATTCTAGATTGTTGGAAGTAGGGAGACAAGTGGAGAAGGCAATGCAATTAATAGTTTAGATGCTGTATGTGTATCTATTTTAGTATGTTGTTTTGGCAGCAAAATAATCATGCTTTTGTTTTGTTTGTTTGTCATCTCTTATGCTTCTTTTTGGAATAACTCTTGATGGTCTACGTAATTTTTTCTTTTTTTTTTGATAGAATTTGGTTGATCTTTCTAGATAAGAACATGTTATTAAAACTGGTGTAGAAGGTGTGCGCTTGAGAGAAGGCTCATATATAAATAAGTGATTGATGAACCTTTGCACCATAATTAAAAATCTAAGCAATGGTGTTCAAAGCCAAGGGAATGTTGCATCATTATATTTTTAATTGTCAATTATATGGCTTGCATGTTGTTTCTCAAGGAAGAATGTGATCTAGTGGTCATCTAAGACAACAAGATAACTTGCATTTTGCAGCCTTCTCTTTCTAGAAATGCAAATACTGTTATGATTTGTAACATCACCCTCTCACAGGTTCCTTATTCAGTATATTGGATTTAAATTTTTTGAGAAATTTACTGAATCAATTCCCATGCAGTTCGTGAAATTGAACTGACATAGTTAAAATATAAGGCTGTGCGCTATTAAGGTCATCAAAGATGCCTAACATAGTAGATGTAAATTAAAATTAATTAGGAACCTATAAGCTTTGGCTAAAAGTATTGTCAAGGTTAAGCCACTAACTTGTGTAGCCTTAAATCATTTTATGCTATCCATATCCAGTTCGATGTGTTCAAGGGTCAAAAATTAGTTGCACATATATAATGAACTCATGTTGAATTTAATGAAGTTCTTGAGTTGTCTAGAAGGTATTTTAAACTTGAGCCTTCATTAATAGATTATTTTAAGAATAGCAATAGTGGAAGCAAAAGTGTGAAAATGGAAAGAAGAAAAAGAAAAAGTTGAAGGCAGAGAATTATTTTTATCATAAAAAGATTAAGTTCTCTAAGTCAATTCATGTGATTTTGAATTCATGAACATTTGATTCTTAGAATTCCCTAAATGTTTCAACTCTTTTCTTTTTAAAACTTTTGATTTATTTCATACATCCTCATTGGCCATTTTTATAGAAGTTTGGGTATAATATTTAATTATAAAACCAAAAAGATGTTATTTTGATAAAAAAATGTAAAATTCTACATCGGTTCTAGTCTATCTACTCATGTGTGCCCCACACCCGACATCATATATCTGTGTCAGTTGGCTACCCAGGATAGTGGTTACTATTCTTGAATGCAAAACGTGTATGCAGTTGGTCATTACATTTGTGCCAACCCCATGCAAGTGCACTTGCCTGGTGTGTTGTGACATTTTGCATGTGCACATGCACTTACACATGCAGCACTTATCTAGTGCACCACAATGTGTGCTTTAAGCTCTTGTAGCATGTCTCTGGGTACATCCCATAAATTTTTCTTGTTGCTTCGTGATGTTTCGTTAATTTTCATCTTTTTATCTCTCCCTAGATTTTTTTATCAATTTTGGATTCAATGGGTTTCAAAGCAATCTCCTGATTAGTACCTTGAATATTTGGGAATTAGTTGTAGCTTCCAAATCCTTTTGATTGTCTACTTTTGGATTTTGTTCATGCTTCGTAGTTGTTAGAAGTTGACAGCAAATTACTTTGAAGGTATAACTTCATTTGTTCAATGATAAGCAGTTGTGCCAAGTGCAATTCTTTAGTTGCATATTTCTTACATTTTTTAAAATAATTTATACTACTTTTCATAATATCAAAAACATTATGGAGGTACTAGTTACAAACTTCATAATGATCTTTCTCCTTTCAAAAATTATTTTTAAGCAAATTATTTTTTCCGAAATATCGATACAACTAAAAATGAGTTTTCTATGTTGCAACGGCCTGGAGTACATACCTCCCCCTTGCTTAGGATTATTTTTGTTCTTAAACCACACTTTATTTGCAAATCAATTTGCACAAATTTTGATGTGAACTACATAAGTGGGACATCTGGTTAACAACATATTCACTTGTATGGATAATACTAATATTAATTTGTTACCAATTTCTACATTAATTATTGTACCTTAATAAATAAAATTTTTAATAAACAATCATGTAGAGATGATTGCTAATTTTTTTGAGATTTATAGATCAAGGGAAGAGCAAGAATGCGGCTAAGAAGTTTTATGTGCAGACCTTGGATTTAGGAAAAAAAATATTGCTACAGGGAAGCAATAAGAAAATTTAATATTTAGTTGTTGAAAATAAAAGAGGGTATCCAGCCTTTATAGGAAGAGTTATAACCTTAAACATAGGAGAATGGTAGTCATTAGGGAGTAGAGAAGATGATCCCTACTATTATTAATGTGAGGGTTGGTATAGTTGGGAGCATGTACAACCTATCTGTTGTTCATGTATATAATTTATGCATGTTTGAATTAATTTGTATACTTATAATATTTTTAACCATGCATGTAATTGAAAAATAATTGACTAAAACATAAAGATTGGGAAACTGTGGAAATCTAGATTCATGTATTTTATGTGAATTGCTAAGTATAATATGTTATGCTTAATGTACGATATGCCACCCGTAGACATGTGGTGCTTTGAGTGTATAAGGACTAGATAGAGAATTAGAAGTATTATGTCAAGGGTATAAAAAAAAAAGAATTACATACAATACATGAATTTTTATATACGATACAACAAGTTTATAAGGGCCAACTTCAGAATTGCAAACAATACGTTAATTATTATGTATTATAGGTTGATTTGACGAACAATACAAAAGGATAAGAATTGCATATAGTAGATAGTAATCCTTATATGGACATACTATATGTTGAGCTGATATATGGCGCTTCACCTGATGCAAGTTTCCTGAACGAATTAAAATTTGTCTATGAGATTTTGTTATAAGTAATTGATTTTAGAGAAAAAAGTTTTAAAATAATTATTATGTGATGATATTTATAATTTAATTTTTATATTTGTTTTGAATTTTTTTTTAGAATAAAATACATGATGAATTACATTTTAAGGTTTGCGATTTATTTTTCATATATAAGAATTGAAATTTTGTTGAATTTATTTTAGAATATGACTTGAAATTTAAGCAACTACAACGAGGAGTTTGAAAATAAAAAGATGTGCGAAGAAGAAGTGAACCATTCTAATAACAAAATGGCCATAATAAGTCAAGGGAAATGAGATTAATTGAAGGGAGAGTATATTAGGGACACAGTTTAGGAGGGTTTTTATGCAAGCTAAGAATGAGTGGAATGTGAGAATGAACCAAGCCAATTGCCTTATCGAGCAATTCTTAAACTTACGTTCACCACACCTTGTAGGCACAATAGATCCTTTTCACGTCAACAGCTGCTTAGATAAGATTGAAATGTTGTTTAATAGTATGGCAAGTGTCGACCACAAGAGAGTTATTTTGGTGGTACTAGTATTAAATAATGTTGCTAGGCATTGGTCAAAAGGCAATGTAGAATCAAATTTGAAGGAAGAGCACATTTTAAAATATCCTGACAAGGATTTTATCAAGCTTTTTTGGAATTTTTTATCCTAGAGTTGGCTAGAGAAAAAATGACAGAAGAGACTGGTCATGTATGCATTGGAATTGCTGGCTATAGAGAAAGATGTAAATTAATTGTTTATTTTATTTTTTTTAATTAACTCTTGTATGAACATGTCAAGAGTATTTTATGGTTTTTTTAGTTGGCACAATATTTTTAACATGAATGTCATGACATATGTCACTAATTTGCATTATCTTAAGAAAAAAATAAAAAAACATATTTTATTTAAGTAAATAAGATACTATTTTTAAGGGTATCAAAAATAGATTATAAAAGTTAAACAAACATTTGTCTTAACAATAAGGCTCTTATATTAAAAGAAGAAGTCATTTTACTAAATGGTTTTATCACATTTTAAAGTATCGTTCATTGCTGGAATCTAAAAAATAGAACCAACGATGTGTTGTATCTCAGTCCTGCATATCGTTTAGAGGTTAAACCTATTTTTAAAAGAATATCTATCTCTTGTTTTGATGATTAAACTATAACTATTAATAGAAAGAAAAGGGAAAAGGGTTGAATAAAGGAAAATATTGAATTAAAATTGGGCTTGCATTCTAATGAAAGTTTAAAATAAGGGTCAAAATAATTCAAAAGAAAATTTAAAATGATATAATGTAAAGTATGGAAACATTGCATTGATGTATTAGTCTCATTTTAGATAACTTGCAATTGATAATATATTTTGTTATTGAGATCCATCATACGTAATGACCCAATCTTGTACTGCCTTGTATTTGTCTTAGATATTTTTTGTCTGTCGAGCTTGTGATTTTTGGCTAAAAAATTTTAGAAAACGATGACATACCACAGGAAGATTGTTGGCTCATTATTCGTTCCTATGGTAATTATACAACAATTGCAAGTATATTTAAACAACATGTTCAAGAAAAGAGATTATAATGAAACATGACCTATTCATGATTTTAACATATAATAAACATAAATAGCTTATAAAAAGTTTTTTTTGCATATGTGAATAAACAAATGAGAATCTTTAATAATGAGAGGTATAGTTATCACAAGAATATAAAAGAGCAATGAGGGTGATGTTAGCTTTATAGTTTCTTACTTTTGCTTATATTGTTGTGTTAGAATTTTGTTAATATTTGATGCATGAGATGTTGTGACAATTAGATGTATTAATTTACATTTGATAGAATTATTATTTTTTATTTTCGTTGTAAGAAAAATTTCAATTATTTGAATCATGTCCTTGTGAAAGAGATTTAAATTGTTATTTTTTTGAGCAATCATCTTTGTTTAAGAAATGATAAATAGGTTTTCAAAAATATGTTTTTTTCTAAATAAAGATTTTCAATTACTCAAAAAACAAGGTTTAAAATTTTTTATGACCATAAATGGGCACTTAAGTGTGGTACTACTTGTTTGATGCTAAAGATTGCGTGACTATGCAAGCAAAGTTTCTATACAAAAAACTTGCAAAATAATTATGAATTAATCAACCAATCGGAAAAGAGTATATTTCCATCTTAAGATAAGAGTAGCTTTCCTAAGTCAAGCAACATGAAGTATCACACCAAGTGTAAGTTGAGTGGTCAATTTAGCATATATCATGAATAAAATTAAACCAATATCTCTGCTTATAATCTAACATTCTTTCATAAATGGTGACAACCCACGTTTTCACAAAATGTCGTCACAGTTAGTAAAAATGTTGTCCTTCCTAGTTATGAAACCTACAAAAAACATCTTCATCACCAAAAATTGGTAAGTGTTTAGCTTAAGTTGATTAAGATTATAATACATAGTTGTGCTAGCGTTGTCAATTATATCGGGTGTAAGGCAAAACATCTTGTTTGGAAATCTTGTTTGTTGACACAAAAAATATTGTAGCAAGTTTACCCATTGAAAGTGCAAATTCTCCTTGGAGAGGAGATATTCATGATCATATATATTGTCTTTTCATGAGAATTAATTAGCAACCAGGACGAGTCTAATTTTATTGAAAGGTTTTTGACTGAAATTGCTTCCCCTGCTTTATTTGCTGCAACTTTATTGGAGCTAAGATCTTCTGATCAACTAATCTATTTACTCGTAATTGTTTAAGTTGTGAAATTTTGAGAAAATGTTGTGAAAATACCTTAATAAATATAGCTTCCTTAGGCTTCTTGTAAAAGGTTGAAAAAAGGCCTCGTTTGAGGGACTTCATACTGCAAAGTTTTGTATAAATGCAAATTATTTAGTTTTTAGGAGAGTCACCATTATGTTCACCTGTTTTAACATCAATTGCAACAATATTGATCATGTATATGAAGATGATGTTGAAATTCTTTCTTAATAACCAGCACAATAGTATTTTGATAGTTTATAATGCAAAAGTTGACAACTATCAAGCAATGAGTTGCAGATTCGCTGCATAAAATACTTCAATGGGATAATTATATTTGAATCAATTTGTCATTTGATGCAAGCTGGAACATCTTCATCTTTCCTTGTCTTAAAGGAATGATATAAATTCTTTATTTCCTTGGGCATATTTGTGTTGGGTGATGAGTTAGTCTTAAACTTGGACACAAGGAGGGGTGTTGTGGTATTAGAAGTTCGACTTAAAAATCCATTGAGTTTTTGTAGCTATACCATACAATGCAACTTATATGCAATCAACCAAGGTGTTGTTATATGTGATATAGTACTATTATGCACCTTTATCTTTAAATAATCAAAGGTACAACTGGGTAAAACTCAATATCCTGGAATGTACAAATCTGACTTTAACAGCCAATGATTTGCAAAGTTACTGAAGCCAAGTTCAACATGAGCTACTTAAGTACAACATTCATGTTAACAACATATTCAAAATACTTGAATAACACCATTAGTTGTTTTTTACCAAATATCAAATTAAATATTAGGCCTAAATAATTACTTAAAGGAATTATTTTAAATTTTTGTCCTTGTAAATATGGAAATAGGAAAAAATACCATAGATTTCTTTTTTTTCCACCCTAAAAGTTTGTCATTAATTAATCAATTAACAAAAAAAAGAAAATTAGAAAGCATAAGGTAATATATGGCATGATTCATAAGATGAGGTGAAGAAGAAAAGGAAGAATGGCATGGTAAGGGATAAGGAAGTGAGCTCATAGGAGTCAGCAATGGTGGAATTGATGGAAATGAGGAAAAATTGTGACCTCTTATGGTAGTAGCTAATGGAGCTCCATTGTTGCAAGAAGGAGGTCACAGTTTTAAAAAATGGTGAAACAAATAAAGGAAGTGGAAAGAGTTGTAGATGAATGCAATTATGATTTGTAGAAGAGGAGGTATTTAAATAGATGGCAAATTAGTAGCAATTTATTCACCAAAAATTCTTCTTGATTAAGAGGGCAGTCTTAGTTGGAAGGTAGAGGCAAATTGTAGCGTCTAGCCTTATCAGTTTTGGTTGATTTCAATCTTTTTTGTATTAAAACAAAGCCATACTTAATGTCTCAAGTGCCAAACGGGCATGCTTTTGATGTATATGATATAATTGACATTGTTGAGGTTGTATATAGGGTTAACATGATAGGGACATGTTGAGGAAGTTCAAATATTTTATAATTATGAACGCATCTTGCAAAATTAGCCAAAGTGCGAATGAAATGAATGATGACATACCTCAGGGTAAATCTTTCTTCGAGAGATAGTTCAACTTAATTGATGAAGCTTATCTATGATCTTGAGATCTTTTGAAGCTTGTCAATTGGTTATCAAGGAGTTTCAGAGTCCATTGATACTTTTGTTGAAGGTGTCGATTATGAATACTAATCATTAGTGGGAAGTTTTTGATGCCCGTGTGATAGAGATAAGCTATCAAGAGATGTCCTTGAGGAGTAATTTGCGGTTATCAAGATAGGAAGAAGATGTATAGCTCAACTTTTATTATGTTGAGGTCTATGTGCGCAATAGTTCCCTTGATTAATTTTCCTATCATATTTTTGTTGAGAAAGCAAATGAAGGTAGCTTTTTTAAGTCGATTTTAATATCATCATCATCTATTGGTACTTTTTGATGGACAATCTTGATCCATTTTGGTAGAAATATATATTTGGTTTTTCATTTTTTGGTAGGTTTATATGTACCTTTCTATCTTTTCAATCTCCAAATTCTTATACAAGTTTTTAAAGTTGGTTTCTTTGTATCATTCCTCTGTGGCTTTTTGTGTTGCTAGTACATATGGCTTTGAATTCTCCATACTTATACACTTGAGTCATGTTTTATAAGGAAATGTGTTTTTAACCTCAATTTCTACTTCTTGTTTCTACCAACAAGTTGCTTTGTAATTTTGGGAACACTTTTTGGATCTTCTACGTACTAACTCAGTTGTATTACTAATATAGTTGACAATGTTATCTTGCATATGATTTGTGTTATCTCCTAGAACATAAATCTAAGACTTTTATTCTTGAATAAATTTCTTTTTTTATCTTTAAGTTAATATTTTCTATTGATAGGTAAATAATTTCTTTTATCTCTTGTACTTTTTAGTGTGAACATCTCAGATCATTAATTGATGTTGGATGGTTAAACATTTCATGGTATCACCTTTAAATCTTTACAATCTAAAAGTTCTTTTTCCTCGTTAAGAAACAATCAATGTGTTTAAGAGACTTTTGTTTTGAAGTAATTAATGCTCCTTTTGTTCCTTAAAAAAGTACAATAAATAATAAAATCATTTGCTAAAGCGAACTAGAAAATAATTTTATTATCTTTATTAACTTTCCTAATCCATAACCACCAAGATATTTTTAAATTCTTTTTCTTTTTTCCTATATGCTGTTTAAGTCTTTTAAAAATAAAAATATTTTCGTGGATGCTTAGTGTTAACTTTTCCAAATCAATCTAAACTCTTCGTTAACATATTTAATTCTTTTTTAGGAGTGGTCATTGCCAACATTTATAGCTTGCTTTGTTATAATGATCTTTGAAGCTATGATCCTTTCACTAATCCTCATAAAATCAGTTACACCTTTTAAATTTTTATTCAAAATTATGTCAATTCTATTATGTCATGTTTCTAAGCTAATTTTCAAAACTTGAATCCTAAAGTATTTAATTCTTTTGCCATGTCTCATATCAACTTAGCTTTTTGAACACACAACATTTGTCTTTCACTAAATAATTATATTCAAAAATTTCATCAGCTTTCTAACGAAAAAACATATATTTTAATACTCTATAATAATTCTTGTGCCATGTATTGACTTTTTTGTTAGTTTTACATAGCTTCTAAATTGCATAACACAGCATTTTTATTCATTTAAATAGAACCTAGACTTGTAAGAAACCCATTGTACTAGTGGACGGTTTAGAAGGTGTAATTCGATGGTTTGGTAGCCTGATCTGTTGAATTGATGTGTTGAAAAGTGTGGTACAGTAGTTCTTAGTTTTGTATGTATTTTATCCTTGAAATTAAGGTTCAATGATATTAGGCAATCTACTTAACTTTTTTTACATGCCAATCAATGTCAAAAATAGTGACTAGTCAATCTAAAAGCATTTTTAAAGAAGATAGTGAACAATTAGATTTATTTGGCAATATTTCAATAAGGAAAGAAAACATGGACCATCCATAAAAAGAACTAATCATGCCACACTAGAATCCATATCATGTAGTTAAGTGAACTATAATTGTCACAAAAAATTTTCATAAAAGGAAGTACATACCTTAGAGCAAGAATTTACCACTTGTAATAATCTCCAAAAACATTGGAGATGACCTTTTCTATAAAAATATAGATCAAGGAAAGAATGTAGCAAAAATGGAATAACACTCTAAAGGACAACCACACACACAATGAATGAGAGAAAGAAAACTAGAAATATAATGTCGGAGCCACGAAACTCCACAAATACTTGATATGCATTCAAAACTTTACAAACGTTGGATTTAGTACTTGAGATCTTAGTCATAACTTCTAAAGAGTTCTATCCATAGTTTCTAGACTTGGTTGCCAAGATCATTGTCTAAAACTTTTGTTTAAGTTTGCAATTCATCCCATTTAGTTTGCAACATTTAATCATTTAAAGTGTGTCAGTTCAGTAATACTATTATGTATTTTCAATTCAGGAAATTGGACTTAAGCTAAACAAGCATATATGCATGTGTTTAGTAGTTTTTTAAATTCTTTGCTATGGTCCATGGTCCATATTAATTGTAAGTATTTGGTATGTTAACATTGGAAAAATGTGATATATAATTTATGTTAATTATAAAGGGGTACATTTTTGACATTGGTTCTTGGAAATATTAATTTTTGTTGTATACTGAAAGAAAATCATAAACAACTATTATATTTAAATCAAATTACTTTTTTCAACAACGTTTTTCGAGATTATAAAATCAAAGAGGTATTTAGAAGCAATGTTTAATGAAAACAATTCCTTTGATGAGGAACGTAGTCAAGCTTTTAAAATAGATCCTTGGGAAAGTGTTTGGATGGCTCAAGGGAAGAATGAATTGTACTACATTATGATGTTGTGGTCATATCTTAAGGTCACTTGGTCAAACAATGGTTAATCTTTATTCCACATGGATTAGCCAACTTTTCTTATCTGTTGTAGTTTTATTCCATATATAATTTACTTTTAATTGGTCATATTTTTCAAGGCATAATAGAAAAGTGAAGGAAATATGTTCTGAGTTGTTGGTCATTCTTGAATATGGACCATAGCTTAAACAAATAAAATTATACAAATGGAGTCCTCTCTAAATTCTATTCTGATTTTCAATTGAATAGTGATGTTTTGAAAGAACTTTTGGTTACATATCAGATCATATGCATTTTGCATTACAGAATATGTCAACCTTTTCTTTGGATTAGCCAACAAACTTTGACATTATTTAATGTGAACTTAAGAATTTTATGCTATCAAATTTGATTCTTAGATTTTTATAAAAGTTCTTCTTGTTTGATGCACTCAAATAGGTATAGCTTTCTTAGACTTATATTTCAGTTTATGGTTTATCTTGTCTTCCAGTGGTTGAATTTCGTAAAGTGTATATGTTCTAGATAGCATTTTGAGTAATAGTTGCTTTACATGCTATTTCTTATCAGTAAAATATTTTGCTACCAAGTACAATTTTTGCATATCGACAAATAAGCTGCGGTAAGACTTATACCATGAGAGGGTCTACCAGTCAACTGGGAATAATACCACATTCTATTCATGAGTTATTTAGAATTATTCAAGAATGGTTTACCACTACAACAACAAATCCTTCTAGCCTTTTTTAATTAATATTTTTTTATAATTTATTGTCATTATTTTTTATATTTTTCAAGTGTGTTTCTTTCAGAGGATTATTTTTTATCATAATTTTTGGCTTTTATTATACTTCCTTTTTTGAAGTAATAAACTAGTTTAACATCCATGTTGTCATTTACAACATTGAAGTTTCTAACAATTCAAAAAGTTTTTCATCTATCAGAAATAGATCTGCTTGTAGTTATTAGCTTAACGTTTCATCTTTAAAAGGAATCAAAGTTTATGTAAAAATTAGTCTAAACTTGTACTGTCTGCATAGTTATTTAGTTTTATTTTGTGAATTAGAAAGGGGATAGAGAGTTCCTTATTCGAGTGTCTCACATGGAGATTAACAATGAGGAGATCAATGACTTGGTTGGTCTTGGGCATCGAAAGTTGAAAATTCACAAATCACTTGAAGTATATTTCTAGTTGTTCAATATGGTTCTATGTTGCATCACTATGAATTTTATTTATTTATATTTGAATTATAAGTTCTAATTTATTTATGAAGAGAGGCATATATCTTGCTAGTTTGAATGAGGAGATTTCTACCTCCCTATGGAAAGTACATTAACAAATGGAAATTGGTTAATGTAAGGCCAAAATTTCATTTCCTCATTTCAATTATATCGTAGTAGCATTGCAACTTAAGGGAACAATTTTTTTTGTTTTCAAGTCCATTGACACATTGAAGAGACAAGCATGAACCTTTATAGTAGCCACATCCAAACAATTTTTTGCATGGCATGTACATTTGTTTGTTATCGTGCTTTCTGTCGAACTTTTTAAGTATCTTAACTAATTAAATTTAATTCCAAATTGTTGAATGTTGGGAGAGAAGTGGAGAAGGTGGTTCAATTAAATGTTTTGATGTTGTTCGTGTATCTTTTCTGGTAAGTTGTTTTTGCGGCAAAATGACCATGCTTTCGTTTTGTTTGTTTGTGATCTCTTATCCTTCTTTTTGGAATAATTCTTGATGGTCTACAAAACATTTTCATTTTCTTTTTGATAGAATTTTGTGGATCTTGAAGGATCTAAACATGCTGTTAAATCCTTTGTAGAAGGTGTGTGCAAAGGAAGCCTCCTATATAAATAAGTGCATGATGACCTATTGTACCACAATTAAAAAACTAAGCGATGGTGCTGAAAGGCAAGGGTATGTTGCATCATTATATTTTTACTTGTCAAATATATGGCATTGTTTCTCATGGGAGATTGTGATCTAGTGGTCAAGTACCATATCGAGATAGCAAGTCAAATAGCATTTTGCAGCCTTCTCTTGGTGGAAATGCAAATACTGTTGTGATTTCTAACATCACCGTCTCATAGGTCCCTTATTCAATTTATTAGATTTAAATTTATCAAGGAATTACTGTATGAATTCCTATACAGCCCATGTAAAAGAACTTACAATAGTTAAAATATAATGCTGTGGGCTATTAATGTCATCAAAGATGCCTAACATGATAGATGTAAATTAAAATTAAATAGCACTTTATAAGGTTTGGCTAAAAGTATTATCATGGTTAATCCACTAACTTGTGTGGCCTTAAATCATTTTATGCTATCCATATCAAGTTCTATGTGTTCAAGGTACAAAAATCAGTTGCACATATACAAAGAACTCATGTTGAATTTAATGATGTACTTGATTTGTCTGCGAAGTATTTTCAGCTTGAGGCGTCATTTGTTGACCCTTTTTTCAGAATAGCAATAGTGGAAGAGAAAGTGTGAAAATGACAAGAGGGAAAGGAACAAGGTAAAGGGAGAGGAGGACTTTTTCCATAAAAAGATTGAATTCTCTAAGAATTAATTCTAGTGGTTTTGAATTCATGAACTTCTTATTCTTAGAATTCCCTAAATTTTTCTAGTTTTAACTTCTTAAATATTCTGATTTATTTCATACATCCTTATTATCCTTTTTTTATATAGGTTTTGCTATAATATTTAATTATAAAAACCAATGGATGTAATTTTTAAAAAAAATTTAAAATTCTGTACCTATTCTATTCTACCTACTCACGTGCACCCCGCACCCTACAAGTGTACACCTGTGTCAGTGGGCTGTCCAAGAGAGTGGTTACTATTCTTGCATGCAAAACTTGTATGTAGATGGTCATTACATGTGTGCCCGCCCCATGTTAATGCACTTGCCTGGTGTGTTGTGCCCTTTTGCATGTGCTCATGCTCCTTCACATGTGGTGTTTAGCAAGTGCATCGCAATGTGTGCTTCGATAGCTTTTAGCATGTCTCCCGGTATGGCTCAAAACTTTGTCTTGTTGCTTCATGCTGTTTCATTCAATTTCGTTGAACAAATCTCTCACTTTATTTCCTTTCATCAATTTTGGATTCAATGAGTTTGAATGTGATCTGCTGATCAGTACCTTGAATATTTGGAAATTAGTTGGAGCTTCCAAATCCTTTTGATTCACTACTTTTTGATTTTGATCATGCTTCATTGTTGTTAAAAATTGATAGCAAATTAATCTGAAGCTATAACTTTATTTGTTCAATGATAAGCACTTTATGAAGTCCCATTTCTTTAGCTGCATATTTCCTACATTTTAGAAAAATAATTTATACTACTTTTCATAATAATAAAAAGATTATGGAGGTATAGGTTACGAACTTCATAATGATCTTTCTCCATTTAAAATTTTTTTTTTCGTAGCTTATTTTTCTTAAATCATTATTATTCTCACACGGTCCCGCTTTGCAATCTATGTCCATTTGTTGACAGTATACTTGCACACCATTCCATCCTTTTGTGCTGCACCATTTTTTCACACCTTTTTCTTCTTTCACACTATGCTTCCATTCTTTCTTCTCACATCTTTATCTTTTGATATGTCTATCATCTTCACAATGCCTCCATGGTGGGCAAGCTCCCTTTTTTATTCATCACTACCAATCACTGTTCGATCTAGTTGAACCTTGCCCTCTTCAACCATCCTTTGATTTATTAGGTACTGTACCATGCATCATTTCTTTGCCTCTAAAAAACTTATCTCATTGTCTTGTTATTCCATTGTCCTCTATACCATGCTCTTTCCTGCTGTGTAGCTACCTACTAACAACTTCATCTCAGGATGAAGGCTAGAACTCATCTCTTTAAACCAATGAATTAGGCACAAGTTGTGCCCACTCTCTCCTTCCACAAGTATGGCACTAGCATCCACTTCTATTTCCCTTCATGTCGCAATCACTTAAAATACCTCCCCTCTTATACATACACACTCATGTTTGCCTTACCCCTCCAAACCTTTCCCTTAACAAATTATTACATGAAACTATATTCCAAAGCCATCTGTATTTACCAAAAAGTCTTAATTCATTTTCCAAGAAACTTTGTGTGGCAACTTAACGTTAACTATGCTAGAATGATGGTGTTGACATCCTCTTAGAGTTGGCATTAGAATATGAGTCGAATGGTTTAGTTCTCTTGTTAGGTATGGTATTAAAATACTATTTCTTAGCATATTTGCATCTTGTTGTGGCCATGGCATCGAATGCTAGAGCAAGACACCGTTGATATGTGAGGAATGGATTCTCCTAACTTCTTTATGTTGGTGGTGATTGTACTCGAGATGACTCGATGCCATTGGCCACCATGCAACATGTTGTTGTAGATACCATTGATTATGTTGAGGGATCATCTAAACCTAAGTTTGTCATATGGTGATAGCCATTAGTTATAAGATTTATCCTTTGAGGTTGATTGTGACTCAATTTAACATAGTTAAACCCATCATCCCATAAAAAGAGGTGGTTCCTCTTCCCTTCATTTGCTCAGGAATTATTAATTCTCCTCTCTAGCCAAATGAATAAATCCTCAGATGTTCATTGTTTGAATGTTAGATGTTGGCATGATAGCTCCTAGATCTATGAATGTAGAGATCAACTTAAGTCTTTTAAGTATACAATTATGGCTTTACCTGGGATCAAACTTGATGATGTTGAATTCTACAACATTTTTCACTATTTAAGGCTATTTCATAATAAAGCTTATTATCATAATTGTAATTATTACTTAGGTGGTTGGATCTTGAGCCCCTCGCTTGAGGTTTTTTTATTAATAGTGCTTACAATGACCTGGAATTTAAGTTAGCCTCTAGGTATAAATTTAGAGCTTTAACACATTTAATTGGAGCTAATGGGAAGGAAGCAAATGAGAAATGTAGTAATTCTTCTTATAAATATTTTGGTGGATGATGTTCCTTGCTTGGACCCCACCTTTATTTTGTTCAATAATTGTTGAAGGAATCAGATCCATTCTAACCATTCTTGGGCTCTGTCCAATGAGGATTGATGATGGTCTTTCCAAATTCCTTTGCGTGGTTCTCCTTAAACCCCTTTTCTGATTACTTAACTTGCATCATTTTTTATATGTCTAAATCTAAGGGGAGTCTTCTTAAAGTTCATGAATTTTTGAACTAACTATTGAAATTTAAACTTATTATGGAGTACCAAGGGATTTTACCATGTAAGATGGCCCTAAACATTACTTATCCATGCTCAAGTGGATCAAATTTTTTTGGCAAGTTCTTAAAGGGTTCTAGATCCCTTGAAGAAAAGATTGATTTTTTCTTTTCTACAAGAGCATTTTCTCTTTGCAAGATTGGTTGCATTATAAGGAAAGAAAATGTCAACTTGATATCTTTAGCCTTAAGAAGTTTATCTCTTGTGGATTGCTCAACATGCAAAGTTTTGTTGATTGCATGTTGAACAAAACAACTTGGACTTATTTTGTGGTGACTAAAATTTTGGAAGGAATCTAATTCACTTGGAATGACTTTTTTTAATTGTTGTCTTGATGATTGAATGCAACCCTTTGTTGTTGACTGCCTCATAGATTACTTTGGTCTCCAATTTATTCTTCATGCTCAATTGGGTTGATGATCTACAATCCATAGGATTTTGAATCATTGACCTTTGTGGGATTCTTCAAACAATCAATGCTTTTTTGAATTTGAAGCAATCTGATCAGTTGGGTTAATTGTTGAGTTCTTCTTAGATTGTTTGGATAACATTTGGAGGAATTTCATTATGGTTGTCACTTAGGCTTTTGTTACAACAAGGTTTGCTAATATATTCCTCCCTATGATTCCCAACATTATCCAGTAAGTGTAAGTAGCTTTTATCAACAGTAATAACTTCATGATAACATGAAGTTGGTTATAAAACTTGCATAGAAAGTTAGTTCCAAATAACCTAAAATTTTTTTTATAAATATTGATATATCCAAGGCTTTTGGCTCAACTAACTAGAACAATGTTTTTTTACTAAAGACTTGAAATTATAAGTTTTCTCCAATCTTCTTGCTTAGATGAAGATGTGCATCTCTAATATATGTTTCTTTTTTTAGGTTATTTTCTAAGTTGAGAGGGCTTTGTCATTATTGTCTTAATTCTCTCTTTGTATTTAATATCATTGTGTATGCCTTCTAATGTGCTGTTGATGTACTCTTAATGACACAATTAAGGAGAATAGATTTTGCCCTCTTATAAGTAGAAACACTTACAAAATTTGTCTTGTTTTTATGTCTTTATTGATGGATACATTTTCATTAGGAAAAATAATTTGTAAATGCTATTGTAAGGTACAGTATTTCATATTGTACTGCACAACCCATGCCTACTATATTGGTTGTACAACGAATCGTACAATTGATTTCTATTCAGTGATCAGGGATATGATTGTATAGGTCTGGTTCCATCCTTGTATTTCTATGATAATAACAAATCTCTAACAACTAATTATAATGGTTCAATTCACCTTTCACAATTGTATGATTCTTAACATATATGCACAAGACCATAATGTTGATTGTACTAGGCCAATAATAGTGTCATACCAGTATAAGGCATTATAAACATAGCAATGCATTGGTGTTATTGGTTCTATATATATGTTATTCTAATACAATCCATGCTCATATATGTAAAGATGGTTGGATGAGAAATTGTACAATATGATCTCTTGATTATGTGGAACATAGCTTATTGTATTCTTTGATTTTCATTTTGCATTAGTAACGTGGTTAATATCTACTCGTGTGTCATATTGGTATGAACATGTTGTTGTACTAATATGAGTACCTTAAATTATCAAAAATTGACTTGAGCTCTCAAAATTTTCAAATATAATGAATTTTTTGGTAAACCGTCGTACTATATGTACATTTGATCGGACCAATACAAATTTTGTCATTTTCCCTTTTCACACTTAGACCAAAAAGCTTCCCAACTCTAGCTACTAGGGTTTTACTAGTACGATCTAAATGATTGTCTCATGACATCATTACACTAAAAAATTGTAATGATCTCCAGCATTTTCAAGTTCTCAGGGAACTCATATGCATCACTTTCTTGACAATCATGTTAATTAATGAATGTTTTAAGAAAAGAGTGTGGACGAGATCTTTATCTTTCTATGTTATATCTAGATAACAAAATTGGAAATCCCTTTCTTTCCTATAGTCTTCCTTTTTCTTTTTACAATCTTTTTTTCAAATGATAATATTGTTTTCTTTCCATCTTCCTCTTCAACTCTTCTCTTTCTCTATTCGTGCTTTTGCACTCTTTCTTCTCCCCCAAAGTTTTCCAAACATATGCACTAAGTCTTTGGCATGACAGAAGTTAAGAGGACTAAAACTATTTCTTTTTTTAATATTTTCTTTGTAAATTCATAAGAAATTCATTTCACCTCCTAATACTACAAAACGCTTATCAATAGATTCCTCGTAACGTTACCATCATAATATATACTCAAATATAAATTAGGACATACGTTTTTAGCACTTTTTTGAGATTCTCACAATAAAATATATGTTTGAATTGTAGATTTGCATTGTTTGCATTTTATATATTTTTTAGAGGATATAAGAGTGTAATTAGACAAGCTGTCACTAGCAAAATACTTGAAAGAGATCCAAACTAGAGCTCATAAGTGTTTGCAATTAAGTTGAAAACCTCAATGTCATTTAAAGACTTATATTTGGAGCTCCACAATAGTTTGCATTCTATGTAGTTAGTAGTGAAACTAATCCTCTTCCAATGAGAATCGAATAAGAATGTGTTTGTGATATGGAAGCCCCATTGAGAATAGTGCATTGAATGTAATTTTCTTGAATTCCAATCATACAATTTATATGACTGAGCAACCAAGGGAGAATGTCTCAATTAATGTGAATTTGAAAGGAGCAACATTCTCCTTTATTTGATGTCCTTCAAACACCACTTTAGGTTACCCTTTATACGAAGATGCTAGTTTGATTTTTATTAAAGAAGCTATCTCTAACTCCTCTAGTGCCTTAGTTAAAGAGCAATTTGGAGAAGAAAACCCTCATTGACTCATCATAGGAGGACCTTCTCAAGGCCAAGTGGTCTAAAAGAATTTACTAAAAAGCCAGCACTAAAGGATGGGGGAAATACTTGTCATAATACAAGCTTTTACAATTCAGAATACTACTCAATGTTTCGATGCCATCAAAGTTGAACTGTCAAAGTCACAAAGTTGTTCTGTCAAAGTTTTCAAGGGATTCATTTAATTTATACACTTTGCGAACAAATTTGTGTTTTCAAAATAGCCAAAAAGTATATGGTTCATAAATTTACATAGTTGTTTTTAATTTTTTTGTTCTTATGTTACCATTTGCTTTATGAAAATACTTGCACAATTATATAGACAATGGAAGTTGTTATGACCATTTGTAAAGGTTAGTTTAGGAATAGAATAAGTGTTTACACAAACTAAGTAGAGGGACATAGCTGCTATTTTTTTTACAGTAGTTGACAAAACAACAACACACTTTCTAGTGATGGATTTTATGGGTTGTATAGAACTTGTAAATATATGATTACTTCTATTTCTTTCGAGTAATATTAAATTGAAGTCCTTTTCTTTTTTTTTAGATGAAGATTGAAATGCTTCCTATTATTAACAAACGAATCACTTATCCACCTATAGAGTTTGATGTATATCACTATGAGTTTTTGCATATTTTATCTCGCATTCTTAATCCTTAAATAGTTACTGTGGTATGCTTTACAATGAACTATTGCAACCATGTTTTTCTTTCAAATCTGACCAGTTACATAGAGACTTGTAGTGCAGTTGTGGGGCTTATTGCATTTGGCCTAAATTTAGTGAAAAGAACTTCATAAATAACATCGTAGCGATGACATGTCATTTTTGTGTTGGCTTGTCCTTATGTTAATGTTATTCCATTTCAAAGAGAATATTTAGTTGTTTGGATTGAATATTTTCTTTGTGGTAGATCCATGTAGATGATGCAAAAAGTAGTCTCTTGTTGCAAGCTGGGCTCTTCAAGTAAACACTTGTGCCTGTGTGAATGAGGTGTGCTTCATCTACAGGTTATTCATCCTATAAAACAACTTTCAATTAAGCAGACCATAATTGATTTTTTTATTTCTTTTTATTTTCTTTAATTTACTGCATTTAGATATTTGCATATCATTTTAAATTTTGAAACTGTTGTTTCTTTGAACAAAAAGATTGTGACTAATGCTACGCTCTTGAAGTGGGAAAAATGGGAAATAGAGGAGCTTTTGGCAAAGTTGCTGGTGCTTCTATTTTACTCTAAAGATTTCTATCCTCTTTTTTTACCTAGCCACCAAAAGTGTAATCTTTTTATGCATAAATGTTGTAGAGCTCTCACTCTGAACATCTGGAAGAAGAATTTCTTAATCTGTGCAATAATTTATTATAGGTCTACTCTATGGCCCTACAATTAGTTTTTCAATTTGACATTTAATTTGCTGAGACATTTTTCTTCATGGTCGCACTCTAAAGACTTTTGTCCTCTTTTTTTACCCAGCCACCAAAAGTGTAGTCTTTTTATGCACATATTTTGTAGAGCTCTCACTCTGAACATCTTGATCAAGAAATTCTTAATATTCGCAATAATTTATTGTAGGTCTGGTATATAGCTCTACAGTTAGTTCTTCAATTTGACATTTAATTTGCTGAGACTGTTGTTAATGATTGTACTAAATTTTTTTGTTATAGAGTGTGCTTGAGAAGGAACGATTAGCTATGGAGTTGGAGGAGGAAAGGAAAGCGAAAGCTTGTTAAGAGATAAGGTTATCGAATAAGAAAGGAAGATTGAGTATCTCAGCTCACTGACATTGTGTTCTGAAAGGGATGAAAAAAGTTATTCATTTAAGGATTGTGCTTTTTTGGTTTGGTTGATTAGCAATCTAATTCATTTTTTTACTATTTATGTGATTGTTAGACAGACTTTTTGTTGCTAGTTGCTAATTTCCTTTTATTTGTAAACTTTCTTATGGTTAACCTACAAAAACGTTTTAGGGTAAAGCATCAAATTTTCCCTAATCGTTAATTTGACTTCTAGTGTTCTACCATGGCTAAAGGAAGTAATAGTATATTATATATTTCTAGATACAGATAATGATTTTTATTAGGTTAATTGCATGGCTTATTGATTACCTTTTTGAACATTCCTTGAATTTATGTTTTATGTTCACTTCTCTGAACCTTATAAATACTTGTATTTTATACTTTATGGTATATGGAACATCTCAGATTAAATTAACTGGTCATCAACATTTTCGAGACTAAATGGGATGGCGTTGGATTGGCTTTAATCTACTAGATTAGTAGTTGTACTGGAAAGATCTTGTGGTTGACTTGTCACATGTGACACATGAAATGTTTTGTAGTTCTTTGTGGTGATGACCATAACAAGATTGGCCTTTCAGGTGCAAGATTGGCTTTAATATGGACTCCTAACATGACCACAAAGAAGAACTTTATGAAGTCAGGCAAAGAAGTGACTTGTACCTCATTTGCTAGAACTATCCTATGATTAATGTCTTTGTCCAAAATATTTGACATTATTGCCTCTTAAAAAGGTAGCAAATTTCCAATGAGTTGTTGTACATTTGGAGTTGACCCTATTTTCCAAATAGGAGGACTAACATTGAATGTGAGCATAGCCTTTATTTTTCTTCAAAACAAATTACTTCAAAATTTTTTATGATTATAGTGCCATTGTTTACCAAGTTGTCACAGAATATTTGTTAGTACAAAATTTCAGAAAGTAAAGTAGAAGGAAAGTTTTTCCAAAATGAACCTTAATCATTTTGCTATTGGCTTCACTCAGCCAACATCTTATGATTGCTTACGTCCATGTTTAATAGTTTTGAAACTGTTTATGGCCCTCAATAGCTTTGTTTGGCTCATATTCCTCCTCATCAATCCTACTCTTGACTTATGAGAATATTACATAGTTAACATTTTTTATCTCAAAAAATAGTGATCGGTGACCTTTTTGTCCTTGCAATTGTTTGAGTTCTTTGCATTGTAAATGGTTGTATTCTTGGTTATGTACCAAAAGTTTAATTTTAATTTATTTGTTTATCATTTTGTTTAATCCTTTGATCACGCAATTTTTTTGTTTGTTGTTTAAAATTTCTACGCTTATCATGTACCTATAAGAACTTGGCTTCATATTTTAACATTTTTCTATTTCCTTTCATTTATTTTTCTTTTTTATATTTCAATTTAAATATATTATTATTATTATTATTATTATTATTATTATTATTATTATTAATTAATTTTTTTTTGTTTAAAGGTAAGAATGTGGGTGACCTGTTGTCCTTGGCCATTTCAAAAGAAAATGATAGATGAGGTAATGCTTGTTGATGCATCCATTACAATTATTTTAGCCTTCATTTATCTTGTCTTCTTTTTTATTTATTTATTCTAGATTGTAATTTTTCTAATATTATGCAATAAATTCTATTAACTCTTTGTCATCCTTCCATTTCCCCTTCTTTATAAGAAAAAGATATGCCTTGCATTTGTCATATAAGAACATGAGAATATAAGAAGGATTTCTTTGGATATCAATTTTTGATTCCATGTAAAGTATGACATGTTTATTAGAAATAACTATTCCATTGTAGCAAATTTGGTTCTTTATTGTCATGTACTTGTTAAGCAAAGTGTGTGCTGAGTTTATCCTAGGTTGCTTTTAATTTGGCGTGAGGTGCCAAATCCTAAAATAGTATGACTAAAAAACACACATTAATTTTAGGAGACATTTGGTTAAGTATTATTTATATAGTATTGAAATTTAAATCATAGTGTTATATAGATGTTAATGTTACCTAAAATTTATTAATATTTTTTTATTGATTAGTTGAATGTTACCTAAATAATCCATTATTCTTATTATTAATATGAAGATGTTCATCATCTAGATGTCGCTTATATTTGCAAAATACAATTACGATTTTAAGTAATGTTATTTAAAGATGTAATCAAACAATGCACCTAATATATTAAACAATATTATAGCATATGCCAATATAGTTTAACCAAATGCCCTAGTGATTTTTTATTTTGCCATTAGCTCTTGACAATATCATCTCAACTTTGCTTCTTCCATGTTGTGTAGCTTTATTCTTTAGTCATGATCTACTACCCATATTTGTAATTTCCACTTTATGAGTTACTAACATATATGGTTTATGTCAACACTTATATTGATTGTTTTAGTTCTCATTATGCATTTATTTAGTGAAATCAATATATAACAAGTCTTATCCATTTCTAATTATTGTGAAGCCAACATAAAGCCTAAGAAGGTCCCCTTTGCCAATTGCTTCTTATTTATAGAGAAAATAAAGATCATTATAGGATACACTCCCAAATGTTTTTTAAGTCATTAAAGCCATTCTTGTATTTTTCTAATTATCCTTCTCAAGGATAAGGGCCACCCTTTTCATCCTTTTTGATAATGTTTATCATATTTTCTTGTGAACTTGAGGTCGTAACTTTGGTGTGTTTATTGAGATACTTGTATTAGTTTAATGGCTATCTTAGAAATCTTTTATATTTTAAGGGAGGCTATACTATTTATTAGACTAGAATAACTAAATTATCCATCTAGAGAATTCAATTTATACACATCAATGTTTAGAAACAACTAATCATTTTACAACCATTTGTGATCTTTAATTTATATCTTTTGTATTTTAATTATCAATTAAGATCTAAATAAACTTAAATGGACTTAAGTATTACTGATAATCTTATGACAATTTATCCAAGTCATTTTTAGTTTAAATTTATTTAAAATATACTTTGATATAGTTGGTCTTCTGATTAATTAGAGACCTTAACTCTTTTAACACCATTACTTAGTCCCTTGTAATGCTTTAATTTTTAACAAGCATCAAACAAATTCTAAAAGACTACTTCAATATCTTTCTAGCATTATCTATAAAAATAATAGAAGTATTGAAATGCACTAGGAGAAGATGCCCTTTTCTTAAACCAAGACTTCTTCAACCCTAATTGTGAAGCAATTGGTTTTGTTTAAACCCTACGTTTAGAATTGGCTATTGCAACTCTTATAAAAAAAATGGAGTTGTTTTGGGCCATCCTCATAATGATTGTTGATTATCTTTGAGCACTGCAAGCTAATGATCCACTCGGTCACAATTTCTCCGACAAAAAAACCTTGACTAAAATCTATCTACCAATCAAGCCATTGGCTACCTTATCTATCACAAGTGATTTGTATTCTAATTCAATCATGGTTAGTCCCTGTCTCTTTCTAGCTTGAACATCTAGTTATTACCTAAAAGGTCCATTAGTTTTTCTTTATTCATCTTTGAGCATTGCTGAAACTATGACTCTGATTCCATCATTTTATGACCTTGCCTTAGTGCTAAGATACTGACTAGTTTGGTCTCTAGAAAGGATTTGCTCATTTAATGTTTATATTTATAGAAATTGTTTTTTTGAGTGGCTATTGATCGTTATATTCCTCCATTTAGAAGTCTACTAGCAGTTTCTCCCTACACTACTGATTCAATGTTTAAATCTGATGATCACTCCCTGTTGTCATTGGTCTTAATTATCATGAATGTGAAAATAATTTTGAAAAATTGCATCAAAAGAAGTGAGGTTGTCTTCCTCAAAATTGTGATACTAGCACAGTTATAGTCATTTTGTTTTTGGCTACTCTTCCATAGTTGATTTTTGCATTCTTTATGTTTCTAACCATTGCAATTTCATTGGTAAGATTTGTTCAATAATTGCTAAATGGGAAACTTTACCTTTTCCTTTAATAAAAGGTTGGATTGTATAAATACTGACTATTTCTTTGTCATTTCCTTTCATGTTGGAGCAAGGTGGTCTATAAGCTTTCTTGGTCAAGTCAATTTGGAGTTAAGCTTGTTGTCATTGAGAAATTTTCTTCTTTATTAATGGGGAGGAGCATGTGCTTGTTGGATTGTTTATAGATGCAAATTTATTTAAATTCACTTTTAAAATTCTCATATATATCCAAGGTTTAGGAAAGTAATTCCATTTATTTGGTGAGAACATACAGACTATCCCTTTAGTCTCATATAAAAAGAATAATTTCTAAAAAATGCTAATTATCACATGACCATTGATTGTTTTTTTCTATATTTAAGTATTTTCAATATTTATTAAAGTAAATAAAATTAAATAAACTTTAGTGGCATCTTATTTTGTAAGGGCATTCCTATTTTGCCTTTATTTATTTGACTTTGTTTAAATTACACTATTTTTGAGTGAACTCTTGGATTATATAGAAGCCTAAACATCATTCAAACATTCTATTATAAGTCTTAGATTTTTGTATAATTGTTAAGAAAATCTCAATAGGATAGTATAGTTTAAGAATAAAATATTAGACTAGTTATCTTCTAGCTATTTAAGCAAAACTTGTCAACCAATATGCACAAAAACATTTGGTTTTAGGTCACTATTCCTTAATATAATTTTTTAGCCTACCTCTTCTCTATTCAAATTTTCTTTCTCTTATGTCTTGTTTGATTTGTCTATTTTTCTATTCATATGAAAATATTTTCATATCACAACTTCTAAAGGTTAAATATTTCCAAACCATCAAAACCTATTTTCTCTAAGCTTATTCTCAATTACTAAAACACCAACCAGCCTTCTCTTAAATGTACTTATTTTTACTCATATTCCAAAGTGTAGTCACTCATTCTTCATAGTATTTATTCTATTTATGATAAATTTAACTATCTTGCATTGTGACCATGTAACATTATAGTCTCATAGCAATCATAAACAAATACCTTAAATCTTAAATAAGTGTTTTTTTTCCACTACACAATTTATTGGTTGTGGCAATTATACATCCAGCAATAAGCATTTGAAACATAATAGATGGTATTAGTATAACATCTTTGTTGATTATTTTGCGGAGCATTTTTATTCATAGAAGTATTGATTTATTAACTTATGCTTTATGAAGCAAGGTAAAAAAAATAGGTTCAAATCCCATTGCATGTCGCAAAATATTTTTGAAAGTTGGTGTTACGGCCAATGTTATCTATTTTTTATAATAAAAAATGGGCATATTTGTCTTTAATTTTCTTATGTCATTCAAAAATGTTCTGAAAGGCCTAATCTTTACACATAATATATTCAAACCTATTAAAAGAAACTTTTTCAACCACATTTCATAAAAAAAAATTAAAAATTTCATATAAATGGCACTTTTTTGTTCCTTTCTTAAATGGCAATAACCGCAACAAAACAAACCCAATAACTTTTTGACAAGCTTTCTAAAATGTGTCCCTACTAGAGTTACATTCTAAGTTAAATGAGAAAGTTGACAATGTGGAGCCAATTAAAAAGAAGCTATAGTTTGCATTTCGCTTCCATTCAGCTATCTTATGTAGGAAATTTGTGCGTTTAATGGGGATATGCTACCTTTGAAAAGCTATTTACTTGAGATTGTTGATGGCAATGACAAGTCCGATGACTTTTTTCTTCCTGATGAGCATGCTTTGCTGAATGTTACTTATTGGAAGAAAACTCATGAAAATAGAGATAGCCTAAATTCAGTATGTATTCTGCATTCTGCCACACAAACACCCTCCCTCTTCTTTCTCTCTTTTAGATGTCAAGAAGTTTTACAAATATTTTTTTATTACTTTTTAAGAAGAGGAGCTTTCTTCAACAAAGCTACCAAAATTTTGTGACCTATCCTTAAATAGTAACAACAAGGTGTCTGTCTTTCTATTGCCTCTCTTCTATGCTGTATCTTATGCACTATTGTGGACAAATAGCAAGGTGTTCCTTTTCTGATGATTTCTAATGATGTAAACATCAAATTTCTCCAAAATAACTATATGGATTCAGAATCAATTCCTACAAAAAAATAAGTACATTTTCAACATGTCATTTGAAGGAATTTGTGTCTCAAGATCATTACAATCTAACTGAAAGCTTTGGCAACTGAACATAATTCTTGCTTTAGGGAGAAGTGTGAAGATGCACGATTTTTTTGTGACAGTTCCGTTTGATGTAGAGGGTGCATTTTTAATGAATATCTTCATTACTTTATGAGTTTATGCTTGGCTTTAATGCTTGGACTCTGGCTAATACCATTAGTGCTAGGCAAACTTCATAATTAATTGAAGTCTCTAACATATTAGTGATAGTACTATTCAATCAAATCCCTTTCTATTTTATATGTTTTGCTTGTTTTCTAAGAACTAATTTTTTCTAATATGTTCAAGGAATATAGATCTAATAACTAAAAAAAGAATTCCTTTTTTGAAGTTTAAAATCCATTTTAATTATTTTAAAGTTGAAAGTTAATGTGTGTGATAGGTTATCACTACAAATGTAGTGATGTCAAGTCTATGTGATTTCTCCTAAGCAAAATTTGTCTTGTAGTCACTAGTAATCTTTGATAATCTTAACATAAATAGCATTAATAATAATACTTTATCTTGTACTTATTACAGAAATGTTAAAAACTATTATGTGCAATGCAAATTGATTTTAAAAACCATAAATCTAAATAAGACCAATGACATAAAGCAAAAAATATAATCTTAAACTATCAAATAATTGACATTAAATAAATCAATTAGAAAGATGTTTAGTAAAATATGTTAAATAATTTGGAGCATCTACTACAATAGGGAAGAAAAGAAAGCACAATAGAACTTGGTAATGACATCAGACATCTTTAACTTACTCTGTTGGTTACAATGGAGAACCAAAGCAATGGTTGGCAACAAGAAGTAGAAAATAGACAAATGGCTTATGGCTAGAACTTGCTTAGCATCCTGTTTTATTTTTAAATCCCTCTATATATGTCTGAATGTATCTCTCCTTATCATTTCCTTCATTTTTAACCCTCAACCACATATCTGTATTTTTAAATAATATTGTAATTTCTCTTTTAGCTTTAAAATAGTGAACTGCCAACTTGCAGTACAACTTAACCACAAGTTTTTATTCAGATGGTGTTGGTTGCTACACAAATGAAGTTTTTTTATTTTAAATACATTTCAAGAGAACTGTTTTTTGCACAATGATGATACTTTAGCTTGAACTTCATTTCATTTGGGTTGTTTACTTTGATCTAGAGATTATTTTCTTATAAGAGAATAGCATTTTGGTGATGTTAATTGTGACATTTCATTCAATTTTTTTTCAATTGAAAATTTTAAATAAAGTTTTCTTGGCACTATGATGTTTAAAATAATTGAACTAAGTTAATGTTTTTTGAATTGTGTTCAATATTCTATTATTAACTCCCGTGTATTTTGTGTTTCACTTTTAGGTAGAACGAGATGTCGGGAAAGCTCATGAAGTTGCACGTGTTGTCTTTGATGAACTGGATTTCTATCCCCTCTCCAAGAATTTTCAGATGCATTGTTTACTCTACTTTTGCTTTGGGAATGATCTTTCCTTTTTATTATTACTTTTTTACATTGGAACTTTGAAATCTTCATTTTGAAAAAATTTTATGCTTGTTATTCTGATCTGCTTGGCCTTTAGAACCTCTTTTGTGGTTCTCTTCAGAGTGAAATAGCGAAGGAAATAATAATTAGCATGTCATATTTTTAGGAGTTAATGGGTGACTCAACTCAGATGTTTTTAATGAAGTTGGAGCAATTGCTTTGAACTTTAGCCTTTTAAAAGATTCCTTTGAAAATCTTTTAGCCATTCGCAAAGACTTCATACATAATTTCTCCTTTTTTGAAATAATAATGGTAATTCTTGCATCTTTTTGTGCTTATTTGTGATCTGTGTAATAGATATGCATACATATTTTTGTGATCTATGTAATTCATTGCAATTATTGTCCTATTCATGGTTGTTTTCAAAAAATAAATATGTTAACAGTGATGTACCTTGCTGGGCAACCTATGAAGAGAAGTTATGTAGTAGATAAGGAAGCTGGTGAATATATTGTTTTACTCAAAAACTATCATGTTATCAACCCTAGCTTATTATTTTGATATAATCTATTATGGGGATGTGCCTTTGCAAGGAAATTTTACAACATGGTTGCATTAATCAATTTGTATTTTGACTTGAGTTACATTTTCCTTGTTATCCCTTTAATTACTAAGGGTGATTTCATAAATCACCAAGTTACTTAACAATTATGAGTATGGATGGCTTGTATAGTAATGGAGATGTGAGTCCTCTTTGTACATTAATTATTTCACCGTATTTGAAAGGGAAAGGCTTCTTATATTAGCTCGTACTTCTTATATAAACCTGTTCTTCTAAAAATTTCTATTGTATCACACGACAAGATTCAATGTCCATTCTAAACAATTTCTTTGCAATGATGGTACATACCATAGCTAAATTAATCTACTTGTTTCATACACAACCCATACTCATTATTGAATTCAGTGACTATATGAGGAAATTCATAGGAAAGTCCTCGAATAAATCAAGTGTAACCATGCAAGAGAGGAAGGTAGGGGAGAGAGATAGATAGACAGAGTTGAACAAAGATTATTAGTTGAAGGTTATTCTTCCTTACTTCTATTCATTGGTTTTAAAACACAAGCACATGAAAATCACTAATGATTCCATAGAATACAACCTAGTATATTTTATAATACAAGTCTTATTACTTGTGTAAGGAAAAACATCAAATTAGAATTGTGCTAAATTTTTTTAAAAATCTTATCATATCCTATAATTGATATGATGTTTCTACTTCGTTTAAAATTAGTGTTACTCATTCTTATTTGATTATTGCTCTTATGATTAATTTGGAAAACATCTTATAAAATTTCTTGTGTGTACTTTTTTCTAGATTGGCACTTGGATAGCAGAACTACCTCAAGGCCTGGTCCTCAAAACTTTGCTAGATTTCCTGAAGGCCTTCTCTTAGAGTTTTTGTATCACTTCTATTTAGGTTTGGTAGTTTTGGTTCTCATGTCAAATTTCTCAACTTCTTTGCTCTTCTTGTGAAATCTCCAATCTTAGTGTACAAATTTGGAGAAAATCTTTGAGAACCATTGGTTGAACTTTATGCTTGTTACTTCATGCGTCTTAATCTTTCAAGCTCATCATATCAAGTGGCTCTGTGCTTGACTCACTATCTCAAGTTTTGGGAAATCTTCATTGGGTGCTACACACTATCAAGTTTTCTTCCTATCCCTTCTTCATGGGATAATACCTCTTGTGGCTTCTAGATTAATGTTATCATTGATTTCCTTTAGGAGTCAAAATAATATATATCAAATTGTTTTTAAAATTCTTAGCCCCTTATTAATTCCTTTATTATATAAAACAATGCTAGATCTCCTAAAATTTTCTTATTAATGATGCATATCATGTCTCTTTTTGTATTATTGCAAGAGCGTCAACCACATCTTCAAAGCAATTTGAATTTTTTAAATATCCTTGACAGTCTTTCATACCATTTATTTGTGTTTGTTGGATGGGTTTACTAAGAAATCCAAGTTGAGTGGGTTCTATGGTAGATATACTAGACACACCTTAAATGGCTCCAAACAATTGATTTGTGGATGTGTTGATTTTATGCATATCATGTCTCTTTTTGTACTTATGTTGGAAGAGCTTCATCTACATCTTGAAGTGATTTGAACTATTTAAATATTCTTGATAATCTTTTATACCTTCCATTATATTAAAATTTTGAGAATATTGGTTGGTCTTATTTTAAAATCAAAGTTGAATGAGCTCTATGGTAGATATATTTGACACACCACCTTGAATGAGCTCTAAATAATTGAACTATGGATGGTTTGATTTAACAAAAATTGGGCACACAATAAATTATGTTCTTAATTCTTTTAGTTGCAAGAGTTATATCCTTTCATTGGATTCATATTTACTATGTTAATGACCTTTTCTTAGTTATCAATTTGCTTATAAAATGAGTATTTTAATTCCACATAGTGTTTGTTGGTAACTGAAGATGTGTCCATACCTTTGTTAAGAAAAATGTGTTACTTTTAACCTTTGATATCTTATTTGCACTCTATCATCTTAGAATGGTTTTCTTAATCACAACAAGAAATTGTGAAATCATCGTATCAATGATAAGCATCCAATAAAATCCATCAAGATGGTCTTCTAGGGTTGATTAGGTATCGGTAGTGGTAGGTATAGACCTTACTTTAGATCAGTTGGTTTTGTAAAGCTTTAGAATGTACTCTCTTGATTGAACTTCTCTATCAAATTTCATACTTGGCTAATATATTATTTCTGTAGTTTCAAAATAATCTTGTGAAAAAATTTTTTGTCCGATGTATTTGTATGAAATACTACGATTAAATATTATTTTGTAAGTTATATTAGATTATTTCTTTATTTTTAGGAAGGCATTTTTGTTGGTGACAAGTGTGTGACATTTTTACGTCAATAATGAATGACTTAGATATTTAAAATGTAGATTTGGAAAGGTCTTAATAAGTCAAATCCAAGGCTTTTTTTATTTGAATTGGAGGTTTTTTGGGGGATGAGGACTAAACTAAATATATGAATTTCATATTAAAATAACAATGTAATGCTAAATAAAAAGTAGTTTAATTTACGTTATATGTTGGGAGACCTATTCTCCTATACTTGATGTTGTTTTGTATTCTTATTGAATAAGTTGGGGAGTTGTGGGACAATTGGGTGCTAAAGAAAAAACAACGTAATAGATTAAAGAGAAACAATGAGGCAGGGATTGACATGAAATTGGGGAAAGGTGGAGATTGTGATGAGAATTTATCGAGGAGAGTCCATGAGGAGTTTCAAGGAGGGGCTTGCTAAGATGAAGAAAGAATTTATGTATGTGTAGCTCAAAATCTTTTTTGATATTTTTTATTTGAAACTATTTTTTTTTGTACCACTCCTAGCAATCTTTTAGGATTTATTCATTGTTTGATGATTCTATCTCTGCATTGTTTGATGATCACTTTCAACTTTGGTGGTGACGTATTTTTGGGTTCTATATTATTTTTATCATGATAATTATATTTTTCTTTTGAATTTCGAATTTTCATGTGAAGTTGTCTTTTTTACTATTCATGTATGTTTTTCATTATTGTAATTTGTAAAGTTGGTTGTTATCACTTCAATAGGGTGAAACAAATGGTAAATTTGTGAATCATCTACTTGAGGAGTTAGCTATTATTTATAAAGTTTTGTGATGAGACTTGCAGAAGTGTTGCTTTGAATAAGCTCCTTTTTTTGGGTGACCAAGATACTGCTATGGACATGCTTGTTAATTCCTTCTATACTCTCTCTCTCTCTCTTCTTTTTTTCCCATCTCTCCCCCCTTCTCTCTCACTTTAAACTATCCCTTCCTTTTTCTCAATTTATTTTTCAATCTAGTTGTTTAGTATGTCTTTCTAAACAAAGCAAATTGCAAATGTCGATTGAAAGCCCTTATTATCCCTTCCACCCCAACCAAACACAAAGGCATATTCGATAAAGTGTTAAATAGATGGTTGTTCATTCATGTCAATTTGAAATGAAACTTATTTCTTGTTCTTCATTTGTAAGAAATTGCTGAGGATAGATTGCCCCAACCTTAGAAAAAAAGGGTGGTTATGTTTCAATTTAACATTGCATCTGAAATGAAACTTCCCTCTTCTTTTGAGACTATTTCTGATATAATGCAAGTATGAATAATGAATCCTTTAGTTGTGCATTTGTAATTTTGATATGATATTTCCTTAATTCTTTTTCATATTTGACTAACCATTAATAATTGATTCCTCAACTCTTATTAATGTGGATGCATGCTATTGTAGGAAGCTTTAGCAAGTAATAAAAAGATCAACAACTAGCGGGCAAAACTTAGCTCAACA
The DNA here is from genome assembly GCA_023846275.1 of Vanilla planifolia. Taxonomy (NCBI): domain Eukaryota; kingdom Viridiplantae; phylum Streptophyta; class Magnoliopsida; order Asparagales; family Orchidaceae; genus Vanilla; species Vanilla planifolia. The sequence goes on along the minus strand of JAIUJO010000025.1, from coordinate 3,987,621 downwards.
TAGGAAAAACTGGATTGCTACCGTGGGAGGTTGAAACAGATTGTAGATGAGATGAAGCCCATGGACAAAATATAAGGAAGCTTCCACTATGTTAAAAAACCAACTACACGTTTACACGTAGTATATTCTTCGGTTGTCCAAAAAACCTGTAGAGAAAGATTGAGCCCATCTTTGAAATAGGTACTTTTTCTAGCTTGCTTCCTTGCCCATCTTTAGCTCCACTAATGGGTCTAACCTACACTAAATTTAACAATATTTGAAAAAATTTTATTAGCTGGTCCATTAAAAATTATTCATAAAATATATTACAGAAAAGAAAATTGTTTTTGTAAAAGTTTTATTTGTAAATAATTATTTAAAATATTTGAAGACTTTTTTATTAATCTACATACAAAGTGTATTAATTTATTTATCAAAGGACTTTTCTAAAAAAAATAGAATTAAATGGTTAATGTCAAAAATGACTTTTCACACTATGTTGTTTGGTGTGTGTCATGTGACACCCATCAATTTGCTTTTCAACTATTTGCAAAATATTTCATATTTAGTTTTTTTAAAACTCTTTTGCCAAGCACAAAAACATTCATATTTTAAATATAATTTTCACAAAAATTATTTTCTCTCATATTAATCTCGTTTTCAAAACCACTTTTTTAAGACCTATTACTAAATTTATAATTCATAAGCTGATAGAGTGTTAACATAATATAGAAACTCATTTTTCAAGATCATATCTATTTAAATTTATATATTTTGAGAAATATTTTATATTATTACAATTTTTTGTTAATATTTATATATTAAATTATTGATCATTATCAAGTGATAGAGATTATTGAATTCAATTGCCTAAATGATGATATGTGATTTTTTAGTGATAGGTAATTTAAATTGCTTATTTTGGCAATCTAATTGGCTAATTAGTGAATAATTTTTAGGATGAAAATTGATCGAAAAAACAATCATTTTCAATTAATGAAGTGAAACTAAGCTTTAGCATAAGTTTTTTTCTATACCTCACAAAGTTCTACTATTGCATAAAAACCAACTTGAATTCAAATAAAAATAACTCTTGAATATATACTTTATCACAACTAATTGCTACTCCCTGCTTCACTAGCTCTAAATGGCTTCTCACAACTCTAATACTTTCTCGTTTCATTCCACGCTCCCCTTTTAGCTGCACCAAAGCTCTCTAATATCCATCTTGGTTATTTTTCTTCCTTTCCATACTAGGCCTCTCCAAGTTAAATCTTCTCATTTCCATCATCTTCTCTCTCAACTCACTTAATCTACTAGGGCTTCCTCTCTCTACCTTATTTATTCTATCTTTTGTAACTCACTTAATATAATCAAATATCACCTTCAATCCCACCTTTATTGAGATGTGAGGAATAAATTTATGAAATTACAAAAAAAATTATTAAAAAACTCTAAATATCTATATATATATATATTAAAATTCATTACTAATTATTTAAGCTTTTAAAAATTATTAACTGATTGCCCTTGATTACTTTTGAGAAGCTCTTTTCAATTATTTGTCTTAATAGACTTTTTGAATTCATTTAAATCATAAAATACTTTTAATTACTATATTAATATAATAATATTTTAAAAAATAAATATCATATTTAAAAAAGATGACTTCATTACATCCAAACATATATTATTAAACTTTTATTGACTTAATTTATCATTTATAATATATATATATATATATATATATATATATATATATATATATATATATATATATATATATATATATATATATATATATATATATATATATATATATATATATATATATATATTGAGGTGTTGCAAAATGGCCTTGAAATATAGAAACGTTTTGGTTATTAGTCGATCATGTATGCTTCCACTTCCCAAGTAGCTTTTCTTTCCACTTGATAATCTTATAAAACATTTATCATTAGAATAGCTTTATTTCATAGAAGCTTCTCTAATTTGTTTAAGATCTTCACTTATATTTCTAAATAAGTTTGATTAAATTTTTATACCTAGATCAATATAATGAACAACATAATAGGGATCTATAATGCATCTTCATAAAATTAAAAGATCAAATGCATTATGAATTCTTGATATATTAAGAGTCAAAAACAATCAAATATATCACTTGTCCAACTCTCTTTAGAACTTAGAGGGACTAATAAATTTAGTTTTTAGCTCATTTTATTTTTGAATTCTTATAATTTCTTTCGTTTAACTAATTTTAATAAATACATGATCTCTTTCTTGAAATTTTATTAATCAATGCTTTGCGACAAAGTACATTTTCTTCTTATCTTGAGCTATCTTTAATTGACGTTGAATAATTCTTATCCTTTTGTGTCTTTCTCAATAATTTAAGGATCCAATAAAACTCCTTTTCTTTTATTCCAACATAGAGTTAACTAATACATTACATCATATATAGCCTCATATGATGCAATTTCATCATTATATAGATAACTATTATTATTAAAACAATTATTATTGATAAATGACTTTCTTAACCTCCTCCAAGATCTAATATACAAAGTCTTAAGTAAATCTTTTAGAATCATAATGATTCCCCTTTTTTTTATCTATTTTGAGGATGAAGGATTCTAAATTTTAAACTTGCTTCAAAGTCTTGATCCATTATCTTTCAAACATGCAAAGTAAGGTTAGGTTTCATATCTAATATAATAGTTTTTGTGAACCATGTAATTTAATAATTTAGTTCATATCGATATGGACAACATTTATGTGAAATAACTCGTCTTAATAACAAGAAAATAAATATATTTTGTTAATCTATCTAAAATCACTTATATTGAATCAAGACCTATTTGTGATTGAGATAACTTAATCACATTATCTACAATCACTTCTTCTCATTTCTATTTATGAATGGGTGAAGGTTATAATATTTCTCTTTTTTTGGTTATTCAACTTTGATTTATTGATAGATTAAACTTCTTAAACAACTTAAACACATTTTTTTATTCAAGCTACTTATAACAGGCTCACATGTCAGCTAGCAACCACGTGCACAATAGGTCGATGAGTGTGCATATGGCCTTTTACGTGCAGAAGCTACACCCACTTTTCTGTAGCAGTTTGTGCTTGCATAGATGGTCTCATTGTAACGTAGAATTTGTTAAATTTTTTTGTTTGGTAAAAGTTTACAAGTTCTTTTAGAAATTAAAATATTATATATTTTGTAATAAAATATTATATCCAAACATCTATATAAAGGTATAAGTGTGTTATGTAAAACATTTTATGATTCTTTAAATTTCAAGGCTTTGTGTAAGTGTGCAAGCAAAGTTTCTATACAAAAACAAGCAAAAAAATTTATGATTTCATCAATGAATTGTAAAAGAGTTTCTTTTCATCTTAAGATAAGAGTAACTTTCTTAAGTCAAGCAACATTAAGTATCACACCATGTAAAGGTTGAGTGGCCAATTTAGCATAAACAATGCATAAAATTAAAGCAATATCTTCGCTTATAAAATAAAGCTCCATTCTTTCACAAATTGTAACAATGCACTTTTTCACAATATGCCATCACAGTTAGTAAAAATGTTGTCTTTTTTAGTTATACAGCCTCTAAGCAACATCTTGATCGCAAATAATTGGTAAGTACTTAGGCTGAGTTCAATAACATCTCCATACAACATTGTGCTAGCAATTTCATTTCAAGTGGGTTTCAGGCAAAACATCTTGTTTAGAAGATCATGTTTGTCGACTCAAAATAGTGTAGCAAGTTTACCCATTTAAAGTGTGAATTTTCCTTAGAGATGAGATAATCATGATCATAAATATTGTCTTTTTGTGAGAATTAATTAGCATCAAAGTCAAGTCTAATTTTATGGACAGGTTTGTGACTAAAATTGCATCGCCAAATTTATTTGCTACAACTTTTATTGGAGTTAAGATCTTCTAATCAACTAATCTATTTACTCTAACTTGTGTAAGTTGCAAAATTGTGAAAAAATGATGTGAAAGTACCTTAATAAGTGCAGGTTCTTAGGATTTTTTGTAAAAGGTTGAAAAAAGGGCAAGTTCGAGGGTGTACATATTGCAAAAGTTAGTATAAATGCAACTATTTAGTTTTTAAGAGTGTCACCAATATGTTCACTAGTTTTGACATCAATTGTAACAATGTTGATCATGCATATGAAGAAGATGTAGAAATGCTTTCATAATAACAAGAACAATGGTATTTTGATTGGTTATAATGCAGAAGTTGACAACAATCAAGCAATAAGTTATGAATTTGTTGCATAAAATACTCCAAGGGGACCATTCTGTTTGAATCAAATTATCATTTGTTGCTAGTTGGAACATCTTCATCTTTTCTTGTCTCAAAGGAATGATATAAATGCTTTATTTCCTTGGGCATGTTTGTGTTGGGTGATGAGTTAGTCTTAAGCTTGGAAACAATGTGGGATGTTGTGGTATAAGAAGTTTGACTTGAAATTCCATTGACTTTTTGTAGTTGCACCATACAATGCAACTATATACAATCAACCATGGTGTTGCTAAGTGCAATATAGTACTATTATACAACTTTTTCTTTAAATATTAAAGGCAAAATTAGGTAAAACTCGTTATCCTTGAATTCACAAATTTTATTTGAACACCTAATGATTTGAAAAGTTACTCGAGCCAAGCTCAATTTAAGCAACTTAAGTACGACATTCAGGTTAACAACATATTCAAAATACATGAATGACACCCTTAGTTGTTTTATTTGGCCTAAATATATAATTTAACAAATTATTTTAAATTTTTGTTCCTGTAAATGTGGAAATTAGAAAATAATACCATAGACTTCTTTTTTTTCCACATGAAAAGTTTAGCATTAATTAATCAATTAACTAAAAAAAGAAAATTAGAAACTATAAGATAATATATGAGATGATTCACAAGATGAGGTGGAGAAGTAAAGGAAGAATGCAACGTGAAGTGAACTCATAGTAGTTGACTATGGTGGAATCATTGGCAATGAGGAAACACTGTGACCACTTATGGTAGTGGCTAATGGATCTCCTTTGTTGCAAGGAGGAGGCTACAGTTTTAAGAAATGATGAAACAAATAAAGGAAGTGGAAGGAGTTGTAGATGAAGGCAATTATGATCTACAGAATAGTGGGTACTTGGATGGAAAGCAAATTAGTGGAGATTTATTAATCAAAATTCTTCTTAATTAAGAAGACAGTCTTAGTTGGGAGGCAGAGGCACATTGTACTATCTAACCTTATTGGCTTATGTTGATTTCAATTTTTTTTGTATTGTAATAAAGCCATACTTGATATCTCAGGTGCCAAATGGGCATGCCTATGATGTATATGATATAATTGATGTTGTTAGGGTGCTATATAGGGTTAACATGATAGGATTGTGTTGAGGAAGTTCAAATATTTTATAATTATGAACACATCTAACAAAATTAGCCAAAGTGTGAAGAAAATGCATGATGACATGTCTCATGGTCGAGCTTGCTTCGAGAGTTTGTTGGACTTCATTGATGAAGCTTATCTATGGTCTTGTGATCCTTCTAAGCTTGTCGATTGGTTATTGAGTGTCACAGTCCATTGATCTTATGTTTAAGGTGTCAATAATGAATGCTAATCATTAGTGGGAAGCTGTTGATGCTCGTGAAATTGAGATAAGCTATCAAGGGAAGTCCCTGAGGATTAACTTAAGGTTATCAAGATCAAAAACAGGTATATAGCTCAACTTATATTAAGTTGAGGTCTTGATGAAAACTACTTCCCTCTATCAATTTTCTTGTCATAAATTTTATTGAAAACCAATTAATGTAGCTTGTTCTTCTCGATTTTAATATCATCAACATCTATTGTTACTTTTTTATAGACAATATTGATCCATTTTAGTTGATATATATATTTGGTTTTCAATTTTTTTTGGTAGGTCAATATATGTACCATTCTCTTTTTTTAATCTTCAAATTCTAATAAAAGTTTTTAAAGTTGGTTTCTTTGTGTGATTACATTGTGTCTTTTTGTCGTGCTTGTACATATCTCTTCAAATTGTCCATACTTATACACTTGAGTCATTTTTATATGAAACTTAGTTCTTAACCTCAATTTCTACATCTTGTTTCTACCAACAAGATGATTTGTAATGTTGGGCACACTTTCTAGATCTTCTATGCACTAACTTAGTTCTATTACCAATATAATTAACAATTTTATCTTGCATAGGAATGGTGTTTTGCTTTATTTCCTAGAACATATTCTTGAATAAATTTCTTTTTTTATCTTTAAGTTACTATTTTCGAATCTTGGGTATTTCATTTGTTTTATCTCTTGTACATTTTAAAGTTGGTATCTTAGATCATTAATTGATCTTGGATGGTCAAATATTTCATGGTATCACCTAAAAATTTTTACGATCTAAAAGTTCTTTTTTCCTCTTTAAGAAAAAATCAATGTGTTTAACAGTCTTTTCTTTTCAAGTAATAATACTCCTTTTGTTCCTTTAACAAAAATACAAGCAATAATAAAATCATATGCTAAAGCAAACTAGAAAATAATTTTATTATCATTATTAACTTTCCCAATCAATAACCACCAAGATATTGCTTAAATTATTTTTCTTTTTTTACTATATGTTATTTAAGTCTCCTAAAATTAAAAATGTTTTCATGCATGCTTAGTCTTAACTTTTCCAAATCAATATAAACATTCCCTTAAAATATGTAGTCTTTTTTGAAAGTTGTCATTGCCAATATTTATAGCTTGCTTTTTTATAATGAACTTTGAAGCTATGATCCTTTCACTAATCCTTATAACATCTAGTACACCTTTTAAATTTTTATTCAAAATTATGACAATTTTATTTCTATCATGTTTCTAACCTAATTGTCAAAACTTAAATCCTAAAGTATTAAATTCTTTTGCCATGTCTCATATCTACTTATCCTTTTACAACATTTGTTTTTCATTGAATAATTATATTGAAACATTTCATCAACTTTCTTGCTAAAGTACATATATTTTAATATCCTATGATAATTCTTGTGTCTTTGACTAACTTTTTTATTCAGTCATCCAATATAGTGTCTTAGCTCTTGCTCATTTAAGACAACATCAGGGTGTGTAGAGCTCATGCTCACTTGTCACTTTATTCATACAATATAATGCAAACCTTCCAAGGGATGCATTAAAATTAATGGAATTTTTTTGGGCTTCATGTCATTTTTTTGGTTAGTTTTACACATGTTTTGATTTGCATAACACAATACTTCACTTTGTTTAAATAGAATCCAGACATGGAAGAAACCTATTGAACTTGTACTTAGTTTTAGAAGGAGCAATTCTATGGTATGATTGCCTGATCTATTGAACTGAGAGGTAGAAATTGTGGTAAAGAAGTTCTTAGACTAGCGTGTATTTTATCCATGAAATTATGGTTCAATGATATTGGACAATCTACTTAACTTTTGTTACATGCCAATCCATGTCCAAAAATATGACTAGTTAGTCTGAAAGCATTTTTAAAGAGGATAGCAAAAAATTATATTTATATGGCATTATTTCAAAAAGGAAAGAAAATATGGTTATCCATAAAATGAACTAAGCATGCCGCACTAGAATCCTTATCATGTAGTGAAGTTATCTCATGAGATCTTAGGAAATTAAAGAAAACATCGTTGAACAATGACTATGACAAAAAATTTTCATAAAATGGAGTCCATAGTTCAGAGCAAGAACTTCCACATGTAAGAAGTTCAAAAACAATGGAGATGATTTTTCTATAAAAATATAGATCAAAGAAAGAAAGTACCAAAATAAAAAAAGCAGCATGATGGAAAACCATGCATAATGAATAAGAGAAAGAAAACTAGAAATATAATGCCTGAGTCATTGAACTCCGCAAATCCTTGATATGCATTCAGAACTTAACAAACTTTTTATTCGCTACTTGAGATCTTAGTCATAACTTCTGAAGAGTTCTATCCGTAATTTGTAGATTTGGATGCCTTCATCATTGTCTAACTCTTTTGTATAGGATTCCAGTTCATCCCATTTAGTTTGCTACCATTAATCATTTAAAGTGTATTAGTTCTATAATAATATTATGTAGTTAAAAATCAAGAAATTAGGCGTGAGATCTACAAGCATATATGCACATGTTTACTACTTTATTAAATTGTTTGTTGTGGTCCATATTAATTATAAGTAGTTGGTATGTTAACATTGGAAAAATATGATATATAGTTTATGTTAATTAAAAGGAGTATATTTGAAATTAGGTCTTGGCAATATTAATGTTGGGTGCATAGTGATAGAAAATCATAAACAACTATTATATGGAGGAACCAAATTATTTTATGCTACAAATTTTCTTTTGAAATTATAAAATCAAAGAGGTATTTAGAAATAATGTGTAATGAAAACAATCCCTTTGATGAGGAATGCATTCAAGCTTTTAAAATAGAGCCTTAGAAAAGTTGTTTGGATAGCTCAAGGGAAAAAAGAAGTATACTATGTTATGATGTTAAGTCATATCTTGAGGTCACTTGGTCAAGCATTGGTTGATCTTTATTCCACATGGATTAGTGATCATTTATGTATCTACTTTATGATTTATTCATTCTATATTGTAATATTTCTAAGATTATGTAACAAATTCTATTAATTATTTGACATCCTTTCATTTCCCCTTCTTTGTAAGAAAAAGATATGCCTTGCATTTGTCATATAAGAACATGAGAATATAAGAGGGATTTCTTTGGATATCAATTTGTGCTTCCATATGAAGTATCACATGCCTATTGGAAATAACTAACCCATTGTAGCTAATTGGGTTCTTTATTATCATGTACTTGAAAAGTAAAAGTGTGCTGAGTTTATCTTAGGTCTCTTTTAATTTTGCATGTGGTGCCATTTCTTGGAGTATGACTAAAAAGCACACATTAATTTTAGGCGACATTTGGTTAAGTATTATTTATATAGTATTGAAATTTAAATCATTGTGTTATATAGATGTTAATGCTACCTAAAATTTATCAATATTTTTTTATTATTTAGCTTAACGTTATCTAAGTAATCTATTATTATTATTATTAATATGAAGTGCTTCATCATCTAGATGTCACTTATATTTGCAAAATACAATTACAATTTTAAATAATATTATTTAAAGATGTAATCAAATAATGCACCTAATATATTTAAATAATATTACAATGTATGCCAATAAAGCTTAACCAATTGCCCTCCTGATATTTTATTTTGCCATTAGCTCTTGGCAATATCATCTCAACTTTGCTTCTTGCATGTCATGTAGCTTTATTCTTTGGTAATCATCTACTACCCATATTTATTCTAGCTTCCACTTTATGAGTTACTAATGTATATGCCTTATGTCAACACTTATATTGATTCGTTTAGTTCTCATTAAGCATTTATTTGGTTAGATCAATATATAAAAAGTCATTATCCTTGTGTAATGATTGTGAAGCCAACATGACGCCTAAGTAGGGTCCCTTTTTGCCAACTGCTTCTTTTTTATAGAGAAAATAAAGATCATTAGAGGAGACAGCCTCAAGATTTTTCTAAATCATGAAAGCCATTCTTGTATTTTTCTAACTATCCTTCTCAAGAATAAGGACCACCCTTTTCATATTTTCTTAATAATGTTTCTCTTATTTTCGTAAGAATTTGAGGCCGTACCTTGGATGTGTTTGTTGAGATACTTGTATTTGTTTAATGGCCATTTTAAAAAACTTATATATTTTAAGGGAGGCTATACAATTTATTAGATTAGAATAGCCAAATTATCCATCTTATTCAATTTAAACACATCAATGTTTTGAAACAACTAATCATATAATAGCCAATTGTGATCTTTATTTTGTATTTTTAGTATTTTAATTGTCAATTAAGATCTAAATAAACTTAAATGGACTTAGGTACCACTAAAAAACATATGAAAATTTGCCCAAGTCATTATTAATTCAAACATATTTAAAATAGATTTTGATTGAGCTTGTCTTGGGATTAATTAGAGACCTTAACTAATTTAACAACATTACTTTATCCCTTGTAATGGATTAGGCCTCCAGAACCATAAGCTTCTACTTAGATATTGTGTTTCACCTTTGTTGGTTTATGAGATGTTTTTTTCCTTATTCTAAGATTCTTTTATAAAAAAATCCTTCATCTATTATCTTTATGGATTAATTCTTAAGTTTAGTTTGACCAATTTTCCTTTGCCTCAAGTGTAGTTAAATTTGTCTTAAATTTTTAGTAGAATCAAAGAAATTCAAAAGACTACTTGAATATCTTTCAAGCATTATCTATGAAAATAATAGAGGGATTAAAGGGCACTAGGACAATATGCCCTTTTCTTAAGTCAAACATTTTGACCCTAATTGCGAAGAAATTTGTTTTGTTTAAACCCTATATTTACAAGTGGATGTTGCAACTCTTATGACAACAAATAGAGTTCTTTTGGGCCATTCTCATAATGATTGTTGATTATCTTTGAGCATTGCAAGCTACTGCTCCACTTGGTCACCATTTCTACATTAACATTACCTTGTTTGAAATCCATCTATCAATCAAGCCATTGACTACCTTCTCTATCACAAGTGATTTGTATTTTGACAGAATCAGGGTTAGTCGTTATCTCTTTTCGGCCGAAACATCTAGTTATTACAAAATGGACACAATAGTTTCTTTACTCATCATTAAGGATTGCTAAAAGTATGACTCTAATTTCATCATTTTATGACTTGCCTTAGTGGCAAGGTATTGACTAATTTGGTCTCTAGAAAGTTTTTTTTTCTCATTTTAGGATTATATTTATGGACTAAAAGTTTCTTTTGTGTGCCTATTTATCATTATATTCCTTCATTTAGAATTCTACTAGGAGTTTTTCCTTGCACTACTGATTCCACTTTTAAATCTAATGATCACTCCCTATTGTCATCGGTCTCAATTGGCATGCATATTAAAACAATTTTGAAAAATTGCATCAAAGGAAGTAATGTTGTCTTCCTTAGAGTTGTGATACAAACATAGTTATAGTCATTTTATTTTTGGTTACTATTCTATAGTTGATTTTTTCATTCTTTATGTTTCTAACCATTCTAATTTCATTGGAAAGATTTGTAGATTAATTGCTACATTGGAAATTTTTCTGTTTCCTTTCATAATGTGTTGGATGTTATAGATACTAACTATTTCTTTGTTTATTTCTTCCATGTTGGAGCAAGGTGGTTTATAAGCTTTTATGGTCAAGTCAATTTGGAGTTGTGCTTGTTGTCAATGAGAAATTTGCTTCTTCAATAACATGGAGGAGCATGTGCTTATTGGATTGTTTAGAGAAGCAAATTTATTTAAATTCTCTTTTAAAGTGTCCATATGTTTCAAGGGTTTAGAAAAGTAATTCCATTTATTTGGTGAGAATATATAGAATATCCCTTTAATATCATATGAAAGACTAATTTCTAAAAAATGATAATTATCACATGACCATTGATTTTTTTTTCTATATTTAGGTATTTTCAATATTGATTAAAGTAAATAAAATTAAATAAACTTTAGTGGCATCTTATTTTTAAAGGGCATTCTTATTTAGCCTTTATTTATTTGACTTTCTTTAAAATATGCTATTATTGACTGAACTCTTGGATTATATGGAAGCCCAAATCATTAAGCACCTCCATGCACTAGAAATGTAAATGCCTTCAACTACATAGAGTTCTATTATCATTCCTTTCTTCTTCTAATTTCAATTCCAAAGACGAACAACAATAAAAAATTATAGTGAAGAACGGTATACAAATAAAAATTTATAGTGAAGAACTGTGTACAACATCTTTTTAAAGGTCAAAAGCAATATATAGTTTCACCTTATACAACTTAATCATGAATTCTTGATGCCTAAAAAACATCCTTTCTTTAAATGACAAATTGCATGTAGGCTTTTGAAATTTGGCCAAATCTTTAAGTTTTTAAGGTTTCAAAATTAGCCTTTAAGCTCATACTTTTTTTAAATGTTATAACTAGATTCTTGACTCATGTTTTCTACTAAATATCATTCAAATATTCTAATGTAAGTCTTAGATGCTTGTATAATTGTTAAGTAGATCTCAATAGGAAAGTGTAGTTCAAGAATAAAAAATCAGACTAGTATCTTCTAGCTTGTTAAGCCACACTTGTAAACCAATATGCACAAAAACATTTTGTTTTAGGTTACAAGTCATTAATGTAATTTTTTAGCTTACCTCTTCTCTTTTCAAATTATCTTTTTCTTATGTTTGTTTGGCTTGTATATTTTTCTTTTCATATGAAAAAAGTTTAATAGAACATCTTTTAAAAGGTTAAAAATTTCCAAACCATCAAAACCTATTTTCTCTAAGCTTATTCTCAATTACTAAAACACCAGCCAACCTTCCCTTAAATGTTCTTATTTGTACTCATATTCTGAAGTGTAGTCACTCGTTCTTCATAGTATTTATTCTATTTATGATAAATTTAAGTATCTTGCATTGATACCATATAACAATACAATCATATAGCAATCATATAGACACACCTTAAATCTTAAATAAGACATTCTTTTTCACTAGACAATTTATTAGTTGTGGCAGTTATTCATCGAGCTATAAGCATTTTTAACATAATAGATGGTATTAGTATAATATCTTTGTTGATGTTTCTAGGGACCATTTTTGTTTAAAAACGATGTATTTGTTAGCTTAAGCTTCGTGAAGTTGGGTAAAAAAACATGCTCAAATCTTAATCCATGTTGCAAAATATTTTTGAAGGTTTGTGTTAGGGCCGGTGTTATCTATTTTTTGATGTAAAAAAATGGACATATTTGTCTTTTTTTCTAATGTTATTCTAAAGTGTTGTGGAAAGATCTAATCTTTACACATAATACATTAAAACCTATTACAAGAATAATTTTTCAACCACATTTCATCAAACAAAATTGAAATTTCATTTAAAAGAAACTTTTTTGTTCCTTTCTTAAATGGAAATAACCACAACAAACAAAGCCAATACCTTTTTGGCAAGCCTTATAAAATGTGTCCCTACAAGAGTTACCTTCTAAGTTAAATGAGGAAGCTAAAAGTGTGGAGCAAATTAAGAGAAGCTAGAATTTGTATTTTGCTTCCATTCAGTTATCTTACGTAGGAAATTTGCACATTTAATGGGGATAGCTACTTTTGGGAAGCTGTTTAGCTGAGATTGCTGATGGTGCTGATAAGGCTGAGGACTTTTTTCTTCCTAATGAGCATGCTTTGCTGAATGTTACCTGTTGGAAGAAAACTCATGAAAATATAGATTGCCTAAATTTAGTATGTATTCTACCTTTCCCCACTCAAACACCCTCTCTCTCCTTTCTCTTATTTAGAAGTTTAGAAGCTTTGCAAATAAAGGTTTTTTATTACATTTAAGGAAGAGGAGCAATCTTCAGCAAAGCTGCCTGAATTTGGCGACCTTTTCTTAAATAGTGATAGCAAGGTGTCTGTGTTTCTATTGCCTCCCTTGTAAGCTGTTTCTTATGCCTTATTGTGAACAAATAGGAAGGTGTCTCTTTTTTTATGATTTTTAAGGACATGAACATGAAATATCTCCAAAATAACTATGTAGAATTAGAATCAATTCCTACAAAAAAATTACTGCTTTGTCAACATGTCATTTAAAGGACTTTGTGTCTCCAGATCATTGCAATCATACTGAACAAGAAACTGGAGCAATTTTGGTCATCAAATAGCTCGAGGAGCAGGTTCTTACCATTCAAAGTGTTCCATTGAACATAGTTTTTTTTATTATTATTGTATTAAGATATTCTTCCTGCAAAGATTGAATCATTAGAAATGGAGAAGACTTCACTACAAATGAACTTGGACAATGTTGTTACTTTGGCAACTGAAAAGAATGCTTGCATTAGGGAGAAGAGTGAAGTTGTATTTTTTTTTGTTGCAGTTCTGTTTGATGTAGTAGGTGCATTATTCAATGAATATCTTGATTTATTTATCAGTTTATGCTTGAACTCTGGTTCATGCCACAAGTACTAGGCAAACTGCTTAATTAACTAGAGTCCCTAACATATTAGTGATAGTTCTATTAAATAAAATCCCTTTTTATTTTATATTATTAGCTTTTTTTAAGGAACTAATTTACTCTAATATGTTCTAAAAATATAGATCTATGAAATAAATTAAGAATTCCTTTTCTGAAGTTTGAAATGCGTTTTGTTTATTTAAAAGTTGAACGTTAACATTTGTGATAGTTATTAATACAAATGCAGTGATGTTAGATCTACATGATTTCTTCTAATCATAATGTGTGTTGTAGTCACTAGTAATCTTCGATAAACTTAACATAAAAAGCATTAATAATGACACTTTATCTTGTACTTATTATATAAATATTAAAAACTAATACGGCAAATGAGAATTGATTGCAGAAACCATACATATAAATAAGAACAATGAAATAAAACCATAAAATATGATCTTAAACTATCAAATAATTGACATTAAATAAATAAACTATGAGGATATTTAGTAAAACATGTTAAATAATTTGGAGCATCTACTACACTAGGAAAAAAAGAAAGCATGACAGAACACATCTTTAACTTTTGTTGATGGTTACAATGGAGAAGCGAAGCAATGGTTGGCAGCAACAAGCAGAAAATAGACAAATGGCTTATGGGTAGAGCTTGCTTAGCATCTTGTTGTATTCTTAAATCCCTCTATATATATCTGGATGTAACTCTCCTTATTATTTCCTTTATTTTTAATCCTCAACCACATATCTATAATTTTAAATAATATTGAAATTTCTCTTTCAGCTTGAAAATATTGCACTAACAACTTGCAATAAAACTTAACCACAAGTTTATATTCAGATGGTGCTAGTTGCTACACAGTTAAAGTTTTTTTTTATTTTAAATACATTTCAAGAGAACTGTGTGTTGCATAATAATGATACTTTAGCTTGAATTTCATTTCATTTTGATTGTTTACCTTGTTCTAGAGGTTATTTTCTTATAAGAGGATAAAGTTTTAGTGATGTTAATTGTGACATTTCATTCAATCCTTTTCAAGTTAAAATTTTAAATAAAATTTTCTTTGGTGAATGATTTGTAAAATAATTCAACTCAATTAATATTTTTTGAATTGTGTTCAATATGTTATTATTAACTTACTTGTAAATTGTGGTTCTCTTTTAGCTACAACGAGAAGTCAGGAATGCTCAGGAAGTTACAAGTGCAGTCTATGATGAAATGGTTTTTAATTATCTTTCCAAGAATTTTCAGATGCATCATTTGCTCTTCTTTTGTTAGGAAAATGATATTTCGTTTTATTATTTCTTTCTTATAATGAAACTTTGAAATCTTCATTTTGGAAAAACTTTTATGCTAGCTATTCTGATTTGCTTGGCTTTCAAAACCTCTTTCGGGATCTCTTCAGAGTGAAAAAAGGAAAAAAAATAACAATTAGCCTATCATATTTTCAGGAGTTAGTTGGTGACTCAACTCAGAAGCTTTTTGATGAACTTGGAGAACTTTCTTTGCATTTTGGCCTTTTAAAAGATTCATTTGAAAATCATTTAGCCGGTCCCAAAGAGTTCATGTAGCTTTTCTCCTTCTTTACCAAAATAATACTGGTAATTCTTAAATCTTTTTATTCTTATTTGTGATATGTGTAATAGATATGGCATATATTGTTTTCTCCTTAGTGATTTATCTAATTTTTTCAACCTTGAAATGATGAATTTTGGCATGTATTTTCAAGAAAATGTTTGTTTTGGTTGAATCAAGGTCATCATCGCAATTTTCTCCTATTCATGGTTGTTTTCAAAAACAAATACGTTAAAAGTGAAATTCCTCACTGTGCAACATTTGAAGAGAAGTTCTATAGTAGATATGCAAGCTGGCGAATATATTTCTTTTACTCAAAAATTATGTCATGTTATCATCCCTAACTAGGTATTTTCATATAATCTATTTGCGGGTTGTGCCTTTGCAAGGAAATATAGACAACATGGCTGCATTAATCAAATTGTATTTTGTCTTGAGTTACATTTTTCTTATTATCCCTTTAGCTACTATAAATCATTAAGATACTTTACAATTGTGAGTATGCATTGGTTGTATGGTAATGGAGATGCGAGTCCTCTTTTTACACCAATTCTTGCACCCTATTTGAAAGGGAAAGGCTTCTTATATTATCTTATACTTCTGCCTCCAAATTGTGGAATGAAGTTTTTTTTTCTTTTTGGCTTAGGAAGATTGGAGACTTCTCTAATTGTTGTGATTAACTTCAATATGATGTCAATGGTTGCCTTTTGGTTTAGTGTAAACGAAAACTATATAAACCTTTTCTTCCAACAATTTCTAGTGCATCACATAATAAGATTCCATGACCATTGCATTGTAATTCTTTGAATTGATGGCACTTACCATAGCTAACTTAATCTACTTGATCCATACACAACCCATACTAGTTATAGAATTTAATCACTATATGGGGAAATTCATAGGATTTTCCTTGAAAAAATCAAGAGTGATCACCCAAGTGAGGTCGGTGGGGGAGAGAGAGATTGAGAGAGAAAGAAAAAGTAGAAAAAAGATTGTTAGTTGAAGGTTATGCTTCCTTACTTCTATTGCTTTGTTTTAAAACACAAGCATATGAAAATCACTAATTATTCCATAGAGTACTACCTAGTATATATTATAGTACAACTCTAATTACTTATATAAAGAAAAACTTCAAATTAGACTAGTGCTAAATTTATTTAAAAATATTATCATATCCTATAATTGATGGCATGCTTCTACTTGGTTTAAAAATAGTGTTACTCATTCTTATTTTGTTATTGCTCTTATGATTAATTTGGAAAACATCATATAAAATTTTTTTAGACTTCTTTTTTTTTAGATTAGCACTTGGATTGTACAAATACCTCAAGACCTAGTCCTCATCTTTGCTAGATTTCCTGAAGGCATTCTCTTAGAGGTTTTGAATCACCTCTATTTAAGTTTTGTTGTTTTGCTTCTCAAGTCAAATTGCACAACTTCTTTGCTCTTCTTATGAAATCTCCAATCTTAGAGTGCAATTCTTGAGGAAATATCAAAGAACCATGGGTGGAACTTTATGCTTGTTACTTTATGTGTCTTAAACTTTCAAGCTCATCATCACAACTGGCTCTATGTTTGAGCTCACTATCTCAAGTTTGGGGCAATCTTCCTTGTGTGCTATACTCTCTCAAGGTTTCTTCGTATCGCTTCCTCATGGGTTAATACCTTTTGGGGCTTGTAGAACTTTTCTTCAAGGTCATTTAAACATACGACAAATGTCGTTGGGACATGTCAAGATTTTGTTGTTTACTTTTGTTGTTGTTATCTTGATCATTTGTCCTTTTTTTGAAGGATTTAAGAGTCTTTTAATATTTTTTATGTAAAAATGGATTTGTTGGAGAGTTTTTTGGTTATTTTAAAAAAGAGAAAATGAGATAAGGAAACTCATATTTTTCTTGTTGCAAATTATTCTTAATTAGTTGCTTATGGTATTTGTGCATTTCAGATGTTGTAAAGTGGAAGTTACGTCCCTCATCTAGAGGTTGTTGAATAATTCTCAAAAATCATATACTTTGATAATTAAATTTTCGTTCCCATGACAATGTCATGCATAGGACATAATACGTGATGAAATTTCTTATCAATTATTGAATGCCCAATTAATTTTAAACTCTCAAGTTTTGTTAGTATTGATTTCTCTTTATGGCAATAGGTTTAGCCAATAAATGTTGTCTGTGATTTTCTTTATGATTCGAAATAATATATGTCAAATTGGTTTTAACTTTCTTAGCCCCTTAATTGTTCTTTTATTATATAAAACCATGCTAGATCTCCTAAAATTCTCTTATTGATAATGCATATCATTTCTTTTTTTGTACTATTGCAAGAGCTTCATCCACATATTTTGGATGGGTTTATTGAGAAATCCAAGTTTGAGTGGGTTCTATGGTAGATAGACTAGCACACCTTAAATGGGCTTCAAACAATTGATTTGTGGATGTTTTCATTTTGGGCATAACATGTCTCTTTTAGTGTACTTATGTTGGAAGAGCTTCAACTACATCTTCAAGTCATTTGAACTATTCAAATATTCTTGATAATCTTTAATAGCTTTTATTATATTAATACTATGACTCTATTGGTTGGGGTTATTTCGAAATCTAAGTTGAATGGTCTCTATCGTAGATACATTAGACACACCACCAAGAGCTCTGAATAATTGAACTATGGATTGTTTGATTTAATGAAAATTGGGCACACAATACATTATGATCTTATGTATTTGAGTGGTGGGAGTTATATCCTTTCATTGGATTCATGTTTACTATGTTAATGACCTTTGTCTAGTTATCATTTTTTTTACAAAATGAGTATTTCAATTCCACACAGTATTCATTGGTAACTCAAGATTTATCCATAACTTTGTTAAGAAAAATGTGTTACTTTTAACCCTTGATATCCTATTTATGCTCTATCATCTTAGAATGGTTTTTTAATCACAATAAGAAGTTGTGAAATCATCTTATCATCGGTAAGCCTCAAAGAAAATCCATCAAGATGGCCTTCTAGGGTTTATTAGGGATTGGTTGTGGTATGTCAAGACCTTACTTTATATCAGTTGGTTTTGTAATGCTTTAGAATGTATTCTCTTGAGTGAACTTCTCTATGTCAGATTTCATACTTGCCTAATTTATTATCTTTGTAGGTTCAAAATAATCTTGTAAAAAATGATTTTGTCCAACGTATTTGTATGAGATACTATGATTAAATATGATTTTGTATGTTATATGAGATTGATTGTTTAGTTTTAAGTAGGCATTTTGATTGGTGAAAAGTGTGTGACATTTCTATGTCAATAAGGAATAATTTAGATTTTAAAAATGTAGATTTGGAATGGTCTCAATGAGGCAAATCCTAGGCTATTATTTTTTTGGAATTAGAGGTATTTTGGGGGTTAAGGGCTAAACTTAGTATATGAACTTAAATTAAAATAACAATGTAATGCTAAATGAAAAATAGTTTCTTTTAAATTATATGGTAAGAGACCTATTCTCCTCTAGTTGATGTTGTTTTTCATCATTATTGAATAAGGTCAGGAGTTGTGGTACAATTGGGTGCTAAAGAAAAAAACAAAGTAATAGCTTTAAGAGAAACAATGAGGGAGAGATTGACCTGGAATTAAGGAAAGGTGGAGTTTGTGATGAGAATTTATAAACGAGAATCTATGAGGAGTTTCAAGGAGGAGCTTGCTAAGATGTAGAAAGCTTTTGTGTGTGTGTAGTTCAAAACTTTTTCTTATCTTTTTGAATTGGGACTATTTATTTTTGTAAAACTCCATATAGTAATCTTTTAGGATTTCTTTATTGCTTGATGATTCCAACTTTAAAGCTTTGTTTGATTATCACTTTCTACTTTCTTTAGTTCTAACTATTACATTGGCATTCATTTTTCATCATAATTTTTGAAATTGAGCTTAGCCTCAACTTTTAAGAGTATTTGTTGTTCTTCAAATTTTGAGGGCATAGATTGACAAAGACCAACTTCTTTGATACTCTCCATTAGGCTTAGACAACCAAAACCTTCCCTTCTTGGAATTGGTTGCATTCAACTTTTGTGGTGATGTATTTTTTTTGTTTTATATTATGGTGCTTTTATCATGATAAGTTATTGCTTTGTAACTATATATGCCAAGCTTTGAATGGTTTGTATTAGCTATGCTATCTACTATTCCAAAGATTTGTTGGAATCTCAATCATGCATAGCTATTTATTCATTTTCTTTTGTGAACTTTTAGTCTTGGCCATATATGTCCAATATGATGCTTCAATGCCAAATGATTCATCCACAGCTTGCACCATTGTCAAATGCAATTGAAAACTAAACAAACTAAATATAATGCCTTGAGCAATGTTGTGCCATCTTAATTTGCTTAATTGGATTTTGTTAAATACTGAAATGCCTTATGTTCAAACGAAGCCAATGAGAGCCCAACCAAGAAAGAAGATAGAATTTGATGGGTTGATTTCCTATAGAATTTGCATGTCTTTTTTCTTGCTCTCGACAAAAACTTAAGTTTGGAAATTAATTCCATATAATTGAAGCATGCTTGCCCTTCTTAGATGTTCCTAATTGACTACTTTTAGATTAGTCTGTTTCATATTTTTTTCAGCTTAAGATCTACTATTAGGTTTGATGGAAATGACTTGATTTTAAGAAACTTGTCTTTTGTACGTTCAAATGATTTGTCATCAAATTTCATGCCTCTAGATTGCCTAAGGAGTCCTCTACTAAAGAGCCCCACCTCTTTTGTGTAATATATATGTTTATCATATCTTATTGTTCTTATGATGTTTAACTATTGTATCTCATTGTGATTCATATCTTACTTTTTTGACTTGCAAATTATCATCACACCCATATCAACTTGTTACTCTCTTCATATGGGCTATATGACAAACATTACATGTTGATCATTATAGTTGTTAAAGAAAAAATCTTTCAAGTTGATCATTGCATTTGTATTATCCTTAAAATGAAAAAACCGATTTATATTAGTTTTAATTCCTACTCAATTCTCCCCTTGTGAGTTAATAATCTTGCCCCACAAACTGCTTAATTTAGTATTATATTGTGTTATACTTTTCGAGTCTTGAGACCATTCCCATGGAGCATGTGGCATAATTTAAGTCCATCATTTTAGGCCATGACTGTCAAAAGATTAATGATCAAGAAAATTGAGGAATTCAAGTTTGAAAAGGTATGATATGATGATCTTGATTTTAATTCTCTAGTGAAAATACACCACAATTCCTCATCTAAACAAATCACTCAAATGTAGAATCTATTAGGTAACAACCTATGTCATCATCAGAAACAAATTCATGAGCTCAAGTGTTGCTTTGAAAACAAGGAGAAGATTACTACGGTTAGCTAAATCAAGTCTTTTCATTTTTATTTTTTTAGGATGATGTTTCTATGTTATTTTTCATCCATGCCAATGCTATAAGAATAGGGCCTTCAGGATGTTATGGAGAAGGAAGAAGTCCTTTCTTAGATTTATACTCTTCAAAAAGAAGTGTCATGCTTATCATATTCTTCTCCTATTAAAGAGAAAGAATCTCTAAGAAAGGACCTTGATAAGACAACACAAAAATTCAAGGATATTGAAAGCAAGCTAAAGAATACAATCCAAGACAATGTAAATCTTGAGGCAATTATTATTATCATAGATGAGTAAATTTGAGTTTTTTTTTATTTTCTTCATTAAAGGTGACCATTTGCTTTTTTAGAGTAAAAAAGCTCTGATTGAACAAGAAGTTAAGAGCTTGCAAGGTCAACTAGCTTTACTATAATGCAATATGTTGAAGCATGATTCAAACATTGTATCCAAAAAAATTTGCAGGTAAATATCATATATGGAAGTCCACTTGTGTTCTATTTATATTAGGCCCTAAGCTATTTCTAGTTAATTTATCAGCTAGTTAATAACCAACAATAATGCAAGATGTAATATTTTAATCATATGAGATGCAACTAGAAGAACAAAGGTTTGTTTCTTAATGTTTTATTATGCTTCACCAAATCACAAACTTTAGTGAGCTAGTCCTTAAGATATGGACAAGGTTTTTGTACTCCAAAGGTTATTTTCTATATGAAATTTGTCTATTTAATTTATACTTGTGGTTAATATTCAATACCTTATATTAAGTGAATAGATTTGATTTGATTTGATACATTATGTTTGTCACATATATTGTTTTAGGATGAGTATCAAAAGCTTGTATTCAGTGCGTTTGAGATGGAGGCTGATACCGCTTCAATGAATGAGGCTTTGGAAATTACAATTGGAGAAAAGGATGAAGCGGGTGTTAAAAATGAAATTCTAGAAACTAAATTGGATGTTATGTCCAGCAAATTGAGTGTTGCATTAGTTGATGTAGAAGTGCTGAAGGAGGAGCTTGTTAGAATGGTATAAATCCCTATAATTGTAGAACAATTAATTTTTGAACTAGTATTAGTTTCTTATCAATTCTTTTAGGCTTCCCTGCCATTGTACTTCAACCATCTATTTGTTTTGATATCATATTTTAGAACTTAAAGTTGTTTTATCTTGCAGGAATGATGTTTATCTAATTCAAAAGCTGCATCTAGAAGTTTAGAAGATTCTCTCAGCTATCTATCAAGACAAAAGGAAGACATTGTCTTGGTGCTACAATTATTCAAATAATGCATATGGCATTAAAACTATTCTTTCTTTCACTACATTTTTTTAAATTCATATACTCATTTGTTGATTGGATAAGCAACTTAAAGAAGCACTTTTAGAACTTGTGCTCATAAAATCCACTGTAGACTCTGAAGTGAAAATTTTGACTGAGAAACTCAATATCAAATGATGAAACTATTCACCATACAAAGAAAAATCTATGAAAGCAAACCCATGATATGTAGCCTTGAAATTTTGTATGAATTTTTGTTGAATTTGCAACTGGCTTAAGGGAAATGTACTAAACTAATTTTAGTAAAAGTATGTCCACTATATTAAGTGTAGTGAAAGCATCTTGTTTTTGAAAAGAAATATTTTTTATTAACATTTTCTTTTATTTTTTAATTTTTTCATCAAACTTGTTAGGATTGATGTCAATCACCACCTTGATTTTTATGGTCATAATTTTATGTTATGATATTAATGATCTCCTCAAAAGTATATAACTCTTTAAGGTTCATTTTTGGCATTACTCTTGCATACTCTGATCATGCTATATGTTTAACATGTGTACTATTAACATTGGAATGTATTAAGAGCATGTGCATGAGCAAGTCTAGTTAAAGTACATTTGGGATGGTTCAAGTTATTTGTAGGAGAACAAAGAGATAGAAAATAAGGGAGGAAGAAAGAAATTTATCGACACACGTTTGATTTTTCCTAGTTTTCTTTTAAGATTACATTAGATTTGTCAAGCCATGCAATTAGCATCATGTTGATGGTTTGAGGACATCTTCTAGCGTATTATTTCATGCTACTACAAGAAGCTGAAAGAAACTCATGGTCATGCAACAAGCAGATTTTAGCAATAAAACAAGCCATGTTTGTTGTAAATGAAACATTGCACACTTTGATAGACAACCAACCTAAGAAGTTTCCAAAGGCATGACGCATTTAGCACATGGCCTATCCATAACAATTCAACATTGTCATCACATATAGGAAAGGAGCTCAAAATAAGTTGGTTGGCTTTCCTTTGAAACATGCAATAAGCAACTTTTGTTTAAGTTTTACGAAGTGGGTCTAACTAAAGATGCACAAGGAGTATGTGTTAAGAGATAATGAGAATATTTACTTTATTGGGGATTGATCAAACGTGAAAACATTGAAAGCTATCTAATTTTCACTAAGGTGAAGGCCTTCTCTATTGAAGGATACAACTTCATGCTTTGTAATGGGGATTAGTTGAGATTGGTTCAAGATACTCATACCTCAATGGTGGTTGGTTACTTTTGAATGAAAAAAATACTATCCTAATTCAACAAATTGAACATGTATTGTTCTCATAAGAAATAAGAATTTGAGAAATTTGTGGAATGACATGTTGTTTATAGTATCATAAAGAGGACCATTTGACAACTCTTATGAGGGTATCATCCATGATATTTTAAAGTATAGGATGGAAGTCTCTTCTATGTCTAGTTTTCTTCGAACACATTACGTCATGTTTCCACTGGTTGAAGACTATTTAATATGTAATTTGGGATTTAGTCCTTAAAGCCTATTCAATGCAAAGTTCAGAATTGACATAATTAAAAGTATTGAGGGATTATTGCAACATAGGGCACAATAGTTTTGATAAGATTTGAAGAATACAATTTGAAGTTGATGAAAAAACCACAAAACAATAAAAGGGAAAGGTATAATAGGCGCTAAGTGGAATATTGTTTCAAGGTTATGGACATTGTAAGGCTTCATATCAATTAGAACAATTAAAAGGCGAGGGAAAGACCGCAAAGGCAATGTGGAATGACCCATTTGTGTCTTTAAGAAGGTTAATGAAAATGTTTGCTTGCATATTCTTTCTCCATATATGGAGATCAATTTAGAAGTTTGTTTTGGGAGATCAAATAGTTGTGGTCAATCCTTCCAACAACATTTGAATGCAGTCTAGTGGTCCAACCTTTTAACATTGTGTTGGAGTACAGTGTAATCCCATTTTAGAAATTTCATTTCATGACTAGAACAAGTTGCCAAGACTAATGAATTATGAAAGGATGTGACTAGCCGAATAGCTCAAAGGATGTCACACATGTGGCCTAGGAAGAAGTTCTAGTGAGGGAAGAAGGAGCTAAAAGAACAATTTGTGACGATAGTATTTGAGCAAGGAATCATATTTCCCTAATTTATTCATTATTGAGAATAAATAATAATTTATTGTGGATTATTATTTCTTGTCCTAATTTAAAAAGAAAGCTTTCTAAATAATAATATAAAAAAAAATAATTTGGTAGTACCTTATCTAAAATTTTCTCTACAATCATAAATTTTAGTGTCAAATTTAACAAAGTGTATAGCTTTTATTGTAACTAAAAATACTAATTATGTTTAGAAGCACCTTATGGGATTATGCTTGTTTTTGTCAGTATGGAATAAGCCAAAGAATAATAATATCTTAACATGATACGTTATGTTGTGATATTATGGTATCAAATTGGTACATCCTATAATGAGACTATAACATCCTTGATAGAAAAATGTGAGTGAACATTAGATGATATTTTAGATAGAGAATTATTAGTTAGGGAGTTACTCCTAGTATATTTCTAGGTAGATAAGTATATGAATATTCTTCCCTTTGCAAGATTGAAAACATATCAAAGCTATACATATATATATATATATATATATATATATATATATATATATATATATATATATATATATATATATATATATATATATATATATATAAACATAGTTTTAGTAAATATCTCATTTAAAGACAAACTTTTGTTTGACTAATATAAGAGAACGAAAAAGGGACACTACCTTTATAAATATGATTGTCTCCTAACATTGTGGTGCTGGAATGATATTTTTTATAGTACAACATGGAAGGAGTTGAATCAAGCAAAACATGGTGGGCTTGTAACACCAAGGATTAAAGATGATAATGAATGATTATTGAGTGATGTATAAAAGGTGGAATCTTTGAGCAAAACATGATTCTTAGCTTCTTTTAAGTGCAAGGATGCAATAGGTCTTATTCTCACAAAAAATGAAGAGAAACATTCTAAATTACATATGTAATGCCAAGGTTTTAAGATATTGAGATACTTTTTAGGACAAAATATTGTTTCATTGATAGAAAACTATGAAAGAGAAATAATATCTTAAAGTAGTGAAGTAAGGTTATAACAACAAAATATTACAACATGATTGATGATGAAGGATGCTACCCCAGATCTCCTTAGTGTCTTGGAATGCTGCTTTCTTAAACTAGTTACCTTGTTTCTTAAAATTACTTTCCTTGATTTTGTTGTAGTATTAAGTAAATTTAATTCTCTTCTTCTATGACCATTACATCACTATGATTTAGATAGTTGTATTGCATAAATTTATCTCATTTAGTAGTTTTTTATTATTTATGCTCATTTTCTTTGGAGATTGAAAATATTCCAAATAAGGCTCAATTTGTGACATAGTAAACCCCGTTCAACTCGACCACCTCTATCAAATTAAACATTCATTTTTTTTATTTTTTTGTTCTTTTATTTTCTAATACTTTGTCATGTTTGCTGAGTCATTTTGATTGATATATAATTTGATGATTTAGGATGTTACATGTAATCTTCATAGCATCATGAAATGCAACTTTGCCATAAAATTTAACTCATTTTTATAATTTTTTTTCTTTAGTTTGGAAAATTTACATTGTCTTAATTTTTCTTATTTAACATTTAGCATAAATTTACCTAGTACTAAAATAATAACTTATTATAATTTATGCTTATTAACTTTTGTGATTCACAACATTTTTAAAGGCGATTTGATTTGAATGAAATAAATGACGTTTTACTCGTCTCGATGAGCTCCAGCCAATTATAGATTTACTTCTATTTTTTAATATATTTTTATTTTCTTAAAATATAACTCTATACCTCATCATGTGTGACCATTAAAAGTCTTCAATTTCTTTATATTACACAACTTCAATTTATCTTGTTTTAGATTTAGTATATATTTACTTAATATGTAGAAAATAGTTTATCATTAATTTAGCTTATTTATTTTAGTAATTCATGGTATTTCAAACATGATCAAATCGAGATGAAGCAAACTATGATATGCTCTATCTAATTAAATATTTACTTTTATTTCTTTATGAATTTGGTGTATGTTATGATATATTTTGATTCTTACAATTATAATGATAGAGGATATTAAATTTGATTTCCTTAGTATCTTGGAAAACAACTTTTTTGTATAATTTCACTTATTTATTTAAATATTTCTCCATAATTTTTTTGATATTAAATTGCTTCAAGTTATCTCATTTTACACTTATTATACATTTACTTAATATTGAAAAAATAATTATCAATTTTTCTAATTTAGATTTATACTTTAGTGCAAATCCCTATGAGGTCTGATCAATATAAAAAAACATCATTGGACTAACTTCGACTAGCATTATGAAATATAATATACATTTTTAAATATTTTATTTTTTATGATTATAGCATTTTTAATGAGAAATTTCACATCATACTTGATTGTATTCTCAACATTGTTACACTCGAACCCTTTACTGCCTTGGAATAGAATTTTTCCTTGCAATTTATCTCAGTTTTTTAAATTATTTTCTTTGATTTACTAATATTTCTTTACCATTTTAAATCTTATCTCTTGTGAGATTTATGTGTCATGCATGTGGATGTATTTAATCACTTCAATTTATCTCATTTTAATCTTAATAGATAATAATTTAATATTAAACAATTAATTATCATTTACGTTTATTTTCTTTAATGATTTACACTAATTTAAAACTCCATTTTATTAATCTGAAACAAATATTCTTGAACTAATCGCATCAAGCTCTATTCAATTAAAAATTCATTTATTTTTTAAAACATTTTATTTTCCTGTGTTTTTATGCTTTATGAGACATTTTTAATTTTATCAATCTTTATAATCAATGACATTACACTTGACATAATTTATCATTTCTTCAAAGTTTTTACTCTCATTTGATTATATTACTTTGTATCTATAAATCTCATCTCCTGTGATATCTCTATCACTTTATTTTAGTTTATTATATTATTTTAATTTATCTCATCTTAGCTTCAATATATATTTTCTTAATACTAAAATAATATATATTAAATATTTATGCTTATTTAATTTTCTAATTTGTGGTAATTCCTCATGCGGTCCAATTAAGACCAAGGAAGGCCACTTGACTCATCTTGTCAAGCTATATTTAATTGAAAATTTGTTTTCATATCTTAGTTTTTTTTATTATTTTAAGACCTTTTAAACGTATTTCAATCTATTCATTATTTAACAGTCAATTATGTTACACCTAATCTTTTTTAGTATCTTAAAATATAATTTTGTCGCATAATTTATCTTACTCTCATTTTGTCTTATTTCACCATATAATTTATATTGCCTCATGTAATCTTACTTAGGCTATAACATATATTTGCTCAATATTAAAAAATAATTTATCATTATTTATGCTATTTTTTTGGTAATTCACAGTATTCCAAAAAGAAAGAAAAAATCATTGAACTCATCACGATGATCTCCATCAAAATAAACATTGATTTTCAATTTTTTTACTTATTCTCCTTTTGTTGATTTTGAGAGAGCATTACAAGACAGTATAGTTTGCACCTGATTTTATTATCAAGGAAGTTATAGTTGATCTTATTGATATCTTGGAATGCACAAGTGCCATACAATTTACCTCGCTTATTCAATTATTTTGGTTTTATTTAGCCATATTTCTATGAAACACTAATTCTCCTCTCATGTAAACTTTACATCAGTTTGGTTTGGTTATATTACCTTGCTTCAAATTATCTTATTTCAACTTCATTATACATATACTTAACATTAATATAATAGTTTTTTATTGTTAATGATTAATTTCTTTTGTAATTCACAATAATTTTAAATGATTTTGTTTGAGACAAATAATGTCATTGAACTCATCTTCCTATAGTCTAACCACTTAAACTTTTGGTATGCTTTATTAGATATTTCAATTCATACTTGTTATGACATTTGTGAAATGTACACTTGATCTTCTAAATATTTTGGAATGTAAGATTCTCATGGAGTTTATCTAATTTCTTCAAATTTTATAATTTTAGTTAGTTATATTTCATTGCTTCAATTTATCTCATTTTTAGTTTTGAGATATATATTGAATTAATATAAAATTAATAGTTTATTATTATTTCTTTTTTTAATTTTATAATTTTTAATAATTCCAAACTTGGTCTAATCGAGAAGAAAGAAACCTCATCAGACTGATTTGAATGACCTCTATCTAATTAACTCTATAATTTTTAATATTTTCTAATATTTTTAAATATTTTATTTTCTAAGAATTTTGGTAAGTTACATTGGATCTCCTAATTATCTTGGAATGTCAGTTTAACATAAAATTTGTGTCATTGCTTCGAATTTTATAATTTTACTTAGTTAAATGACATTGCTTCAATATGTCCCATATTAGTTTTAACATACAAATTTACTTATAATAAAATAATAATTTATTATTTTTTATGTTTTTTATCTTTGTAACCAAAATAATTAATAATTAAGTCTAATTGAGATGAAACAAGCCTTATTAGACTATTTTGGGCATGCTCTGTCCAATCAAATCTATATTTTTAAAATTTTCAAATATTTTATATTCTAGGAAGTTTGATAGGTTTATGAGACATTCTAATTTGCACATACTTTTATGAATGAAATGGTATAATCGAATGGCTCTAAAAAATGAATACCATTGTTGTCACGTTGATGAAGAATACAACTAAATGTGATGTCTTATGAATTATAGATTCTTATAAACCATTCTTTTTTTTTTGATTGCAAGCTGCTTCTAAGGATGTAAGCTAAGGGGATGCTTTCTGTAATGTGACCTATCACTTCTTTCAAAAGCTTGAAATCTTTAGCTTAGATCTCAACCCATATTTGGAAGTAATTTTTTGGATGCTATGCTATGGAATTGTATGATGGGTTGAGTGATGGTCAATTGTCGATGTAGTAAGAGTTATATGTCATTGGGTGCTGTGGCATTGGCTAGTTGGAATTGATGTTGTAATATGATAAGTAAATGCCCCTCCCAAACTGAACTACTTGCTCCATGGTGTAAAATTATTACCCCATTGTTAGGTGAAGCTACTATTGAGTTTAAACACATAAATAAGTGAGGTTACCCTTAATGATAGTAAGCAATGTCAGATTAAGCTAGTATGGAAATTAGATAGCCTAAAGTCAAACTTGTAATATAGAGAGGCTTCTTTACAAAAAGATCAAGATCAAGTCCCCTAGAAATTGGGCACTATGAAGGGTGAGAGCCTCATTTAGCTATTACCCTTCATCTATAAGAGGCACTATAAACAAGTCGGGCAGTTTGGGAATTCAACCCACATTGGGTGGTTAATAGTGTCAAAGGATAAGTAGTTGCAAGAGATGGATAGACAACAAGCACAATGAGGGAAAAATTAATGTACTTTGAAAGTAAAGTCGAAAAGTGCCTATCATTATTGGGAAGGAAGCATATGGGAGTTGATGATGCACCTCAACTAGATGTAGAATGTTGCTAGATGGTTTGTTGCATAGCATATGGGAGTTGATGATGCACACTACACAAGCAATCAATTTTTCACTAGTCTTATTTTTTACTATGTCAAAAGATTTGTGGGTTATTTTAATAACACTTTTATCATTACTAATAGTAGTCGACAATTGTAATTGCTTGGCAACTTATCATAGTGGTGGCCTTAGGTACTAAGGCATGAAAGTTTAGTCATGTTAGAGCACTTAACCATGGAAATAGTGACAACAATAATAAAAGGTGGTTTAGCTAACTTTGTGTTAATCGAGTTTATGGTTTACTTTCGAGTTAGTTACGATTATTAAGAGAAATAACAAAACATGCGCATGACTTGCTATGCAATAGTTTAAAAAAGGGTTAATGAAAAGCTAATAATCAAGGTTAAGGTAGGCATTAACTATCCACATTGTATTAATCATGATCATTAGTTTTCTATTAACATTAGACATTGCCATTGGTCAAGCAAATGCAGTCATTACTATTGCTCAGTAAGCATCACTAGTGATATAAATATCATCCATCACTACTAACCCACAATTATCTAACATAATGGCATCGTTGTAGATTTTCACAATTATCTGAATGTCATCACAATTTGGAAAAAATACTAATCCCACGGCTACCAATACCAAACTACCATTTTTATGTCATAATTGAGGTCAATTGTCCACTAATATTGATAACAATCACCAGTGGTTAGAAACTTTTATGTTGAGTGTTTATTAGCTTACATCTCGCAAACAATGATTAGTGGCAATTAAACATAATATTAAATTTGGAGAAATTTGATTCAATAAATGAACAAAATTTCACCTTGATTGGAAGAAATTATTATTATTATCAATGATAAAATTAATTTTATTTAACTTATAACACTCATATTTCAAAAAGAAATAACATAATTCATGTAATAACATTTTTTAATTTTGCATAATATGTTACAGATTTTTCTTGGTAATAATAAAATTATTATCATCTTTTAAGTATTGTGGTGAAATAAAGTTGTTATGAAAAAGAGGGTGTTTTCCTTTTAAAAGAAAGAAATTTTACATGAAATATTGGTCATTATAAAGTGAAAACTTATTTTATCTTCTATTGTCATCTAAATTGATCTTTATCTTACACAACTAAAAGGTCTACCACTCAATCAGGAAAGAAACTAGTCAAAGGAATATTCTATTCAACTAAAAAAGTTATTAATCATTACGTTTGATACTCTTGGTAAAATTACCAAAAATGATATTAAAATTTTAATCACTCCAAAATAATTCAGATTCAATCTTAATTTTTCTATGCAATCTTATGAAAAATAAAAATTATATATATATATACACGCACATAATTAAGATTAGATAATTTATCATTGAAAAATGTATATATGTTCATAGAAACTATTATTAGAGAATTATGAAAGAACATGTGTACAAATTAGATCAAAACTATAAGAAAAATATTGATATGAGCTATCGAAATTATTATTCTAGATTCTTGAAAAATTAACTTGACAAAGTATCTTAAATATATTAAATATTTATTAAAATTATCATTTCATAGTTTTTAAAACAAAAATATTTATCATATTTTTAAAACAACATTTTATTAAATGATTTTGAAATTTTACATTTTTTTATGCTTTTGAAAAATTAGCTAACTTAAATAATTTGAGAAATAAAATTAATTGGATAAAAGATCTTTATCTAATAAAGTATTAAATATTTGACTAGTTCTCTAATAGATATTAAATATTCTATAAAGAAATATTTGTTAGTTTAAACTTAGCCATCATTTGTATATTCTATTGAAAAATCATTGAAACATCCAATAATTGACTGATGGCTAATCAATTAAAAATTGGATAATCGAATAGCTTAGTTTATTAATGGTCAAATAGGGTTGCTAAAATCAACCTCCATAAAATTCCAATTAGTTTATTTTATAGACATTAGATATCTAGTTTAATAATGATATGATAATAATTTACCATCTAATAAATATTAAATAAAAATATGCTAAAAATTGATTTCTTTTTGAAAATTATGAAACTATTTGATTGATAATCTCATTGTTAGCAACTCAAAATTGAGAAATATCAAAAGGATATAGAAATGTTCGATGAACAATTTTGATCATCAATAAATGGTAAAATGTTCAATTTGATAAATAGTTTGTAACATTTGGTTGATAAAAAATATACAAATTATAGAACATTTTCAAACCATCTAATGTGTGGTAAAGACTAGGTTGACTAATTGGCTATTTATATTTTCTCATTGAAGCATTACTAATAAGGATTAAGGCATTAAGAAAGAATATGAAAATATCTTAGACAACTTAGGAGGTTGCTAAGCTAAAATTGATAGTTTTTAAGAGATTTTATGTAAAATTTTGTAATTTTTATTATTGAATTTGGCTTAATCCAACTAGGATTAAAGATGTTTTCTTTCATCTTTATATGAGAAGAGAGAGCCTATTTTATGAATTATTTATAGAAAAGGTTTCCACTTTTAACCTTGTGTGAGAAGGTGTTTACTTATGGACCTTGTGTGAAGGGAATTAAAGGCTTAAATTTTTTTCTATAGGATAAAAAACTATTGTAAGGCTTCTTTGCCAACACTTATGATAAAAGAAAGGAGAAGAGAAAAGCCCATGAAAAATTTCTAAATGGTAAATATAAATTTAAGAATAAGAAATTAAATCACCTAAAAATTTAATATGTCCTTATTATTTTTTTATTTTACTTAAACTTTTCTAATTGCACCGTAATTTGCCTACTTGTTAGGGACACATGTCCAAAGGTTGTTGGCTTGAGAATAGTATTCATCTTTAAGAGAGAGTGTCAATAATGAAAAGAACATGTCACATGAGTTGTCAACTCGATAAGTTTGAGGGCTAGTTGATGGTGGTAATAAGCAACAATTTTGTTATTTGGAGAATGATAACAATAATCATCAATTTGTTATTCTTATCATGCCCTTGGACCCATTTCAAAAATATTCTTCAATCTTTCTTGTAATTGTTCTTCCTTGTAATTGCACAAATATTAATTATTATTTGTTAAATACTATATTTAAATATGATTTATATGTTTAAATATATGGTTTTATAAAAGTATTTTGAATAATATATTTTATTTGAGAATGGATAAAAGTTTAATGAAAAGTTTTTATTAAAATACAAATTATTTTTAGCTCAAAAAAGTTTAAAAAATGAAGGACAAAAATTAGACCCACCCTTTATACAAAAGTAATATTATAATATGTTATTTTAATATTCTTTCCCATCTCATTATAATGTTTTAATAACAAACTTAAAATATTATCGTTTAAATTTTATGTGATAGTTTCAATTAAGGAAATCTACAAATTTTTTTATTAATTATTTGCTAATTGAACTCATACAAAAGAAAATTACATTTTTATAATCCATTTTAAGAATATCCATTAATAGTGTGAATTATTATGTCCTTGCATTATTTTACCACCAATCTTCCAAACTCCTAATCACTGACCTAAATTCAATATTATAATACATGATTTGACTTTGTGATTGCAAATATTGTTCGTATCTTTCCTATGTTTAATTTAACGTTTTTAAAAAAATGTAAAAAAAATAAAAAATTTGTCATTTACTATTTTTTATTTCTTTAATTTAAATGTTTTAATATACTTTTTTAATCATTTAAACCAATCATCATAAAATAAATGAACCATATGTGAACCAATGTGTTTTGGAAAAGAAACGTAAGATGCCACGAGAGTTCATGCAGGGGAATTCTAACAACCGTTTTTATATTATTCACATGATTTTTTAATACCAAGTAAATATTACGATACTAGGTTAAATAACTTTGCCATGGACATGATATTTTTCATTGTTAACGATAAATAAATTGTTTTGAAATCGAGCATATTGTATAATAGTTATTTTGTTATAAGTTGTGATTTATAATATAGAATTTAAAACTTTTTCCCTTTTTTTAATGTCAAGCTGCTCTTTGTCAAATAAAGCTAAAGTTTATACCATTCAATCAGAAAAGTAATTGAGCAAAAAGAAATTCTATTCATTATCCAACTCAATTATGTAAATTTGTTAAATTCTAAACTTTTGATATAATATTCTCAAACAATACTATTAACATTATCTGTATAATAGGATTCAAATTTAATTTTAATTATTACAACTAATCTTATAAAACTAATGATTATCTAATACATAAACAAAAAATTATGACTAGATAACATATATATATATATAAAGAACAAGTGTACAAATTAGAAGAGAAAAATAAAAAATATGAGAAAAATATTAAGCTCATCAATGGGGGATGCTTGTCTTAGAATCTTGAATAGTTGATCTAAAAGTGTTAGCTCAAATATATTAAGTAATTACCAAAATTATCATTACATAATTTTTAAAACTAATAATAATTTTTCATGTTTTTTAAACAAAAATGCATTAAATGATTTTAAAAATTTATGCTTATCATGCAAATTGTGATTTACCTAACTTAAATAACATGAGAAACAAAATTAACTGGCTAAAAGATTTCAATTGAATAAATATATTTTACAAAAAATTGATAGTCTATTTGATGAACTCTAAGAATTAATGATATTTTTTAAGATTGGTCAATGATTTTCCTATCACCAATTGAAAATAAAATATGGAGATATTTTGGAAGTTATGTTTTAAAGAAGACAAGAATATTATGTATTTTTAAAGTTATTATTTAAAAAGAAAATGTATCATCAACTCTCATACATCTGATGAACACAATATTTTATAATATTTGGATTAGTTTAAAATTGTATTCATAGATGATATTTTGATTTATTCAAACTTTTTAAAGGAACATATTATATATTTGCTTATAGTATTACAAATTATGAGAGAGAACTAATTATATACAAAATACTCTAAGTGTAAATTTTAGAATATTTTCTTTTAATAAACATGAATTGACCAAAACTCATACAATATATAAAACAAAAAGAAATTTGTTCGATAAGTAAGTTATTATAGGCAATTTGTGAAAAGATTATCAAATACAACTTCTCCATCACAAGATTGTCTTAAAAAAGAATCAAACATAAATGAGACTGGTGTTATGAAAAAAGTTTTTAAATATTTAAAGATATTGAAATTTGTTACAAAATGACATTTCTAGAATTTATAGTTATGTATCGTGTAAAATGATGCATGTTTAAAATATATATGCTATCGGTTAATGCAAAAAAAAATTAATTATGTATTAAAATCAAACAGCAAAACGATTGTGAAAATAATTACTTTGTTCATGACTTGGACTTGGCATTTATAATATTTTTATAAAAAAAATAGATACATTATTTATGTTAAATTAAGAATAATATTTTTATAGATTATTGATCTACTTGCAAGGTATTTTCATGTCAAGCCCTTTGATAGTATACATTCCCTTTTTGAATTGCAACAACGAAATTGAAGCATAACAACAATGGGCAACTAAGGAAGAAATGAAGGAGATGAGAGTTTCTATAACGAGGAGATTTATTTCACAAGAAGTTTCTTTGAAGGAGTTTTAAATTCAAAAAGTTTTGAAATTTAATGAATTTTAAAATATTTTAGATAAATAGATTTATATAGTTGATTGGATATAATATTTTATTACAAAATACATAATATTTTAATTTCTAAAAGAAACATGTAAATTTTAACAAAACAAAAAATTCTACAAATTTTACAGTACAATGAGACCATTTATGCAAACACAAACTGCTACACGCAAGTGGTGTAGCTTCTGCACACAAAAGGCCATATACACACTCATTAACCTATTGTGGACGTGGTAGGTGGCTAACATGTGATCATGTGATTGGTGGCTTGGATTAAAAAAAATGTGTCGAAGTAGTTTAAGAAGTTTAGAATAAATCAAAGATGAATAACAAAACTAAGAGAAATGTTGTAATGGTCACCCATTCATAAATAGAAATGAGATGAAGTGATTATAGATATTATGATAAAGTTATCAATATAACCAATAAATCTTGGTTCAATATAAGTGATTGTAGACAGATTAACAAAATATATTTATTTTCATGTTATTAAGACAACTCATTCGACATAAATGTTGGCTCATATCTATATGAACCAAATTGTTAAATACATGGCCCACAAAAACTATTATTTCGATATGAAACCTAACTTTACTTTGCATGTTTGAAAGATAATGGATCAACACTTTGAAACAAGTTTAAAATTTAGCAGTCATTCATCCTCAGATAGATAAATAAATAAAGAGAACCATTAAGATTCTAAAAGATTTACTTAAGACTTCATATATTAGATATTGGAGGAGGTTTTGAAAATCATTTATCATTAAAATTTTTTTAATAATAATAATTATAAATATAATTTTGAAATTGCATCATATGAGGCTATATATGAAATGAAGTATTTGTTAACTCTATGTTGGAATAAAAGAAAAGAAATAGTTTTATTTGGTCTTGAGATTGTTGAGAAAGCCACAAATGTATAAGAATTATTCAAGATCAATTAAAGATAGCCAAAGATAAGAAGAAAATGTACTATGACGCAAAGCATTGATTAAAAAAATTTCAAGAAAGAGATCATATATTTATTAAAATTAGTTCAATGAAAGATATTAAAACAATTGAAAAATAAAGTGAGTTAAAATTTTAATTTATTGGCCCCTCTAAGTTCTAAAGAGAGTTGGACAAGTGATGTATTTTATTGTTTTGACTCTTTATATAACAAGAATTCATAATGTGTTTCATCTTTTATTTTTATGAAGATGCATTCTAGATCTTTGTATGTTGTTAATTATATTGGTCTATATATCAAAATTTAATCAAACTTATTTACAAATAGAAGTTAAGGTCTTAAACAAAATGGAGAAACTACTATGAAATAAAGTTATTATAATGATAAATGTTTTATAAAAAATATCGAGCAGAAAGAAAAGCTACTTAGGAAGTGGAAGCATACATGATCGATTAATAGATAAAACTTTTCTAAATTTGAAGACAGTTTTTATGGCGGATAAGATTGCAACACCTCAAAATTTATATATATATTTATATGATAAATTTTGTCAATAAATATTTAATAATATATGTTTGGATGTCATAAAGTCATCCATTTTAAATATGATATTTATATTTTAAAATATTATTAAATTAATATAACATTGAAAAGTATGTCATGATTTTAAATTTAATTCAAAAATTTTTTAAGACAAATAATTCAAAAAGGCTTCTTAAAAATAATCCAAGGCAATGAGTTAATAATTTTGAAAAGTTTAAATAATTAGTAATCAATTTTAAGATATATATGC
This sequence comes from Vanilla planifolia, assembly GCA_023846275.1. Classification (NCBI taxonomy): domain Eukaryota; kingdom Viridiplantae; phylum Streptophyta; class Magnoliopsida; order Asparagales; family Orchidaceae; genus Vanilla; species Vanilla planifolia. The sequence goes on along the minus strand of JAIUJO010000025.1, from coordinate 3,950,346 downwards.
ATATATTTAAAATTTTGTAATAATATTTTTGTAATTTCATAAATTAATTTCCTCACATCTCAACATAGATGTGATTGAAGGTGATATTTGATTGTATTTAGTGAGTTACAAAAGAGAATAAATAAGGCAGAGAGAGGAAGCTCAAGTACATTAAGAAAAGTGAGTTGAGAGAGAAGATGAAGGAAATGAGAATGTTTAACATGGAGAAGGTTAGTACGAAAAAGAAGAAAAGGAATCAAGATGGATATTGGAAAGCTTTGGTGCAGCTAAAATGTGAGTGTGGAATGAAAAGAGAAAGTAGTAAAGTTGTGAGAAGCCATTTGTAGCTAGCGAAGTAGAGAGCAACAATTAGTTGTGGTAAAGTATGGATACAAGAGTTATTTTTATTTGAATTCAACTTGTTTTTTATTCAATAGAAGAACTTTGTTAGGGAGAGAAAAAAACTAATGCCAGAGCTTTGTTTGACTTCATTAAATGAAAATGATATTTTTTTATCGATCAATTTTCAACCTAAAAATCGTTCACTAAGTAGCCAATTAGATTATCAAAATAAGAAATTTAAATTATCTATTATTAAGAAAATGACATATCATCATTTGGGCTAATAAATTCAATAATCTCTATCACTTGATATAGATAAATATTTTAATGTAAAAAATATTAACAAAAATTATATAAATATAAAAAATTCCTAAAAATATGTGATATTATACAGACCTGATCTTGAAAATTGAATTTCTATATTATGTTAATACTCCATTAGCTTATGACTTATAATTTTAGAAAGAGGGTTTAACAAAAAAGTTTTGGAAATGAGTTTAATATGAGAAAAAAATAAATTTTTGTGAAAAGTATTTTAAAATATCAATGTTTTGGTGTTTGGTAAAAGACTTAAAAAACAAAATAAGAAATATTATGTAAATACAACCTAAACTTGAAAAGCAAATTGAAGGGTGCCACATGGCACTCACCCAACACCGTAGTGTGAAAAGTCATTTTTGACATTAACCATTTAATTCCATTTTTGTTTTAAGAGAAGTCCTCCAATAACTAAATGAAACACTTTGCATGAAATATTAATAAAAAAATCTTCAATTTTTTAAATAATAATTTACAAATAAAAATCTTACAAAAAAATTCCATTTCTATAATATATTTTATAGAAATTTTTAATGGACCCACCAATAAAAATTATTTCAAATATTGTCAAATTCAGAGTAGGTTAAACTCGTTTGTGGAGCTAAAGGCAGGCAATGAAGCAAGAGAGAAAAAGTTCCTATTTGAAAGAAGGGCTCAATCTTTCTCTGTAAGTTTTTTTTGTGAAGTCAAGTTGGTTTTTTCACATAGTGGAAGCTTCATCATAATTTTGTCCAAGAGCTTCATCTCATCTATAGTCTTTTTCAACCTCCCATGGTAGAAATCCATTTTTTGCCAGCATTGAGCAAAGCTTTGCCCACAAGTCATTGATCTCTTTATCTCTTGCTAGAGCTTCCTACAAAGGCATGCATCCACACTAATAATTGTTGAGGAATCACTTATTCATGGTAAGTAAAATATGAAAAAAAATTGAGGAAATCTCATATAAAAATTATAAAAGCACAAACAGAAGGATACATGATTCGTACCTGTATCAAATCTAAAGCAGACTCAAAAGAAGAGGGATGTTTCATTTCAGATGCAATGTTAAATTAGTGACTGAAAACATTACCTTTACGTTTGAAACGTAACCACACTTTTTTCTATTGTTGGGGCAATATAACCTCAGCAAATTCTAGGAAATGAAGAATAGAAAATAAGTTGGATTAATGATTGACATGAACAAACCACCATCTATTTTAACTATTTATTGAATATTCCTTTTTGGTGGGTTGGGTTAGAAGGGATGGCAAGCGTTTTCAGTCGACATTTGCAATTTGCTTTGTTCAGAAACTCTTTTTAAAAAATTTGATTAAAGAATAAATTGAGAAAGAGGAAGGAATTGTTAGTAAGGGTCAAAAGAGGAGAGATGCGCAAACAGGAGAGAGAGAGAGTAAAGAAGGAATTAACAAGCATGTTCAAAGTAGTATCTGGGTCACCTAAAAAAGGAGCTTGATCAAAGCAACACCTCTACAAATCTTCTAGCAAAACGTTATAAATAATAGATAACTCCTCAAATCGATGATTCATTGATCTACAATTTGTTTCACCCTACTTGAACTGATAACAACCAACTTTACAAATTTAAATAATGAAAAAATACATGAATAGTAAAACACACAATTTCACATAAAAATCCCAAATTCAAAAGGAAAAAAACTCATTTTCATACTTACAAACATCTTCATTAGAACTCAAATAGATAGTTGTAAAAAGAAACTTGACTTTTTATGACTTCTTGTCTAAGCTTTCCCTCTCAACAAGTGACTCACATACTCAATGTCATGGTTGCCTATAAAGAAAAATGTAGATTACAGGTCACTTAAAATATTCCATTTGATTTTACCAAAATTCTGATAGCTTATTTGACTCTTTATAGGCCTTTGAGCCATGCACCAAGATCCACTTGCATATTAAACATAATGACAATAAATGCTTGACCAACATGTTTACATCAATTACCAATCTGTACTTATTACCAAATTATGTGAAAAATATTATTCAACTCTCAAGCATCTATTTTTTAGTAGCTTTGTATAATTCACATTGCTTTGACTGTTGATTTTGTAATCCTACCAGTTCATATAAAAATTAATACATATGATCTCCTTAACTTCATATGCAACTATAGTGGACTTAATCAGACTCAACATCTTAATAATCTTTTAGTGGAATAATTAAGTCTTGGACATCTACATAAGTAGTCTCTCCAAATTTTTAACTCTTTTTGTGCATCTATCCTCTTATCATTTTTCTTGAAAAGTCAATAGAGTAATGCATATTACCAACTTATTAATAGTGCTTACTTTGTTAGCATGTCTATTTAAATATCTATATTAAGAATTTTGATAACACCTCATCAATCAATTGCCTTATGCCAAGAAACTTCAATTTTATGAGCAAAGTTCTTTACAAGACAAATTGCATTTCCATAATCATTGAATATAATAAAAATCATACTTTTCCTTTTCTCTTAGAAGATTTTTTAAATCATGTAGTCTCTTTATATGCCTTTGAGTCGATGAGGTTTTGAATTTTTCTATGGAGAGCCACATATTATGAAGTTGAGGCATTTGGCTAAGTATTGCTACACAACTAGTATATATTTCCTTAGGTAATTTTCAAAATATCAACATCAAATTTTAAGCTACAATTTATGTAACATGAGAATACAATTACATTCCTTCATATACACCAAAACCTACTGAATGCTTCACCAATTGTTATACCCAGTAAAATATTATACGTTTAATCTTCAATAATTCAATTGTGGCTTGGATGATTTCACATCGACAGTAGGATGAGCCAGGAGCTCAATTGGAGGCTATTGGAATTTCTGAAATTTTCTGGGGATTTTTCGGAGCACCGAGGAAATTTTTAAGTAATTTTCCCTGTTTAATTGGATTTATTGGTTTTTTGGAAATTCGAAAATCTAGTTAAATCGGTCTATTAGATTTTTAAACCGGAATTTGGTTTTTACCACGCGTGAACTGGACCGGAGCAGTTTAGCGAAGGCGGGGACGGTTCGCCGTGGTGCGTTTGCGCGTGCGTATGGATAAGCCGCGGATAAGCGGATCGGACGGACGAGAACAGCGGTGGAGATTAACCGGCTGATCGGGGTTAAGCGGCGTTATTAGAAGGTCAACCGGCGCTTAATTGGTTCTTAACGGGTTATTACCGATTTAAGCTGGGTATTTAACCTGATTTGTTCGGCTGTTAGGGTTTCGAGCGGTGGCCGGAGACGAAGTGTTCGCGGCGAACGGCGATACTTTTCGGCAGCCTTTCAAGGGGCTTTTTGTACCTGGAGGTTCGCGGGACCGAGGAGAATCGATTGGTACCGGTTTCGTTCGGCGAGGAGCAGTGGTTGGTCGCGTGCGAGCTTCACCGTCGTCGGAGAAGAAAGGTAGGAAATTCAGGTTTTAAATTAGTTATTTAGCAAATTAAAAATATGGATTATTTTGCAAATAGCTATCGGAGCATGCGGATTGTGGTTTTTGGAATTGATTAATGCAAATTATTGATTTTAGCATTTTAGGGTTTTTCTTCGCAAAATTATAACCGCCGAATTTGGAAATTTTACCACGCATGTGTTGATTCGATTATGTACTTTAATCATGTTAAGATAGTATCAAATGCTGAAATTTGTTTAATTTCATAGATTGTTAAAATGGGGATTGGATGAAACTTCGGCGGAAATTTTGATTGAACCTTAGAAATTAGTGGCATTAATGAAACATTAGGATAATATGAACATCGGATTTTGTTTCTCTTTGATCTCGGTCGCCGGAAATTGACGGGGGAAACGGAATTTTCCCGGAGGAATCGTCGGCTAGGGTTTCACGGGCGCCGGGCGGAGGAAGAAGATGGATTAGATTAATTTCGGTTTAGTTAATTAAGTAATTGTAATTATTCAATATTTATTAATAATTTAAATGTTAAACGTCAGCTGGAAATTGGATTAATTATTCGGCCGGTGGGTTCTCGGTTCAGCGCGAAGGCCGAACCGGCAGCGAAAAACCGGTTCAGCGGGATTAGGCGCGGACGAACGGCGCGAAGGCCCGAACCGGCAGCGAAAACCGGTTCAGTGGGATTCGGTGCGGACGAACGGCGCGAAAACCGAACCGGCAGCGAAAACCGGTTCAGCGGGATTCGACGCGGACGAACGGCGCGGAGGAAATTTAATTCGGAAATTAATCCGAATTTTCGGAAAAAGGATATATGTGAATTTAAATTTTAATTCGGAAATTTATTCCGAATTTCGGAAAATTTAGAAAGGGCAGAATTTGATTTTTTTTGGAATTTGGAAAAAATGCAGTAATTAGAATTTTCGGGATTTTAAATTCTGAAAAAAATTCAGAAAAAAAGAAGTTGGGATTTGAGCGATCTCGAAAATTCTGGAGATCCGTATGTAGAGAAAACTTTCCTGAAGTAGGGAAAAATGTTATCAGTGATGACAGTACAGTTGAAACAGTCAAACAGAGGTATGGTACATGGATGCTACCAAAACAGTCAGTAACTGGTACAGTTGTGTTGCTTGGACGGCAATGGCATGGATTGAGTCAGGTTACTCAATGTTGGCATATTTCACGGATTGGCATAATGGACCGGACTACTATAGGCCCTATATGATGTTTTAGGGTGGTTGTGGTAGGTAACTGTGCGGTACAGACTTACCTTCCACAGTATACATCTGGACTGGTATGCGCCTTGTTGTATCTGGACACATGTTGCAGAATCTTGGAGTTATAGCTTGGCAATGACTGTAGGGGCGTGGCTTCTATGGAAATTGTTGGGAGAGGACTTCTTGGGAGGTGGCTGAGTCGATCTCTTCTGGTCCATGAGTGTAGGCCTGCGTGCCTGAGAGTGGCAGTGGCAGGTGTGACTCGTCGTGGCTAGCCAAGTGTGTAGGCCTGCGTGCCTGAGGGTGGCAGGGGTGTCTTACGTTGGCTAGAGATCTATGTGACTGGTTCTATCTATAGTCTCCAGAAGATTGATTGACGAGAGACGCTGCGGTGTCGGGTGCTAGGCGTTGTGATGCGTGCGCAGAGATGGGCGTGTCCCGCTGGCATGCTACCTGGAACCCCAGAGGAGAGCTATTCTGGTGTGACTAGGGGTGACTGTGGTTGGTCAGAGTCTGGGACTGAGAGTGCCTTTCCACCATAAATTGTTATGCTGTATTCTTATACTCTTGCTATTATCCTTCTCTTGCATGTGAGTTTTTACTAGCTATCTTTCCTACTGGGCGTAGCTCATTCCTTTATTATCTATATTTTTCCAGCGGCTCGGCAGACTTGATGCCACCCAGATTAGGTGGGATCGTGGTCAGCAGGCTAGTGGAGGATATCTGATCTGTGATTTCTGAGACATTTTGGTTAGTGTGATTGATGCTATTGGATGTATTCAGTGAGACTATTATTCTTATGTCAGGTATTGTGTGAGGATAAATCTGACTTATGTATCTGGTTGGATGATGTTGCACTTGTTGGACTTGGATCTTATTTTTGTGATGTAGTTTCCATTCACTGCCTTACTTATTGTTTTGGTGCTATAGTGTGTGGAGTGCTATATTTATATATTTATTCTGTGGTTGTTATATATTTTTTTTTATGGTGAGGTCATTACATGACTATGGAACTTACCGTGGGGGTTCAGACTTCTATTAGATTGGTTCTCCTATCGGTATGGGATAGGAATATTGGGTCTAGTAGGAGTAACATTGCGCGAGTCCATCTGTTAATTCAGGAGTCATGAATCTTGAGTTGACGGTGTACCCGGGAGATGGGATCCACATTGTTAAGGAAAGTAGGTGTGTAATGATGTGTTATATCCTATGTTTTTCGTAGGCTACTCAGGTTGGTATGGGACGATCTGAGCTGTCTATATGTAAAGACAAAAAAAAATGTATGCCAAAAATCAGCCTAGGAAAAAAAAATGGGGTGTAACACCAATGTTTTCGATATAGGTGACAAAACAATTATATATTAAGGGTAAAGCCTTATACATAAAATGGTATGCATAAGATTCTTATCATAGGTGGGTATGATATCTTTGACAAGTATTTCCAATTATGAAAATTTTGTGATCACCCTTTGCTTGATTTAAAATGACTTCTAAGTGAAGTATATAATCCATCTATACTCCAACTTGTTAATACTAGATTTGCATCAACTAATTTAAGAGAGGAACAAAATGGTTTTATGGATTATTTTGATGTTTTACTCAAAGGTGTGGTACTGCTCATGCAATGGAGGCTTCATAGGCTTAAAGTGTTGGTGATACCTTATTCATGGAAATCCCCTTGTTATAAAGGAAGTGTAACGCTACACTTTCCTAAAGAAAGGGAGTTGCAAGGAAAGATAAAGTTCTCATTGTCTAGTTGGCCAAGACTGATTTCTTTGAATACTTTCCATAAGATTTTTGACTTCAACAACCCTTAGAACATCACTTACACAGTTAATTAGTGTACACAATTGGCATTGTTAACATGGAATCATAACCATAGTGGTAACTGGCTTCATGAATATTCCATGTAGGTCGACAACATTAAATGTGAATTAAAATTTTAACCCAACAAAGACCCATGATTTTGTCATGTTGTAATATTTTGTTGTTATAACCTAACCTTACTACTTTAAGAATTTATTTCTCTTTCATAGTTTGATATCAATAAAACAATATTTTAGCTTAAAAAGTTTCTCGATATCTTAAAACATTGGTAATATATATGTAATTTAGAATTTTTCTCTTCATTTTTTACGTGAGAATAAGAATTATTGTCTCCTTGCACTTAAAAGAAGCTAAGAATCATTTTTTGCTTAAAGAGTCCACCTTTTTAATGTCACTCAATAATCATTCATTGTCATCTTTAAGCCTTGGTGTCAGAAGCCCACCAAGTTTTGCTAGATTCAACTCATACCACGTTGTATTATAAAAAGTATCATTCTATCTCCACAATATTAAGAGACAAACATATTTTTTTAAGGTAGTGTCCCCTTTTTGTTCTCGTATATTAGTCCAACAAATTTTTGTCTTTAAAAGACATATTTACATTATAAAACTATGTTTCTATATATTATAAATTTTTTATCTTCCAAATAATATTCATACACATATTTATCTATAAATATACTAGGAGTAACTCCTTATCTAATAATTCTCTATCTAAAATATCATGTAATGATCAATCACATTTTTCTATCGAGGATGTTAAATGCTCATTTGCTTTAGCCTGCTTTTTCCTTGAACAACATAGTATTATAGGAGATATCAATTTGATACCATAATATCAAAGCATAATGTATCATATTGACATATTATTATTCTTTTTCTTATTCCATACTAACCAAAATGAGTTTTATTCTATAAGCTGAATAGACATCTACGTCACTCTAAACTTAATTAGTATTTTTAGTTACAATAAAAGCGATAATTTTTTATTAAATTTGACAGTAAAATTTATGATTGTAGAGAATATTTTAGCTAAGATACAACCAAATTATAATTTTTTATTTTAGAAAGCTTTCTTTTCAAATTATGACTAGAAAAAATAATCCAAAATAAATTATTTTGCATTCTCAATAATGAATAATGAGAAAAATATGATTCTTCACTCCAAATACTATCATCATAATTACTTCTTTTAGCTCCTTCATCTCTCACTAGAACATCTTCTTAGCCCACATCTGTGACATCCTTCAAGCTCTTCGACTTGTTACATCCTTTCATAATTCATTAGTCTTGACAACAAGTTCCGATCATGAAACAAAATTTCTAAAATGGGATTGCACTACACTCCAACAAAATGTTAAGAGGTTGCACCACTAGATTGCCTTCAAATGGAATGTTGGAAGGTTTGACCACAACTATTTGATCTCCTAAAGGAAACTTCTAAATTGATCTCCGTATATGGAGAAAGAAGACACAAGCAAACATTGTCTTTAGCTTTCTTAAAGAAAAAATGGTTTGTTCCACATTGCCTTTGAGGTTCCTTCCCACACCCTTTAAATCTTGTAATTGATATGAAGCCATACAATGTCTCTAGCCTTCAAACCATATTCCACTCAGTGCCTATTATACTTTTTCCTATTATTATTTTGTGTATTTTCCATTAACTTTTAAGTGTATCCTTCAAATCTTGTCGAAAGTATTGTGCACTATATTGAATTAGTCCCTCAATACTTTTAAGTTTGTCTGTTTGAAACTCTACATTGAATGAGCTTTGGGGATTAAATCCCAAATTACATATTGAATAGTCTTCAACAAGTAGAAACATGGCCTAACACCTAGAAAGAAAACTAAACATTGAAGAGACTTTCATCCTATATTTTAAAATAGTGTAAATGGAACCCTCATAAGAGTTGTCAGATGGTCTTGTTTATGATACTATAAAAAGCATATCATTGCACAAATTTCTCAATTTTTGATTTCTTAGGAGAACAATACAAGTTCAATTTGTCAAATTAGGATAGCATTTTTTTTCATTCAAAAGCAACCAACCACCATTGAAGTGTGAGTCTCTTGAACCAATCTCAACTAATCCCCATTACAAGGCATGCAAAGTTGTATTGCTTAATAAAGAAGGGCTTCACCTAAGTGAAAATTAGAAAGCTTTCATTTTTTTCAAATTTTATCAATCCCCATTAAAGTCAATATCCTCGTTATCTCTCAACACATACTCCTCGTGCATCTTTAGGTAGACCCACCTCACAAAAATTAAACAAAAGTTGCTTACTGCATGTTTCAAAAGAAAGCCAACTTATTTTGAGCTCCTTTCCTATATGTGATGAAATTGTTGAATTGTTAAAATACGTCGTGTGCTTAATGTGTCATGTCTTTTGAAACTTGCTAGGTTCCACAAGTATTGGAGTGGTGTTCGAACAAAGTGTGCAATGTTTCATTCCCAACAAAGATGGAAATCAATGTTTCATGGCTTTGATGTAATGCTCAAATCTCCCTATTGTACGACCATGAGTTTCCTTGAGCTTCTTGTTGTAGCATGAAATAACAATCTATATGTCCTCAAAGCATCAGTAAGATGCTAATTGCATGGCTTGACACATCTAATGTAATCTTAAAAGAAAAATCAAATGTAAGCCCATAATTTATCTTTAACTGGGGGAAGAGTATGATTTTTTCTCTCAAACTTCAATTTCACTTTTGATGGTACATGCAATGGCATTACAATCTCAATGAAGTTTTTATTTAATTTTGAAGCTAGTAGCATACCTCCATGAAGATCCTTGCCTCAGTAACATTATTTGGTTTTGAACATTCTCGTATGACTTGCACCAAAATTGTATCATATCTTTGTTTTCCATTTCTGGACTTGTGCACTAGATAAATCAAGATAGTATGCTTAAATTTGTACTACTTTAGTTTGAGTTTCCACCTTTGCAATGACTTGTCAGAGAAACTATTTTTTCTTCATTGACGGGCAATTTGCATGAACAGGTTTTCGTCTCACTCCTATAAATTTCTTTCTTTCTTCCTCTCTTATTTTTTATCTCTCTTTTCTGCTCGAAATAACCTGAACCATCCCACATGTACTTCCACTAGACTTGCTCATTCGCATGCTCTTCACCACATTGGAGCATTAGTAGTACACATATTCAATATATTTTATGCAGGAATAATGCCAAAAATTAACCTTAAAAATTATATACTTTTGAGGGATTGAGCTTGAAAGTTTAAGATACATCAAGTAACAAGCCCAAAATTCAACCAATGGTTCTCAAAGATATCCTCAAGAATTGCACTCTAAGGTTGGATATTTCACAAGAAGAGCAAACAAGTTAAGCTATTTGACATGAGAAGCAAAACTACAAAAACTTTAATAGAGGTGATCAAAAACTTCTAATAGAAAGCCTATAGGAAATCTAGCAATGAATTGAGGACTAGGTTTGGAAATATTTTTGCAATCTAAGTGTGAATCTAAAAAAAATAGACTCAGGAAATTTTATAACATGTTTTCCAAGTTAATCGTAAGAGCAATAACCAAATTAGAATGAGTAACATTATTCTTAAACCAATTAGAAGTGTCCCATCAATTATAAGACATGATAAGATTTTTAAATAAATTTAGCACCATTCTTAGAGTTGTACTATAAAATATACTTGGTAGTACTCTATGGAATCATTAGTGATTTTCATTTTCTTGTATTTTAAAACCAAGCAATATAAGTAAGGAAGCATAACCTTCAACTAACAATCTTTCTTCTTCTCTCTCTCTTTCTATCTCTCTCCCCCACCCACATCTCTTGCATGATTACTCTTGATTTATTTAAGGAAAACCCTATGAATTTCCCCATATAGACTAAATTCAATGACGATATGGGTTGTAGATGGATCAAGTAGATTAATTTAGCTATGGTAAGTGCCATCATTGTGAAGAATTGGACTATAATGATCATTGAATCTTGCCATGTGATACAATAAAAATTGTTGGAAGGAAAGGTTTATATAGTTTTCATTTAAATTAAACCAAAAGATAACAATTGACATTATATAAATGTCAATTAAAACAATTAGAAAAGTCTCCAAACTTTTTAAACAAAAAAAGAAAAAAATTTCATTCCACATGTTGGAGGCATAAGTAAAAGCTAATATAAGAAGCCTTTCCCTTTCAAATAAGGTGCAAGAATTGATGTGAAAAGTGAACTCACATCTCCATTATTATACAAATAACCCATACTCATAATTGTAAAGCATCTTGATGATTTACGAAATCATCCTTAGTAGCTAATGGGATAACAAGGAAAATGTAACTCAAGTCAAAATAGATTTTGAACAATGCAACCTTGTTGTAAATATTTCCTTGCAAAGGCACATACCGAAAATAGATTATATCAAAATACAAAGTTAGGGATGATAACATGACATAGCTTTTGAGTAAAAATAATATATTCGCCAGCTTCCTTATCTACCAACTTCTCTTCAATGGTTGCCCAGCAAGGTACTTCACTTTTAACAAATTTGTTTTTTGAAAACAACCATGAATAGGACAATAATTGCAATGACGACCTCGATTCAACCAAAACCAACTTTTGGTTGAAAAGACATGTCAAAATTCATCATTTCAAGTGTGAAAAAATTAGAAAAAGCACCAAAGAGAACAACAATATATGCAATATCTATTACATAGAACACAAACAAGCACAAAAAGATGCAAGAATCACCAGTATTATTTTAAAAAAGAAGGAGAAAAATTGCATGAAGACTTTGGGAATAGCTAAAAGATTTTCAAATGAAAATTTTAAAAGGCAAAAGTGCAAAGCAATTTCTCCAACTTCATTAAAAAGCTTGTAAGTTGAGTCACTTACTAACTCCTAAAAATATAACAACCTAATTGTTATTTCTTTCCTTTTTTCACTCCAATAAGGACCCCAAAAGAGTTTTTGAAAGCCAAGCATATCATAATAGCTAGCATAAAAGTTTTTCCAAAATGAAATTTTGAAAGTTCCAATATAAAAAAATAAATAATAGAAAAGAAAGATCATTTCTCTAGCAAAAGTAGAGTAAACAGTGCATCTCAAAATTCTTGGAGAGAGGATTGAAAACTAGTTTGTCATAAACTACCCTTGCAACTTCTTGAGCATTCTTAACTTCCCGTTGTAGCTAAAAGAGAACCACAAAGTACAATGGGGTTATTAATAGCACATTGAACAAAATTAAAAAAACATTAATTGAGTTCAATTATTTTACACATCATATAGGTAAGAAAATTTATTTAAAATTTTCAATTAAAAAAAATTTAATGAAATGTCGCAATAAACATCACCGAAATGTTATTCTCTTATAAGAAAAAACCTTTAGAACAAAGTAAATGAAAACGAAATGAAGGTCGAGCTAAAGTATCATCATTATTCAACACACAGCTCTCTCTAAATGCCTTTAAAATAAAAAAATTTAATCTGTGTATCAACCAGCACCATCTGAATATAAACTTGTTGTTAAGTTGTATTGCAATTTGGTAGTGTACTATTTTAAAGCTGAAAGAAAATTTCCAATATTATTTAAAAACACAGGTATGTGGTTGAGGATTAATGATGAGGGAAATGACAAGGAGAGATACATCAAGACATATATAGAGGGATTTAAGAGTAAAACAGGATGCTAAGCAAGTTCTACCCATATGCCATTTGTCTTTTTTTGGGTTGTTGTTGCCAACCACTACTTAGCTTCACCATTGTCACAATCAGAGTAAGTTAAAGATGTCTGATGCCTTTACCAAGTTTTGTCATGCTTTCTTTTTTTCCCTAGTGTGGGAGATGCCCCAATTTGTTTAACATGTTTTCCTGAACATCTTCCTAGTTGATTTATTTAATGTCAACTGTTTGATAATTTAAGATCATATTTTGTAGTTTTATCTCATTGTTATTATTTATATTTATACTTTCTATAATCAATTCGCATTTGCATATAATAGTTTTTAATGTTTATGTAATAAGTACAAGATAAATTATCATTATCAATTCTATTTATGTTACGTTTGTGGAAGATTAGTAGTGACTACAAAACAAATTATGCTTAGGAGAAATCACATAGATCTGACATCACTACATTTGTACTAATAACTTATCACAAACATTAATATTCAACTTTTAGATAATTAAAATGGATTTCAAACATCAAAAAAAAGAATTCTTAACTTAGTAATTAGACCATATTTGTAGAACAAATTAGACTAAATTAGTTCCTTAAAAACAAGCAAAACATATGAAATAAAAAAGGATTTCATTAAATAGTACTATCACTAATTTGTTTGATTGAACAATAGTCCAAGCATAAAGCCAAGCATAAACTCATAAATAAATGAAGATACTCATTAAACAATGCACCTGTTACATCAAACAAAATTACAACAAAAAAAAGATAGGACAAAAAACATATATCTTCACACTTATCCCTAAAGCAAGCATTTTGTTTAGTTGCCAATGTAAAAGCATTGTCAAAGTTCTTCTATAATGAAGTCTTCTCCATTTCTAAAGATTCAATCTGCATAAGAAGAATATTTTAATACAATAATAAAAAAAACTATGTTCAATGAAACATTTTGATTGGTAAGAACTGCTCCTTGAGCGGTTTGATGATAAAAATTGATCAAGTTTCTCATTCAATTAGGTTACAATGAATTGATGACACAAATTCCTTCAAATGACATTTTGACGAAGCAATAATTTCATTTGTGGGAATGTATTCGGATTCCATATAGTTATTTTAGAGAAATTTGATGTTCACATCCTTAGAAATCATCAAAAAAGAGACATCTTGCTATTTGTTCACAATAGGGCATAAGAAACAACTTACTATGGAGGCAATAGAAAGACAAACACCTTGCTATCACTATTTAAGTAAAGGTCACAAAATTTGGGTAGCTTTGCTGAAGATTGCTCCTCTTCCTAAAAAGTAATAAATAACCATTATTTGCAAAACTTCTAGGCATCTGAAAGAGAGAAAGGAAAGAGAGGGTGTTTTGGTTGGGGAAGGCAAAATATAAACAAAATTTAGGTTATCTCTATTTCGATGAGTTTTGTTTCGACAGGTAACATTGAGCAAAGCATGCTCATCAGGAAGAAAAAGTCCTCAACCTTATTAGCGCAATCAGCAATCTCAGGTAAATAGCTTCCCAGAGGTAGCTATCCCTATTAAATGTAGAAATTTCTTGTATAGGATAGTTGAATGGAAGTGGAATGCAAATTCTAGCTTCTATTTAATTGGTTGCACACTATCAGCTTCCTCATTTAACTTAAAATGTAACTCTTTTCAAAAAGCTTGTCAAAATGTCTTTAGATTATTTGTTGTGGTTATTTCCATTTAAGAAAGGAGCAAAAAAATGTCTTTTAAATGAAATTTTAATTTTGTTTGATGAAATGTGGTTGAAAAAGTGTTCTTGTAATAGGTTTGAATATGTTATGTGTAAAAATCAGATTTTTCCGTCATATTTTTGAATGACATGAGAAAAAAAGAAAAATATGTCCATCTTTTTACTACCAAAGATAGATATCATTGGCCCTAACACTAATTTTAAAAAATATTTTGCAACATGCTTTGGGATTTGAGCATGCTTTTTTACCCAGCTTCACAAAGCATAAGCTAAAAAAACCATAGTTCTATGAACAAAAATGCTCCCCAAAATCATCAACAAAGATATTATACTAATACCATCTATAATGTTTAAAATGTCATTAGCTTGATGAATAACTATCACAACTAATAAATTGTCGTATGTGAAAAAATGTCTTATTTAAGATTTAAGGTATGGCTATATGATTTCTATAAGATTGAAATATTATATTGTCACTATGCAAGACTGATAAATTTATAGTAATTAGAATAAATACTATAAGGAATGAGTGACTACACTTCAGAATTTGAGTACCAAAAAGTACATTTAGGAGAAGGTTGGCTAGTGTTTTAGTAATTAAGAATAAGCTTAGAGAAAATAGGTTATGATGGTTTGGAAATATTTAACCTTTTAGAAGATGTGCATTAACATTTTTTCATATGAATAGAAAATTAGACAAACCAAACAGGACATAAGAAAAAGATAATTTGAAAAGGAAAGGGGCGGGCTAAAAATTACATTAAGGACTTGTAACATAAAATCAAAGTTTTTGTGAATACTGCTTTACAAGTTTGGCTTAACAAGCTAGAAGATAACTAGTCTAATTTTTTATTCTTAAACTACACTTTCCTATTGAGAACTACATAGCAATTATATAAATATCTAAGACTTATATTAGAATACTTGAATGAAATTTAGTGGGAAAAAAGAGTCAAGAATCTAGTTATAACATTTAAAAAATTTCTAAGTTTAGTGGCCAATTTTGAAACCTAAAAAACTTGAAATTTTTGTCAAATCTAAAAAGCCTACATGCAATTTGTCATTTAAAGAAAGGAAGCTTCTTAAGCATCGAGACATCATGATTGAGTTGTGTAAGGTGAAACTATATATTGCTTTTGACCATTAAAAAGATGTTCTACAGAGTTCTTCACTAAGTCAATTATAATTTTTTATTGTTTTCCATCTTTGGAATTGAAATTAGAAAAATAAAGGAGTGAGAATATAACTCTATGTAGTTGAAGGCATTTGCATTGCTAGTGCATAAAGGTGCTTAATGATTTTGGCTTCTATATAATACAAGAGTTCACTCAATAATAGTATATTTTAAACAAAGTCAAATAACTAAAGGCTAAATAGGAATGCCCTCACAAAATAAGAAGCTACTAAAGTTTACTTAATTTCAATTACTTTAATCAATATTAGAAATACTAAAATATGGAAAAAGGAACATCAATGGTCATGTGTAATTAGCATTTTTTAGAAATTAGTCTTTTATATGAGATTAAAGGGATAATATATATATTCTTATCAAATAAATGGAATTACTTTTCTAAACCATCGTAATATATGGGCACTTTAAAAGAGAATTTAAATAAATTTGCATCTCTAAACAATCCAACAATCACATGTTTCTCCTTATTAATAAAGAAGAAAATTTCTCAATGACAACAAGTACAACTCCAAATTGACATGACCATGAAAGCTTATAAACCACCTTACTCCAACATGGAAGAAATCAAAAAAGAAATAGTCAATATCTATACAACCCAACCCTTTATGAAAGGAAAAGGTAAAGTTTCCCATGTAGCAATTAATCAACAAATCTTACCAGTGAAATTGCAATGGCTAAACAGCTAAAGAATGCAAAAATCAATTATGGAAGTGTAGAACAAAAACAAAATGACTGTAACTATGTTTGCATCACAATTCTGAGGAAGACAACATTACTTCTTTTGATGTAATTTTTCAAAATTGTTTTAATAAGCATGACAATGAAGACCAATGACAATACGAAGTGACCATTAGATTTAGAAGTGGAATCAGTAGTGCAGGGAAAAACTCATAGTAGACTTCTAAATGGAGGAATATAATGATCAATAGGCACACAAAAGAAATTTTTAGCCAATAAATATAAATCTTAAATGATCAAAGCCATTTCAGAGACCAAACTAGTCTATACCTAGAGAATAAGACAAGGTCATAAAATGATGGAATTAGAGTGATACTTTCAACAATGCTAAGAGAAGAATAAAGAAAAAACTGATGGATCCATTAAGTAATAACTAGATGTTCAGGCCAGAAAGAGATAGGGCCTAACACTAATTGAATCATAGTGCAAATCGCTTGTGATAGAGAAGGTAGTCAATGGATTGTTTGGTAGACGGATTTCAATTAAGGTATTGTTAATGGAAGAAGGGTAACCTAGTGAAACATTAGCTTCCAATGCTCAAAGATAATAAACAATCATTATGAGGATGGCCCAAAACAACTCCATTTCTTATTATAAGAGTTACAAAAGCCAATTCTAAATTTAAGATTTAAACAACACCAATTGCTTCACAATTAGAGTTGAAGAAGTCTTGGTTTAAGAAAAGGGCATATTCTCCTAGTGCCCTTCAATCCTTCTATTATTTGATAGATAATGCTAGAAAGATATTCAAGTAGTATTTTAGAATTTCTTTAAAGCTAGTCAAAACTTAACAATGATTTAACTACATTTGAGACAAAGGAAAATTGGTGAAACTGGACTTAAGAATTAATCCATAAAGATAATAGATGAAGGATTTTTTATAAAAAAGTCTTAGAATTAGGAAAAAACTAGCACACAAGTCAACAAAGAAAGACACATTATCTAGGCAGAAGTATATGGTTCAGGAGGCCTAAACCATTACAAGGGACTAAGTAATTGTGGTGAATGAGTTAAGGTCTCTAATAAATCCTAAGACCAACCCAATCAATGTCTATTTTAAATAAGTTAAATAATGACTTGGATAAATTCTCATAAGATTATTTGTACTTGCTAAGACCATTTAAGTTTATTTAGATCTTAATTAACATTTAAATACTAAAAATATAAAATAAATATCACAAATGGCTATAAGATGATTAGTTGTTTCTAAACATTAATGTGGTTAAATTGAATTAGATGGATAATTTGGCTATTCTAATCTAAAAATACTATAGCCTCACTTAAAATATATAAGATTTCTTAAATGACCATTAAACAAATATGAGTATCTCAATAAACACACCCGAGGCTATGGCCTCAAGTTCACTAGAAAATAAGAGAAACATTATCGAAAAAAGATGAAAAGGATGGCCACTATTCTTTAGAAGGATAATTAGAAAAATAAAAGAATAGCTTGAATGACTTAGAAAAATCTTGAGAGTGCATCCTCTAATGATCTTTATTTTATCTATAAATAAAAACAAATTGGCAAAAAGGGACCTTTCTTAGGCTAGATGTTGGCTTCATAATCATTAGACATGGATAACAACTTGTTATATATTAGTTTCCCTAAATAAATTCATAATGAGAACTAAACCAATCAATATAAGTGTTGACATAAAGCAAATACATTAGTAACTCATAAAGTGGAAATTAGAGCCAATATGGGTAGCAGTTTATTACTAAAGAATAAAGCTACATGACATGAAAGAGGCAAAGTTGAGATGATATTGCCAAGAGCTAATGCCAAAATAAAATATCAAAATGGCATTTGGTTAAACTATAATGGAATACAATATAATATTATTTAAATATATTACATGCATTATTTGATTACATCTTTAAATAATATTATTTAAAATTTTAATTGTATTTTGCAAATATAAGAGACAACTAAACAATGAATAAATTCATATTAGTAATAAGAATAGTAGATTATTTTGATAGCATTCAGCAAAACAATAAAAAATATTGGTAAATTTTAGGTAACATTAACATCTATATAAACCTAAGATTTAAAAGAAAATACTATCTAAATAATACTTAACCAAATGTCTCCTAAAATTAATGTGTGTTTGTCTATCATATTATTTCAAGATATTGCACCTCATGCAAAATTAAAAGAGACTATACTCAACACACACTTTGATTAT
Source organism: Vanilla planifolia (assembly GCA_023846275.1). NCBI lineage: Eukaryota > Viridiplantae > Streptophyta > Magnoliopsida > Asparagales > Orchidaceae > Vanilla > Vanilla planifolia. Next base: position 3,931,766 of record JAIUJO010000025.1, on the reverse strand, counting down.
CAAGTACATGATAGTAAATAACCCAATTAGCTACAATGGATTAGTTATTTCCAATAAACATATCATTCTTTACATGGATGCACAAATTGATATCGAGAGAAATCCCTCTTATATTCATGTGTTTTCATATGACAAATGCAAGGCATATCAATTTCTTACAAAGAAGGGGAAATGAAAGGATGCCAAAGAATTAATAGAAATTTTTGCTTAATATTAGAAATATTACAATCTAGAAAAAATAAATCATAAAGAAAACATAAATAAAGGCTAAAATAATTGTAATGGATGCATTAACATGCATTACCTCAGCAGTCATTTTCTTCCAAAAAGGCCCAGACAAGAGGTCACTCATCTCCTTGCCTATAGTTAACAAAACATTACTTAGTAATAATAATAATAATATATCTTTAAATATAAAATATAACAATACAAAATAAATAAGTGGAAATAAAAGAAATGTCAAAAAATGAAGCCAAATTCTTATAGGTGTATGGTAAGCTTAGAAATTATAAACAACAAATAACAATATTACATTGTCATAAAATTAAACAAAAAGATAAATAAATAAATTAAAATTTAAATGTATATACATTACCACTAATACAACAATCACTTACAATGCAAAGAACTCAGACAATTGCAAAGAAAAAATAGGTGACCATTAATAATTCCTTGAGATAAAAAATGTTAACTATGTAATATTCTCATATATAAATAATGGATTGATGAGGAGGAATGCAAGCCAAACAAATCTAATGAGGCCATAAATAGTTTTAAAAAAAATTTAAATATAGACTTGAGAAATCCTAAGATGTTAGCTGAACAAATACTACAACAAAATGATTAAGGTTCATTTTGGAAAAAAACTTTCATTCTGCTTTACTTTTTGAAATTCTATACTAAATAATATTCTACAAGTCCATGACAAACAATGGTTTTATAATCATAAAAAATTTTAAAGAAATTTATTTTGAAGAAAAATAAAGGCTATGCTCACATTGAATCTTTGACCTCCTATTAGGAAAATAAGGCCAATTCCAAATGAACTATAACTCATTGAAAATTTGCCAACCTTTCTAAGAGGCAATAACATCAAATATTTTGGACAAAGACATTAGACATGGAACAGTTCTAGCAAATGAAGTACAAGCCAATTCTTGCCTTAACTTCATAAAATTCTTCATTACAGATCTTGTCAAGAATCCATAATAAAGCCAATTTCATACTTGAAACGCCAATCTTGTTATTACCATCACCACGAAGAACTGCAAAACTTTTCATGTCGCACAAGTGACAAAGCTACTGCCAGGTCTTTCGAGCATAACCCCTAATCTAGTAGATTAAAGCCAATCCAAATGCCATCCCATTTAGTCTCGAAGATGCTGATGACTAGTCAATTTAATCATGAGATGTTCCATACACCATAAATAATAAAATACAAGTATTTATAAGGTTTCGAGAAGTAAACATAAAAACATAAATTATAGGAATGTCCAGAAAGGCAATCAATAAGCCATACAATTATCCTAATAAAAACCATTATTTGTCTTAAAAAAATATAATATACTATGAATTCCTTTAGCTATGATAGGACACTAGAAGTCAAATTAATGACTAGGGAAAGTTCAATGCTCCAGCAAAAAGGGTATTTGCAGGCTAACCATAAGCAAGTTTACAAATAAAAGGCAATTAGCAACTAGCAACAAAAAGTCCGTCTAACGATCACATAAACAATGAAAAAAGAAGAATTGGATTGCCAATCAACCAAAGGAAAAAAGCACAAACTTTAATCAATAGCTTTTTTCATCCCTTTCAGAACATAGTATTAGTGAGCTGAGATTCTCAATCTTCTTTTCTTGTCCCAATAACCTTATCTCTTGACAAGCTCTTGCTTTCTTTTTCCTCCAACTGGAAAGCTATTCACTCCTTCTCAAGCTCACTCTGTAACAGAAAAATTGAGTGCAATCATTAAGAACGGTGTCTCATCAAATTAATTGCAAAATTGAAAAACTAAATGTAGAGCCATACACAAGACCTATAAAAAATTATTCCATAGATTAAGAATTTCTTCTTCAAGACATTTAGAGTGAGAGCACTACAACATATATGAAATAAAAGATTACATGTTTGGTGGCTAGGTAAAAAAGGAGGATAGAAGTCTTTAGAGTAAAAAAGAAGCACTAGCAACTTTGTGCAAAGCTCCTCTATTTCCCTTTTTTGCTGCTTCAGTAGTGTAATATCAACCACAATTGTTTTTGAAAGAAGCAATAGTTTGAAAAGTTAAAATGAAATGAAAATCTCTAAAAGAAGTCAATTAAAAAAAATAAAAATAAATTAACAAAACAATTATAGTCTGCTTAATTGAAAGTTGTTTTATATGACGAATAACTTTTAGATGAAGTACACCTCATTCACACAGGCACAATTTTTTACTTGAAGAGCCCTACTTTCAAACAAGAGACTACTTTTTGTCTCATTTGCATGGATCTACCACAAAAAAAATATGATAAATAACCTGCATTAAACAGTTAATATTTGATAAATATTTCATCTAAACAACTAAAAGATCTTTTGGAAATAGCATAATATTAACATGAGGACAAGAAAACAAAAAAATGATGTCAATGCTACAAAATTATTTATGGAGTCCTTTTCAATAAATTTAGGCCAAACATAATGAGCCCCACTACTACAATGAAAGTCCCTACGTAGCTGGTCAGATTTGAAAGAATAGCATGGTTTCAATAGGTCATTGTAAAGCATGCCATAGTAACTGTTCAAGGGATTGAGAATGTGAGATAAAATATGAAAAACCTCAGAGTGATATATGTCAAAGTGTACAGGTTGCTAAGTGATTTGTTTGTTAATAGCATGAAGCATTGCTGCCTACATCTCAAACCTGAAAGAAAAGAGCTTCAAGTCAACAATACTCTTCAGAAATAAAAGTAATCTGATATTTGCAAGTTCTATACAATCCACAAAATCCAACAAAGAAAGTTTGTTGTTGTTTTATCAACTACTTTAAACAAAAATAATAGCTATGTCCCTCTACTTAGTTTGTGTAAACACTTTTTCTATTCCTAAATTATCCTTTACAAATAGTCATATAAACCTATATTGTCTATATAATTGTACATGTATTTTCATAATGAAAAAGATAATTTAAGAACAATAAAATTAAAAACTACTTTATATATTGATGAACCATATGCTTTTTGATTATTTTGAAAAAACAAATTTGTTCACACATGACACTAAGCTAAATGAATCTCTAGGCAACTTCGATAGAGCAACTTTGTGATATCGAAACAATGAGCAGTGTTCTTGATTGCAAAAGCTTGTGTTATGAGATGTATTTCCCCCCTCTTTTAGTGCAAGTTCTTTAGTAATATACTCTTTGGATGCTTGGCCCTGAGACAATGTTCCCATGATGAGTCAAGGAGGGTTTCCTTCTCCAAATTGCTCTTCAATCGAGGTTCTAGAGGAGGCAGAGATCGCTTCTTTGATCAAAATCAAACCAGCATCTTCATATAAAGAGGAACCTAAAGTGGTGGTTGAAGGAGATGAGGAAAAGAAGAAAGTTTCGCCTTTCAAATTTATATTAATTAGGACATTCTCCCATGGTTGCCCATGCATATAAACAGTACGTTTGGAATTCAAGAAAATTAAGTTTAGTGCACTATTCTTTATGGGGTTCCCAAATCGCCAACACATTCTTATTCGATTCTCATGGGAAGAGGATTAGTTTCACTACTAACTGCATATAATGCAAACTATCGTGGAGCAGCAAATATGAGTCTTTGAATGGCATTGAGTTTTTCAACTTAATTCCAAACACTTGTAAGTTCTGGTTTGGATCTCTTTCAAGTATTTTCCTAGTGAGACCTTGTCTAACTAAACTTCTATGTCCTCTCAAAAAATTTCAAATGTAAGTAATGCAAATCAAGAATTTAAACATATATTTAATTGTGAGCATCTCAAAAACAATGTAAAAAATCATGTCTCCAAATTTATATTTGAGTGTATAGTTTCTTAAGTGTCGTTATAAGGAATCTACCGATATGCAATTTGTATTTTTAAGGTGTGAATTGAATTTTTTGTGAATTTACAAAGAAAATATTAATAAAAAGAAATTATTTTAGTCCTCTTAACTTCTCCCATGCCAATGACTTAGTGCATATGTTTGGAAAACTTTGGGAGAGAAGAAAAGAAGCAAAAGCATGAAGAGAGAAAGAGAATAGCTAAAGAGCAAGAAGGAAACAAAACAATATTTTCATTTGAAAAAAGTATTGGAAAAAGAGGAAGGAAGTCTATGGGAAACAAAAGAGATTTTCAATTTTTTTTGTAGATATAACACAGAAAGGTAAAGATCTGGCCTACACTCTTTTCTTGAAACAAATATTAATTAATTTGAATGTCAAGAAAAGGTTGCATATGAGTTCCTTGAGAAGTTGAAATTGCTGGAGATTATTACAATTTTTTAGTGTAATGATCGTATGAGACAATCATTTAGATCATACTCTTACACCCTAGCAACTAGAGTTGACAAGCATTTTGGCTTAAGTGTGAAAAGGAAAATGATAAAAATTGCATTGGTCTAATCAAATGAACATATAGTATGATGGTTTACCAAAAAATCCATTAGATTTGAATAGTTTGAGAGCTCAAGTCAATTTGATAATTTAAAGTTATCATATTAGTTCGACAAGATGATCATACCAATATGACATGAGTAGATATTAACGATCGTACTATAGCAAAATGAAAATCAAAGAATACAATAAGTTATGTACCACTTAATCAAGAGATCGTATTGTCCAATTGCTCATCCAACCATCTTTACATATATGAGTATGGATTGTATTAAAACAATGTATATATAGAAGTGATACGCAATTGAATTGCTATGTTTATCACGCTTTATACTTGCATGACACTACTAATGGCCTATTATAGTCAACATTATGATGTTGAGCATATATGTTATAGATCATGCAAATATGAAAGGTTAATTGGACCAGTATAATAAGTTGTCAAAAGTTTCTTATCCTCATACAAATATGAGGATTGAAATAGACCTATATAATCAATTCCCTGATTACTTAATAGAAATTAATAGTACAATATGTTGTCCAATAAATATATTAGGCATGGGTTTTGTAGTGTGATATGAGATATTGCATCTTGCAATAGCATTTGCAAATCTTTTTCCCAATGAAAATGTGCTCATCAATAAAGACATAAAGACAAGACACGTGATGTAAGTGTTTCTACTTCTAAGTAGGCTAAATATATTATCCCTAAATGTGTCATCAAGAGTACATTAAACGCACATGAGGAGGCATGCACAATGATATGAAAGATAAAGAGAGAAATAAGACAATAGTGACAAAGCCCTCGAGACTTATTAAATAGCCCAAAAAAAGAAACATATATTAGAGAAGCACATCTTCATCTAAGCAAGAAGCTTGGAGAAAACTTATGATTTCTAGCCTTTAGTAAACGAAGTTGTTCCAATTAATTGAGCCAAATGCCTTTGATATATCAATATTTATAAAAAGACCATTTTAGGTTATTTGGAACTAGCTTTCTAAGCAAGTTTTATAACCAACTTCAAGTTATCATGAAGGTATTACCTTTGATAAAAGCTACTTACACTTATTGGATAATGTTGGGAATGATAAGGAGAAATCTATTAGCCAAAATTTTAGTAATGATCATACAAAAAAAATACTAATAGAGATTGGTCTATCCTTTAGTTTCGTTGGGCAATATTTGTCTTTGCAATAAGCATGACATCATTAGCACAAATGTTGGTGCAAACCTTGTTGTAATAAACGCCTAAGTGACAACCATAATGAAATTCCTCCCAATGATATCGAAATAATCCAAGAAGAGCTCAACAATGAAGCCAACTGATCAGATTGCTTCAAATTCAAAAAAGGGTTGATAGTTTCAAGAATCCCACAAAGATCAATGTTTCAAAAGCCTATTGATTGGAGATCATCAACCCAATTAAGCACGAAGGGTAAATTAGAGCCCAAAGTAGTCTGTGAGGATGTCAACAAAAAAGGGTTGTACTCAATCATCAAGACACCAATAAAAATACTCATTCCAAGAGAAGTAGATTCCTTCCTACAGTTTAATCACCATAAAATAAATTCAAGTTATTTTCTTCAAAAGGCAACCAACAAAACTTTGTATTTTGAGCAATCCACGAGTGATAAACTTCTTAAAGCTAAGGATATCAAGTTAACATTGTCTTTCCTTATAAAGCAACTACTCATGCAAGGAGAAGATGGTCCTATGGAAAAGAAAAATCAATCTTTTTTTCAAGGGAACAAGACCCTTTTCAGAACTTGGAAAACAATTTGGTCCACTTGAGCTTGGATAAGTAATATCTAAGGCCTTCTCACAAGGTGAAATCCTTTAGTACTCCATAATAAGTTTTAGTTCAAAAATTCTTGAACTTTAAGAAGATTCCCCTTGGATTTAGGCATATAAGAAATGATGCAAGTTAAGAAATTAGAGAAGGGGTTTATGGAGAACCACACAAATGAATTTGGGAAGACCGTCAACAATCCTCTCTGGACAAAGCCCAAGAAGGCTTAGAATGTATTGGATTCCTTAAACAATTGTTGAATAGAATAAAGGTAGGGCGCAAGCAAGGAACATCATCCACCATAATATTTATAAGAAGAATTACTATATTTCTCATTTTCTTCCTTCTCATTAGCTCCAATTAAAGGGGGCAAAGCATCTAAATTCATACAAAGAGGCTATTTTAAAGTCTAGGTTATTGTAAGCATAAGTAATTAAAAACCTCGAGCTAGGGCCCAAAATCCAACTAAGTAATAATTACAATTATGATATTAACCTTTATCATGAAATAACATTAAATTATGAAAAATGTTGTAGAATTCAAGATCATCAAGTTTGATCCCATGTAAATCCATAATCATATACATAAAGGACTTAAGTTGACCACTATATTCATAGATCTAGGAGCTATCATGCCAACATCCTACATTCAAACAATGAACATTTGATGGTTTATTCTCTGGGCTAGAGATGAGCATCAATAATTCTTGAGCAAACGAAGGGAAGAGGAACCACCTCTTTTTAAGGGACGATGTGCTTAACTTTGTTAGATTGAGTCACAAGCGACTTTGAAGGACAATTCTTATAACTAATGGCTTTCACCATTTGACAAACTCAGGGTTTGATGATCCTTCAACATAATAAATGGTATCTACAAGACAATGCTGCATGGTTGCCAATGGAATCGAGTCATGTCGAGTACATTCACCACCAACTTAACAAAGTTAGGAGAATCCATTCCCCACATATCAATGGTGTCCTACTATAGCTTTCCATGCCATGGCCTCAACAAGATGCATGTATGCTAAGAACTGGTATTTTAATATAATACCTAACAAGGGAACTAAACCATTTGCCTCATATTCAATGTCGATTCTAAGAAGATGTCAACACCACTATTCTAGCATAGTTAGAGCTAAGTTGCTACAGAAGGTTTTCTTGGAAAATGAATTAAGACTTTTAGACAATTGCAGTTGGCTTTGGAAAAAAGTTCCATGCAATAATTTGTTAAGGGAGAGTTTAGGAGGGTTAGGGCAAACATGAGTGTTGTATCTATAAGAGGGGAGGTATTTGAAGTGATTGCAACATGAAGGGAAATAGATGTCGATCCTAGTGTCGTGCTTGTGGGAGGAGAGAGTGGGCACAACTTGTGCCTAATTTGTTTATTTAGAAAGCTCAGTTCTAGCCTCCATCTTGAGATGAAGTTTTTAGTAAGAAGCTAGATAGGGGAAAAGAGCATTGTATAGAGGACAATTGAATAACAAGACAATGAGATAAGGTTTTGAGAGGCAAATAAATGATCCATGCTACATTACCTAAGAAATCAAATGATGGTTGAAGAGGGCAAGGATCAACTACATTGAACAATGACTGCTTTTGAATAGAAAAGGGAGCTTGCCAACCCAGGATGCATTGTGAAGATGATAGAGACATCAAAAGGTAAAGATGATGCGAAGAAAGAAAAAAATCATAGAGTGAAAAAACAAAAAGGTATGAAAAAATGGTGCAACAGAAAAGGATGGAATGTTGCACAAGTATAATGTCAACAAATGGACATAGATTGCAAAGCGGGACAATATAAGAATAATAACAATTTAAGCAAGATGAGTTAGAAACATTAACAATCTTAAGCAAGGGGAGGTATGTACTCCAAGCCACTGTGATAGAGAAAACTCATTTTTAGTTGCATCGATATTTGGGAAACAACAATTATCTTAAAAAAAATTTTAAAATGGAGAAAGATCATTATGAAGTTCGTAATTAATACCTCCATAATGTTTTTGTTAGTATGAAAGGTAGTATAAATTATTTGTCAAAAATGTAGGAAATAGGCAAATAAAGAAATGACACTTCATAAAGTGCTTATCATTGAACAAATAAGTTATAGCTTCAAAGTAATTTGCCATCAATTTCCAACAACTATGAAGCATGAACAAAATCCAGAAGTAGACAATCAAAAGGACTTGGAAGATCCAACTAATTTACAAATATTCAAGGTACTAATTAGGAGATCACTTTCAAACTCATTGAATCCAAAATTGATGAAAAAAATCAAGTATGAGATAAAACAATGAAAATCAACTAAACAACACGAAGCAACAAAGCCAATTTCTGGGTCGTGCCTGGAGACATTCTACAAGCTGTCGAATCATACATTGCAGTGCACTGGCCAAGCAAGTAGTTAGACAAGAAAAGGTGCAAAATTTAAAATTTTTTATTAAAATCACATTTTTTTTATTTTATAATTAAATATTATGCTCAAACTACCATAAAAAGGGGTTATTGAGGATGTTGAAATAAATCAAAACTTTTAAAAGGTAAAAACTTGAAAAATTTACGGAATTCTAAGAATCAGAAGTTCATGAATTGAAAACCACTTCAATTGATTCTTAGAGAATTTAATCTTTTTATGAAAAAATCCTCCTCTCCCTTCACCTTATGCCTTTGCTTCTTCCCATTTTCACACTTTTACTTCCATTATTGCTATTCTAAAAAAAAGTCTAGTAATGAGGGCACAAGTTGAAAAAAACCTTACAAACAAATCAAGTACTTCATTAAATTCAACATGACTTCATTGTACATGTGCAAATGAGTTTTGTCCCTTGAACATATAGAACTAGAGATGGATAGTATTAAATGATTTAAGACTGCACAAGTTAGTGACTTAACCATGACAATACTATTAGCCAATGCTTGTAAGGTCCTAATGAATTTTAATTCACATGGACTATGTTAGGCATCTTTGATGACCTCAATAGCACACAACCTTATATTTTAACTATTGTCAAGTCAATTGCATGGGTTGTATGGGAATTCATGCAGTAAATTCCTTGATAAATTTAAATCTAATAAATTGTATATGGAACCTGTGAGAGGGTGATGTTAGAAATCATAGCAGTATTTGCCTTTCCACCAAGACATGGCTACAAAATGCAAGTTAACTTGCTGTCTCGATATGGTACATGACCACTATATCACAATATTCCATGAGAAACAACATGCAAGCCATATAATTGACAAGTAAAAATAAAATGATGCAACACACCCTTGGCTTACAACACCATCGCTTTGTTTTTTAATTACGATACCAAGGGTCATCAAGCACTTATTTATATATGAGCCTTCTCTCAGGCGCACACCTTCTGTAGCAGTTTTAATAGCACATTCTAATCTAGTAAGATCCACCAAATGTTTTCCAAAAGAAAAAGAAAAATTTACACATACCATCAAGAATTATTACAAAAAGAAGCATAAGTGATGACAAACAAACAAAACAAAGCATGATTATTTTGCCACCAAAACAACATACCAGAACATATACATGAACAATATCAAAATAATTAATTGAATAGCCTTCTCCACTTCTCTCCCTACTTTCAACAATCTGGATTAAATTTAATTAGTTGAGATACTTAAAAGAAGTTTGATAGAAAGCACCATAACAAAAAAAAATACATGCCATGCAAAAATTGTATGAGAGTTGCTACTGTAAAGGTTCATGTTTTTCTCCCCAATGTGTCGATGAACTGTTAATCAAAAGAAATTGTGCCCTTCAGTTGCAATGCTACTATGATATAAGTGAAATGAGGAAATGATGTTTTGGGCTTACATTCACCAAATTCCATGAGTTGAATAACTTGCCTAGGGGAGGTAATAATCTCCTCCTTCAAACCAGCAACATATATGCCTCTCTTCATAAATATTGTAGAACTTATAATACAAATAGAAATAAATAAAGTCCATCATGATGCATCATAGAACCATATTGAATAAACTGGAAATATACCTCAAGTGATTTAAAAATTTGCAACTTTTTAATGGATAACAAGGTCAACAAGCTGTCAGAGAGATAACTCTATTGTTTGGAGTTAGTCATAACCTCACTTTTGTTTTAGGTTGGCTATAACTTTCCTCTTATTTTAAGGTGACCACAATATATCCAGAAAGTGATTATTGTTATATATGAGTTATGATAAGTAAATTTTTATGTACATGATTACTTATATATATGTATATGTATTGTGTAGATATATTAGAATATTGATGCATACTAGCTCTATTTTTCATATCTTAAGTATGATGAAATTCAAACGAGCAATTTGATAAGTTGAAATTTGGTTATTCATAATGTTGATATTCATAAATTATGTGGCTATTTATGTTTTTGGCATTAGTTCAATTGACATGTCTAAAACCTTTAAGTAATTGGAAGTAACATTCGGATATTGATGCATGTCTTATTTTTTTTCATTTATGAACACCAAGCATGATGCTTTATATACTAGTTTTATGTTTCATTTCACTTCTTATGAGCTACGAGACAATATTCATGTAGAAATTGTTATTATGTATTCCATAAACCCTTAACATTCCCTTTGGTATCTATACTCCAATCTTTATTATTCAAGCTTTATCAAGGGATTTCACCTATTAGTTCGCTTTGTAAACTTAGATGTTATTTCATATATTAACTTTTAAATCTATCTCACTAATCAAGAGCAATCGTCACATGCCTCCAACACTAGGCCATCTATTGGGATGAATACTTAAGAGTTTAGTTTAATTGATTTCATGTTATCATTTAGATTTTGATAATTGGTAATATATTATTATTTCAAAAACTATTATATTAATAATATGTGTGCTTTCCTTTTAAATAAATAAAATTAATTAAGTTTCTATTGTCAATTTATCAATTTATTTTATCTATAAACATAATAATTCATATAGTAATACATAATCAAATCATTTAACCTTGATCCTAAACATAAATCATATAGATTGTGATTAAATCTCCCTTCATTATGCCTAGGTTATCAAGATGTAGTACCTTCAAAACCTAGGATAAAGCACTCACTTATAAAGTCTTACATTCACCTAGGGCTTGGTATGCCTAGCTGTTGGTTGTTTCCCTTTCTCTACCTATGCTTTAAATGCCTTCCATGCCTTAACAAAGTGATACATTGATTCATAGTACACAAAAAGTTCAGAAAAGTTTTTTTTGTGGAAAATGGAAAAAGAAGACTAACATTGTCCTTTCACATCCATGAACTGTAGCTCACTGCCATTTACCTCGATCTTCTTTTATTGTAAATATTTTTTATCTTTGAAAAAAGGAAAAAAAGGCATTATGCTTTTAGAATTGAGATAGCATTTCAAATTTCTTATGTTGGTGTTGGTGCCGGTATTTCCAGTTCTAAACTTTAAAGAAAATCATAGAGTACAAAAAAAAATTTCATGGGTGTTGTAATCAGGCATCTAATTATCCATGGTATCAATGTAAAGACTTCGTCAAGCATTTCTGATTAAATTATACAGAAATCATACACAAGGAAAACCAATATTGACACACCATTTAATCCTCTTAAAATGAAGAGAACAATATCTTTCTCCTGGCAATCAAAAATTTCAACCACCTTGCAGTCTTCCCCAAAAACCTTGTCTTAGGTTAAATAAAACGGTTTAGGACTCGACGATCATTGGAGCAACAATATATCTGGATGAGTTGTATTGGTGGTGAGGACTTACGAAACAGAAAAATGACTAAACGATTAACATGGAAGATGGACTTCTCAGAGATCCTCCAATGGCTCATTTGAGACCCTTTAGGTGAAAGAGGCCATGCATGGACAATGACGTAGATCCTCTCAATCAGTCATCAGAATAACATTAAGAGAGAAGAAAAATTTATAGTGATCTTTCCTGCTCTTCCACAACCAATTCGTAGTGATGGCTGATGAACTTCTAGAGAATTGGGTTGTTGCCTAATGGATCTAGTTCTGACCGAATTCGTTAATATTCGGACATGTTCTTTCTTGCACAATGTGACAAGATCTAACACACTATATGGTATACTAATTTGTGATTGATAATTTAACTTTTAAAAAAAAATTAAATGAAACATGTTTTTATTACTTTTAGTCTTTTTTTGTGTAACCAAGGTTGTTCAAGCTTGGTTGTAGCCTTAGCCTCATGTTGTTGTACTTGCATGTGTGGCAAAACACTGGGTGCACTACAACACCGATAGGGCACTATTTGCACCTATAGTAGCAATTATGTTCACTCCTTATTAAATCCAATGCATGTGTGTATTGGGGTCCATAAAGTGCAACTTTGTTTAGGATGCTTCCATTATCGATCACAGGTGCATTGACAAGGTGATGTCCTATTATAAAACTTGTCTTTCACATTGATGGAATTATCATAACATGCAACTTGCAAGTGTTAGTTCGTGGCACGATGCCATTTATGATGAAGAAAAAGTTAGACGATGCAATATTCACAAGGGTTTGTGCATGTTATGCTTTGTCCATAGTCATGTGCAATGGTTCATAGTTCTCAAATGTGGTTTGCGACATGCTGTGTCTATGACTGTTGGTGTAACATTTTTTTTGGGATTTTTAGCAATGCCATGTGTTGGTTCTTGTATAAGGTATTGCCCAATTAAGAGTCTTATCATTCTATATGCTAAAAGTGTCACTCTTTTTCCTCTATGTGGGGCTTTGTGAACTACAATTTTGCTCACATTCTAGTGAAAGTTTGTCATTGCCATTCTCTTTTAGCAATGGCTTTGTCATCAGAGTTCTTGCCATTTTGATGTTAGATGTATGGTAGAATCACAGTGTCCTGTGTGTTGGAATTCTTCATATGCAACATTTTGTGCTTGAATTGCATGGCTTTTTCTCACCATTGCCATATCTTAGGATAGGTGAAGCAAGAACAAGGTGTCACTCTAATAGGGACTTGACATGGCATAATGTGAAACTGTCACACTTTTCTTACTACTCGGAGCTTTATTTTGTGCAATATTTTCCAATGTCATAGTGAAACATCTATGGCGCAAGTTACACGTGGCCATGTGTTGGTTGAGTGTACTATTACCTCTCTAATGTATGATGCTTAGTGGAAAGTCTCACCCTCATGCTATGTATTCTTATGCATGCAGCATGGTGGGGCCTTATAAGTGTTACCTATAGTTGTGAAATTACAACTTTTTAAAGTGATTAACATGGTGTTGCTTCATGGCTAGCAAAACTTAGAGCACATAGTATGCTTATTATCTTGTCTTGGATCATGGAAAGAAATTTATAATTACATGAGTCGTGCTTGACAACCTTGACTACCTCTTGGTGTTGTCAATTCATATTTGTAGGGCTTTGTTAGCTAACTAAAGCTTTTTAAGGTGGAAGTTCATAGGTTTCCTTCATTTCTATCAGATTTGTACGTTCTCATTCAATTATCTTGTTGATGCTGCACTTCTCATGCCTTAAATATTTTCGTTGTTTTGTAATGCAATTGAAGATGTGAGAGTACCTGCTTTAGTGCTGGCACTGTCATTGAAACCATGCATTATTATCTTCATTCACCACCAAAGAGGGTTTTCTTTGAAGAATCGTATTATTGAGTGGCAAAGTTTCAAAACATGACGAATAGCATCAAAAAACGACATTATTCATTATCCCTGCATGAAATGTCACCAAACATAACAAACTTGCCAACTATGACATGAGGTGTTGCCTAGTGCTTTATCTTTGTGATTGAACATAGTTGACCTTGTTAGAAGTAATCTGATTATCTGAAAGATTAATCCATGCGTAAGTATTAACAATTTTAAATTATGAAATAGTGAATGACTCATTAAAATAGTTGTAGTTTTTATAGAGGCATATACTACTATGAGAACCATGTAAGTTTACAAGTAATACATGCATCAAATCCTAACCTCTTCATGGGATGCATTCATTAAGTAAACGGTCGATGTGGGCTTTCACCTAACTCCTTAAGTTTTCATGATAAGTAATTATATCACACAACTTCAGTGTATGTGAATAATCATTCAAAATTCCAATTATTCTATTTAATAGACATTTGATAACTACTTTAATAATGATATGATAATTATTAGACCATCTAATAAATATTAAATAAAAAATATGCTAAAAATTGACTTCTTTTAGAAAATTATCAAACTATTTGATGGATGATCTCATTGTTAGCAACTCAAAATTGAGCAACATAAAAAGGCTATAGAAATGCTTGATGAACAATTCTAATCATCAATAAATGGTACAACATTCAATTTGATAAATAGTTTATTAAGTATAGTAGATCGAAAATATACAAATTATAGAACATGTTCAGATCGTCTAATCAGTGGTAAAGTCTAGCTTTCCTAATTGGCTATTTAAATTTTTTCATCGAAACATTGCTAACAAGGATTAAGGTAATAAGCAAGAATATGAAAATATCTTCAAAAACATGGGAGGTTGGCAAGCTAAAATTGATAGTTTTTGAGATTTACAAACAACCACATTAGTTCTATAAATAGATGGAAAACCCTATTTCATTAAATAAATGCAATCATTATGTAAAAACTTTGATATTGCAATCAAAAGTTATATACCCAATTGGCATCATTTTTTAAAGTATATATATATATATATATATATATATATATATATATATATATATATATATATATGCTTAATTTGATTAATTTTTAGAGAGTTTATGTAAAATTTTATGATTGTTATATTGAATTTTTCTTAATCGAACTAGGATTTAGAGGTATTTTCCTTGAGTGTTATGTGAGAAGAGAGAACCAATTTTAAGAATTATTTATAGAAAAGTTTTCCACTTTTAGCCTTGTGTGTGAAGGTGTTTACTTTTGGACCTTGTGTGAAGGGAATTGAAGGCTTAATTTTTTTTTCCCTGGGAAAAACTATTATAAGGCTTCTTTGCCAACACTTATCATAGAAGAAAGAAGAAATGATAAGCCCAAAAAAATTTCTAAATATAGATATAAATTTAAGAATACGAAATTAAATCATCTAAAATTTAATATGTACTTATTATTTTTCTTTATTTTTATTTTACTTCAATTTTTTTAATTATACCATGATTTGCCTTACTTGTTAGAGACATATGTCTGGAGGTTGTTGGATTTAGAATAATATTCATCCCTAATAGTGAGTGTGAATAATGAAAAGAACAAGTCACATGACTTGTTAACTCAATAAGTGTGAAGGATTTTTTATGGTGGTGATGAGCAACAATTTTATTATTTGGAGAATGATATCAATAATCATCAATTTGCTATTCTTATCATGTCCATGGCCCATTTTGAGAATATTCTTCAATCTTCCTTGTAATTGCACTACTATTAAATTATAATTGGTTAATAGAATAATTAAATATAATTTTTTGTTTGAACTTATGGTTTTATAAAAGTAATTTGAATAATAAATTTTATTTGAGAATGGATAAAAATTTAATTGAAAGTTTTTTTAAAACACCAATTATTTTTAGCTTAAAAAAATAAAAAAAAAGAAGGAAACACATAAAAGCCACCCTTTATACGAAAAGACTTATTATAATATATTTTTTTGACATTCTCTCCCATCTAATTACATTCTTTTAATAACAAACTTCAAATATTATTGTTTAAATTTTATGTGATTGATTAATTAAGAAAACCAACAAAATTGTTTATTAGTTATTTACTGAGTGAGCCAGAGTCCAACCATAAAGCCAAGCATAAAATCATAAATAAAAGAAGATATTCATTAAATAATGCACCTACTACATCAAATAGAATAGCAACAAAAAAAAATGAAAAAGCAAGCATTCTATTCAGTTACCAAAGTAACAAAATTGTCTAAGTTCATTTGTAGTGAAGACTTCTCCATTTCTAAAGATTTAATATGCATAGGAAGAATACTTTAATACAATAATAATAAAAAAACCATGTTCAACAGAACATTTTGATTGGTAAGAACTTACTCCTCGAGCTGTTTGATTAGCAAAATTGCTCCATTTTCTTGTTCAGTTAGATGCAATGATCTGTAGACACAAATTTATTCAAATGACAAGTTTACAAAGAAGTAAATGTTTTTCATGTTCACATCCTTAAAAATCATCAAAAAAGAGACACCTTGCCATTTGTTCGCAATAAGGCAAAAGAAACAGCATACAAGGGAGGCAATAGAAAGATTGACACCTTGCTATCACTATTTAAGGAAATGTCACCCAATTCGAGTAGCTTTGCTCAAGATTGCTCCTCTTCCTAAAAAGTAATAAAAAACAATTTTTTGCAAAACTTCTAGACATCTGAATGAGAGAAAGGAGAGAGAGGAGTTTGTGTGGGGGAAGGTAGAATACATACTGAATTGAGGCTATCTCTAATTTGATTAATTTTTTGCTAATAGGTAACATTCAGCAAAGCATGCTCATTAGGAAGAAAAACGTCCTCAGCAATATCAATGCCATCAGCAATCTCAGGTAAACAGCTTCCCAAAGGTAGCATATCCCCCTTACAAGTAAACATTTCTTTCATAGGATAGCTGAATGGAAGCAGAATGCAAATTTTGGCTTCTCTTTGATTGGCTCCACACTATCAGCTTCCTCATTTAACATAGAAGGTAACTCTAATATGGACACATTTTAGAAAGCTTGTCAAAAAGGAATTGGGTTTGTTTGTTGCGATTATTGCAATTTAAGAAAGGAAAGAGGTGCCTTTTAAATGAAATTTTAATTTTGCTTGAAGCAATGTGGTTGAAAAAGTATTCTTGTAATAGGTTTGAACATATTATGTGTAAAGATTATATTTTTTTCATAACATTTTTAAATGACATGCAAAAAAAAGACAGATATTTCCATTTTTTACAACAAAAGAAAGAAAACATTTGCCAAAAAACAAACTTTCAAAAATATTTCGCAACATGGATTCTAATTTGAGCATGTTTTTTTTACCCAGCTTCACAAAGCACAAGCTAACAAATCCACAGTTCTATGAAAAAATGCTCCCTAAATCATCAACGATGATATTATACTAACACCATCTATTATGTTTAAAATGCTTATAGCTTGATGACTAATTGTCACAATTAATAAGTTATATAGTGAGAAAAAAATGCCTTCTTTAAGATTTAAGGTATGCCTATATGATTGTTATAAATTTGTTATGTTATATGATCTCAATGCAAGGGAGTTAAATTTATCATAAATAGAATTAATCCTACGAAGAATGAGTTACTACACTTCGAAATATGAGTGCAAATAAGTACATTTAAGAAAAGGTTAGCTAGTGTTTTAGTAATTGAGAATAAGCTTAGAAAAAATAGGTTTCAATGGTTTGGAAATATTCAAATTTTAGAAGATGCTCTATTAAAATTTTTTATATGAATAGAAAAATAGACAAACCAAACATGGCATAATAAAAAGATAAGAGGTAGGCTGAAAAATTACATTTAGGACTTGTAACCTAAAACCAAATGTTTTTGTGCATATTGGTTTACAAGTTTGGCTTAACTTGCTAGAAGATAACTAGTCTAATTTTTTATTCCTAAACTACACTTTCCTATTGAGATCTAATTTATAATTATACAAAATCTAAGACATAAATTAGAATATTTGAATGATATTTAATGGGAAAAATGAGTCAAGGATCTAATTATAACATATAAAAAATTTATGAGCTTAGTGGCTAATTTTCAAACATAAAAAGCTTGAAAATTTGACCAAATCTCAAAAGCCTACATGCAATTTCTCATTTAAAGAAAGGTTGTTCCTCAAGCATCCACAAATCATGATTGTGTTATATTAGGTGAAACGATATATTGCTTCTTGCCTTTAAAAAGAAGTTGCCCATAGTTCTTCACTAAGTTAATTATAATTTTTTATTGTTCTCCACCTTTGGAATTGCAATTTGAAAAAGAAAGGAATGAGAATAGAACTCTATATTGTTGAAGGCATTTGCATTGCTAGTGCATAGAGGTGCTTAATGATTTGATCTTCTATATAATCCAAGAGTTTACTCAATAATGGCATATTTTATCCAAAGACAAATAAATGAAGGCTAAATAGGATTGCCCTTACAATATAATATTCCACTAAAGTTTATTTGATTTTATTTACTTTAATCAATATTGAAAATACTTAAATTTAGAAAGAAACATCAATGGTCATTTGATAATTAGCATTTTTTAGAAATTAGCTTTTTTTATATGAGATTAAAGGGATAATCTATATATTCTCATCAAATAAATAGAATTACTTTTCAAAACCTTTGAAATATATGGGAGCTTTAAAAGAGAATTTAAATAAATTTGCATCTCTAAACAATCCAATAAGCACATTTTCCTACCTATTAATAAAGAAGAAAATTACTTAATGATAACAAGCACAACTCCAAATTGACTTGACCATGAGAGCTTATAAATCACCTCGCTCCAACATGGAAGAAATTGACAAAGAAATAATCAGTATCTATAACATCCAACTCTTAATGAAAGGAAAAGGGAAATTTCCCATGTAGTAATTAATCAACAATTCTAACCAATGAAATTGCAATGGTTAGAATCCTAAAGAATGCAAAAATTAACTATGGAAGAGTAGCCAAAAAAATGACTATAACAATGTTAGTATCACAATTTTGAGGAAGAAAACATTGCTTCTTTTGATGCAATTTTTCAAAATTATTTTAATATGCATGAGAATTTAGAGCAATGACAACAGAGAGTGATCATCAGATTTATAAGTGGAATCTATAGTGCAAGGAAAGCTCCTGGTAGACTTATAAATTGAGGAATATAATGATCAATAGCCACACAAAAGAAATTTTTAGTCTATAAATATAATTAAATGAGAAAAACTTTTCTAGAGGCCAAACTAGTCAGTACCTCGACAATAAGACAAGGTCATAAAATGATAGAATTAGAGTCATACTTTCATCAATTCTTAAAGATGAATAAAGAAAAAACTAATGGATCCATTAGGTAATAACTAGATGTATAGCCTAGAAAGAGATAGGGACTAACTTTTATTGAATCAAAATATGAATCACTTGTGATAGGGAAGGTAGTCAATGGCTTCATTGGTAAATGGATTTCAATCAAGGTATTGTTAATGGAGAAATGCTAATCAAGTGGAACATCAGCTTAGAATGCTCAAAGATAATCAACAATCATTATGAGGATTGTCCAAAAGAACTCCGTTTGTTGTTATAAGATTTGCAATAGCAAATTCTAAATGTAAGGCTTAATTAGAACCAATTGCTTCACAATTAGGGTTGAAGAAGTCTTGGTTTAAGGAAAGGGCATATTCTCCCAGTGCCCTTCAATCCTTCTATTATTTTTATAGTTATTGCAAGAAAGATATTCAAGTAGTCATTTAGAATTTCTTTAATGCTAGTTAAAACTTAACAAAGATTTGACTACACTTGAGGCAAAGGAAAATTGGTCAAACTAGACTTAAGAATTAATCCAAAAACATAATATATGAAGTATTTTTTTATAAAAAAATCTTAGAATAAGGAAAAAACCATCCCACAACTCAACAAAGGTAAATCACATTATCTAAGTAAAAGCATATGGTTTAAGAGGCCTAAACCATTATAAGCGAATTAGTAATGGTGTTAAATGAGTTAAGGTCACTAATTAAACCTAAGACCAACCCAATCAAACTCTATTTTAAATAAATTTAGATAATAATGACTTTGATAAATTCTCATAACATTATTAATACTAAGTAAGCCCATATAAGTTTGTTTTGATCATAATTGGCAATTAAAATTCTAAAAATATAAAATAAAGATCTCAAATGGCTATAACATGATTAGTTGTTCAAACCATTGATGTGTTTATATTGAATTATATGGATAATTTTGCTATTCTAATCAAATAAATAGTGTAGCCTCCATTAAAATGTATAAGATTTCTAAAATGGCCATTAAACAAATGCAAGTACCTCAACAAACACACTTAGGCTATGGCCTCAAGTTCACAAGAAAATAAGAGAAACATTGTAGAAAAAAGATCAAATGGGTGGCCTTTATTCTTTTGAATGATAATTAGAAAAATACAAGTATGGCTTTAATGACTTAAAGAACACTTGAGAGTGTATCCTTTAATAATCTTTTTTTTCTCTATAAATAAGAAGTAATAAGCAAAAGTGGACCCTTCTTAGGCTTGATGTTGGCTTCACAATCATTAGACAAGGATAACAACTCATTACATATTGATTTAACTAAATAAATGCATAATGGGAATTAAACCAATCAATATAAGTGTTCATATAAAGAATATACCTTTGTAACACATAAAGTGGACATTAGAACCAATATGGGTAGTAGATCATTACTAAAGAGTAAAGCTACACAACATGTAAGAAGCAAAGTTGAGATCATATTGTCAAGAGGTAATGGCAAAATAAAATATCAAAAGGGAATGTGATCAAACTATAATGGCACACACTATAATATTATTTAAATATATTAAGTGCATTATTTGATTACATCATTAGATAATAATATTTAAAATTAAAATTAGATTTCATAAATAGAAGAGACATCTAAATCATGAATAACTTCATATCAATAATAAGAATAGTAGTTTATTTAGATAATATTTAGCAAATAAGAAATATTGATAAATTTTAGTTAACATTAAAATCTATATAACGCTATGATTTAAATGTCACTACTATGAAAATAATACTTAACCAAATGTCTCCTAAAATTAATAGGTGTTTTTTAGTAAAAATTGAAAGCGACCTAGGATGAACTCAGCACACACTTTTTTTATCAAGTAAATGACAATAAAGAACCCAATTAGCAGCAATGGGTTAGTTATTTGCAATAAACATATCATACTTTATATGGAGGCACAAATTTATATCCAACAAAATCCCTCTTATATTCTCATGTTCTTATATGACAAATGCAAGGCATTTCTTTTTCTTACAAAGAAGGGGAAATGAAATGATGTCAAAGAATTAATAGAATTTATTTCATACTATTAGAAATATTACAACCTAGAATAAATAAATCATAAAGAAGATAACATAAATGAAGGCTAAAATAATTGTAATGGATGCATTAACAAGCATTACCTCATTAGTCTTTTTCTTTTGAAAAAGGCCAAGGATACCAAGTCACTCGCCTCCTTGCCTGTAACAAAAAAAGCATTAATTAATAATAATAATAATATATTTTTAAATATAGGAATATAACAATGTAAAATAAATAAGAGGAAATAAAAAAAATGTCAAAATATGAAGCCAAGTTCATATAGTGCATAATAAGCTTAGAAATTGTAAACAATAAATAAAAATATTACATGATTAGAAGATTTAACAAAAAGATAAAAAAATAAATTAAAATTGAAATTTATATACATAACCAAGGATATAATAATCACTTACAATACAACCACTTCACAATTATTTGAGATAAAAAATGTTAGCTATGTAACATTCTCATAACTAAAGAGTGGGACTGATGACGAGGAATACAAGCCAAACAAAGCTAATGAAGGCCATAAACAGTTTCAAAACTATTAAAGATGGACTCTAGAAATCCTAAGATGCTGGATGAACAAAGCCAATAGAAAAATGATTAAGGTAGATTTTGGAAAAACTTTCCTTCTGCTTTATTTTTTGAAATTTTGTACTAACAAATATTCTACAACTCCATGGTAAACAATGGTTTTATAATCATAAAACATTTTGAAGAAATTTTTTCTAACAAAAGTAAATGCTACGCTCACATTGAATGTTATACCTCCTATTAGGAAAAATGGTTAAATTCCAAATGATTTTCAACTCATTCGAAATTTGCCAACCTTTAAAAGGGGCAATAATATGAAATATTTTGGACAAAGACGTGAAACATTGCACAATTCTAGCAAATGAAGTACAAGCCACTTCTTTTCTTGACTTCATAAAATTCTTCTTCGTAGGCCGTGTCAAGAATCCATAATAAAGCCAATCTTGTAAGTGAAAGGCCAATCTTGTTATGACCATCACCGCGAAGAACTACAAAACATTTCATGTTGCACATGTGACAATGCTACTACATGATCTTTCAAGCACAGCTCCTAATCAAGTAGATTAAAGCCAATCCAATGCCATTCCATTTTGTCTCGAAGATGTTGATGATCAATTAATTTAATCATTAGATGTTCCATGTACCGTAAAGAATAAAATACAAGTATTTATAAAGCTTAGAGAAGTAAACATAAAACATAAATTCTAGGAATATTCAGAAAGGTAATCAATAAGCCATACAAATAACCTAATAAAAAACAATTATCTGTATTCAAAAACATATAATATTCTATGACTTCCTTTTGCCATGATAGGAAACAAGAAGGTAAATTAACGGTTAGGGAAAATTTGATGCTCTAGCCGAAAAGGTTTTCGCAGGCTAACCATAAGGAAGATTAAAAAAAGACAATTAGCAACTAGAAACAAAAAGCCTACCTAACAATCACATAAATAGTAAAAAAATGAAATCGATTGCTAGTCAACCAAATGAAAAAAAGCACAAACCTTAAATGAATAACTTTTTTCATCCCTTTCAGAACATAATATCATTGAGTTGAGATTCTCAATCTTCCTTTTTTGTTCCAATAACCTTATCTCTTGACAACCTTTTGCTTCACTTTCCTCCTCGAACTCGAAAGCTATTCACTCCTTCTCAAGCTCACTCTGTAACACAAAAATTGAGTGCAATCATGAAGAATAGTGTCTCAACAAATGAAATGTCAAATTGAAAAACTAACTGTAGAACCGTATACCAGACCTATAATAATTTATTGCACATATTGAGAATTTCTTCTTCAAGAAGTTCAAAGTGAGAGCTCTGCAATATATTGCATAAAATGATTAACTATTGTTGGCTGTGTAAAAAATAGGACAGAAGTCTTTAGAGTAAAAAAGATGCACCAACAACTTTGCCCAAAGCTCCTCTATTTCCCTTTTTTGTCTCTTCAAGCTTGCAATATCAGTCAAAATATTTTTTTCAAAGAAGCAACTGTTTCAAAAGTTAAAATGGTATGCAAATATCTAAAAGAAGTCAATTAAAGAAAATAAAAAGAAATAAACAAAACAATTATAGTCTACTTAATTGAAAGTTGTTTTACAGGATGAATGACTTGTAGATGAGGTATAGCTCATTCACATAGGCACAAATTTTTACTTGAAGAGCCTTGCTTGCTAACAAGACATTGGTTTTTGTCTCATCTACATGGATCTACCACAAACAAAAATATGATAAATAACCTACATTAATTAGTTAATATTTGACAAATATTTCATCTAAGCAACAAAAAGATCTCTAGAAAATAGCAAAACATTAACATGAGGACAAGCCAATTAAAAATGATACGTCATCACTGTAAAAATATTTATGTAGTTCCCTTCACTAATTTATGCCGAACACAACAAGCCCCACCACTACGCTGTAAGTCCCTGTGTAACTAGTCATATTTGGAAAGATACCATGGTTGCAACATGTCATTGTAAGACACACCACAGTAACTATTCAATGGATTAAGAATGCAAGATAAAATATGAAAAACCTTAGAGTGATATACATCAAACTATATAGGTTGCTAACTGATTTGTTTGTAAATAGCAGGAGGCACTGCTATCTTCATCTAAAACCTAAAAGAAAAGGGCCTTAGGTCAACATTACTCTTAAGAAATAGAAGTAATCTGATATTTACTAGTTCTATACAACCCACAAAGTCCATCATAGCATAGTTTGTTATCTTACCAACTACTTTAAACAAAAAATAGCAACTATGTCCCTCTACATTGTTTGTGTAAGCACTTTTTTATTCCTAAACTAACCTTTACAAATCATCATAAAAACCTCTATTTTCTATATAATTGTGCAAGTGTGTTCATAAAGCAAAAGATAATTTAAGAATTAAAAATATTAAAAACTACTCTACATATTGATGAACAATATGTTTTTTAACTATTTTGAAAACATAAATTTTTTCACACGTAAGACTAAATTAATCGAATCCCCTGGCAACTTTGACAGAACAACTTTGTGACTTTTATTGGTTCAACTTTGACGACATTGGAACATTGAGTAGTGTTTTGGATTAAAAAAGATTGTATTATGACAAGTATTTTCCCCTTATTTTAGTACTATTTTTTTCAGTAATATGCTCTTAGACCTCTTTGCTTTAAGAAGGTGCTCCCATGATGAGTCAAGGAAGGTTGCCTTCTCCAAATTGCTCTTCAACCGAGGAGCTAGAGGAGGCAGAGACCACTTCCTTAATCAAAATCAAACCAGCATCTTCGTATAAAAAGGAACCTGAAGTGGTGTTTGATGGAGATGAGATAAAGAAGAAAGTTGCTCCTTTCAAATTAATATTAATCGGGACATTCTCCCATGGTCGCCTAAGCATCTAAATAGTTCAATTGGATTTGAAAAGATTAAGTTTAATGCACTATTCTCAATGGAGTTTCCAAATCACCAAAACATTCTTATTCGATTCTTGTTGGAAGAGGATTAGTTTCACTACTAACTACATAGAATGCAAACTATTGTGGAGCTCCAAATATGAGTCTTTAAATGGCATTGAGATTTTCAACTTAACTCATAAATTTTGTGAGCTCTAGTTTGGATCTCTTTCAAGTATTTTCTTAGTGACAACTTGTCTAATTAAAGTATTATATCCTCACAAAAATATATCAAATATAAGCAATGCAAATAAAAAATTCAAACATATATTTAATTATGAGCATCTCAAAAAAAGTGCCAAAAAACCAATCTCCTAATTTATATTTTAGTATATAGTTACGAAGGTATCATTGTGAGGAATTTACTGATATGTAGTTTGTAGTTTTACGAGGTGAATTGAATTTTTTTGTTAATTTATAAAGAAAATGTTAATAAAAAGAAATCATTTTAGTCCTCTTAACTTTTCCCATGCCAAAGACTTGTGCATATGTTTGGAAAACTTTGGAAGAGAAAGAAGAGAGAGAAACTATTAAGAGAGAAAGAGAAGAGTTGAAGAGGAAGATGGAAAGAAAAAATATTGTAATTTGAAAAAAAAGCTTGAAAAAAGAAAAAGAAAGACTACAGGAAAGAAAGGATTTTAAGTTTTTTTGTAGATATAACATAGAAAGATGAAGATATGGCCCACACTCTCTTCTTAGAACATGTATTAATTTATTTGAATGTCAAGAAAGGGATACATATGAGTTCCCTAAGAAGTTGAAATTGATGGAGATCATTACAATTTTTTAGAATATTGTTTAATCATACAAGTATGACCTTAGTAGCTAGAGTTTGGAAGTTTCTGTCCTAAGTGTGAAAAGGGAAAATAACAAAAATTAAATTGGTCTAATTAAATTAACATATAGTACAACGGTTTAGCAAAGAATCTAATGCATTCAAAAATTTATAGAGCTCATGTCAATTTGATAATTTAAGATTATCATATTAGTACAACAAGATGATCATACCAATATGACACATGAGTACATGTTAACGATTCTACTAATGCAAAATGAAAATCAAAGAATACAATAAGCTATGTACCACTTAATCAAGAAATCGTCTTATCAAATTGCTCATCCAACCATCTTTACATATATGAGTATTGATTATGCTAGAACAACATATATATAGTCCCGATACACCGTTGCATTGCTATGCTTATCATGCTTTATACTTGTATGATGCTATTATTGGCCTATTATAATCAACATCATGGTGTTGTGCATATATGTTACAGATCGTAAAACTATAAAAGGTGAATTGGACCAATATAATCAATTGTCATAGATTTCTTATCATCATACAAATATGAGGATTGAACCATGCCAATAAAATCAACTCCCTCATTACTTAATAGAAATTGATTGTACAATAAGTTGTCCAACCAATATATTAGGCATGGGTTGTGCAGTATGATATGTGATATTGTACCTTACAATAGCATTTGCAAAAATTTTTTCCAAATGAAAATGTGTTCATCAATAAAGGCATAAACACAAAACAAGTGATGTAAGTGTTTCTACTTATAAGTGGGCTAAATCTATTCTGCCTAAATGTATCATCAAGAGTACATTAAAAAAGCATAAGAAGGCATACATAATGATACTAAAGACAAAGAGACAAATAAGGCAACAATGACAAAGCCCTCTAGGCTTACTAAATAATCCACAAAAAAAGAAACATATATTAGAAATGCACATTTTCATCTTAGAAAGAAGCTTGGAGAAAAAATTATAATTTCTAGTTTTAAGTAAGAAAATAGTTATACAAGTAAATTGACCCAAAAGCCTTGGATATATCAATATCTATAAAAGGACCATTTTGGGTTATTTGGCACTAGCTTTCTAAGCAAGCTTTATAACCAACTTCATGTTATCATGAAGGTATTACCTTTGATAAAAGCTACTTACACTTACTGGATAATGTTGGGAATGATGGGGAGGAATCTATTAGCCAACATTTTGGTAATGATCTCATAAACAAAATATAAAATGGAGATTGGTCTATCCTTTCAGATTGATTGGGCAATATTTGTCTTTGCAATAAGCATGACATCTATAGCACAAATTTTGGTGCAAACCTTGTTGTAACAAAGGCCTAAGTGACAACCAAAATAAAATTCCTCCAAATAATATCTAAATAATCCAAGAAGAAAACAACAGTGAACCCAACTGATCAGATTGCTACAAATTAAAAAAAGATCAATGTTCGAAAATCCTATTGATCAAAGATCATCAACCCAATTGAGGATGAAGGGTAAATTAGAGCCCAAAGAAGTCTGTGAGGATGTCAACAACAAAGGGTTGTATTCAATTATCAAGACACAAAAATAGTCATTCCAAGAGAATTTGATTCCTTCCTACATTTCAATCACCATAAAAATAGTTCAAGTTGTTTTCTCAAACAAGCAACCAACAAAACTTTGCATGTTGAGCAATCCACAAGCGATAAACTTCTTAAAGCTAAGGATATAAAGTTGACATTGCCTTTCCTTATAAAGCAACCAATCATACAAGGAGAAGTTGCTCTTGGGGAAAAGAAAAATCAAATTTTTTCTTCAAGGGATCTAGAATCCTTTCAGAACTTCGAAAACAATTTGATACACTTCAGCTTTGGTAAGTTGACATTGTCTTTCCAACAACTTTGAAGCATGAACAAAATCAAAAAGTAGACAATCAAATGGATTTGGAAGCTCCAACCAATTTCCAAATATTCAAGTTACTAATTAGGAGATCGCTTTAAAACTCAAAGAATACAAAATTGACGAAAAAAATCATGTGAGACATAAAACGATGAAAAGCAGCGAAACAGCACAAAGGAAGAAGACAAATTTTGGGGCCGTACCAGGATACATGCTACAACACACATTGCAGTGCACTGGCCAAGTGCCACATGTGATGGTGGATGAGCACACGCAAAAGGGCATGACACACCATGCAAGTGCGCTTGCATGGGGTGGGCACACGTGTAATTACCAACTACATACATGTTTTGCATGCAAGAATAGTAACCAATCTCCTTGACAGCCCACAGACATAGGTGTACAGATGCAGGGTGTGGGGCACAGGCGAGTAGATAGACTAGAAAAGGTGTAGAATTTTATTTTTTTAATTAAAATTACATCTTTTTTGTCTTATAGTTAATTATTATATCAAAATCTCTATAATAAAAGGATGATGAGGATGTATGAAATAAATCAAAAACTTTTAAATTTAAAAAACTTGAAACATTTAGGGAATTCCAAGAATAAGAAGTTCATGAATTCAATACCACTTGAATTGATTCTTAAAGAGTTGAATCCTTTTAAGAAAAAAATCCTCCTCTCCCTTCACCTTGTTCCTTTGCTTCTTACCATTTGCACACTTTCACATCCACCGTTGCGATTCTGAAAAAGGGTCTGCTAATCATGGAACAAGTTGAAAATATCTCATAGAGAAATCAAGTACTAGATTAAATTCAACATGAGTTTATTGTATATGTGCAATTGATTTTTTGTCCCTTAAACACATAGAACTAGATATGGATAGCATAAAATGATTTAAAGCTACACAAGTTAATGGCTTAACCATGACAATACTTTTAATCAAAGCTTATAAGGTCTTAATTTATTTTAAGTTACATCTACTGTGCTAGGCATCTTTGATGACCTTGATAGCCACAGCCTTATATCTTAACTATTATTAGGTTAAATACACGAGCTGTATGGGAATTCATGCAGTAAATTCCTACGTAAATTTTAACGTAGTAAATTGAATAAGGAACCTGAGAGAGGGTGATGTTACCAATCATTATTCAATTGAAAATAAAAGTAGAATTTAGAGACGACTCCATTTATATAATTTTATTAGTTTAAGCTATAGTCCATACTCAAGAACGGCTAGTAACTCAGAATATATTTCGTCCACTTTTCTGTTGTGCCTTGAAAAATGTGAGCACTCAAAAGTAAAACATATATGTAATAAAACTAAAACAACGAATAAAAGTTGGCTAATCCATGTGGAATAAAGATCAACCATTGTTTGGCCAAGTGACCTTAAGATATGACCTTAAAATCATAATGTAATATACTTCATTCTTCCCTTGAGCCATCTAAACAACTTTACCAATGCCCTACTTTAAAAGCTTGACTGCATTTCTCATCAAAGGAATTATTTTCATCAAACATTATTTTCAAATACCACTTTTATTTAATAATTTTGAAAGAAAAATTACAGCATAAAATAATTAGATTCCTCCATATAATAGGTGTTTACGATTTTCTTTCACTATACACCCAACATTAATATTACCAACAACCAATGTTAAATATACTCCTTTATAATCAACATAAATTAATATGAACCACAACGAAGAATGCAGAGCTCATATCTAATTTGTTGAATTCAAACTACATAATATTATTACTAAACTGATACACTTTAAATGATTAAAGTTAGGAAGCCTGTAAAAAAGAGTTTGATAATGATGAAGGCAACCAAGTCTACAAACTGTGGATAGAACTCTTCAGAAGCTATGACTAAGATCTCAAGTAGTGAATCCAAGTTTGTTAAGTTTTGAATGCATATCAAGGATTTGTGGTGTTCAGTGACTCTGGCATTATATTTCTTGTTTTGTTTCTTTCGTTCATTGTCCATGTTTTTCCTTCAGGTTACAATTCCATTTTTACTGCATTCTTTCTTTGACCTATATTTTTATAGAAAATATCATCTCAATTGTTTTTGGAACTTATTACATGTGGTAAATTCATGATCTGATGTATGGACTTCCCTGTATGAAAATTTCTCGTCATGGTTACTGTTTAGTGATGCTTTCTTGAATTTCCTAAGATCTCATGTGATCACGTCACTACATGATATGGATTCTAGTGCGGCATGCTTAGTTCATTTTATTGATGGCCCATGTTTGCTTTCCTTGTTGAAATAATGCCATATAAATCTAATTGTTTGCTATCTTCTTTAAAAATGCTTTCAGATGGACTAGTTACATTTCTGGACATGGATTGGCATGTAAAAAAAGTTAAGTATCTTGTCCAACATCATTGAACCTTAATTTCATGGAAAAAATACATGCCAGCTTAAGAACTATTCTACCACGCATTTCAACCTGTCACTTTAACAAATAGGGCAACCAAACCATTGAATTGCTATTTCTAAAACTATCCACTAGTTCAATGGTGGGTTTCTTCCAAGTCTAGAAGCTATTTAAACAATGTGAAGGATGGTGTTATGAAATTCAAAACCTTTGTAAAAGTAACAAAAAAATGATGTGAAACCCAAACAAAATTGCATTAATGTTAATGCATCCCTTGGAAGGAATACATTTTATTGTACGAATATAGTGACAAGTTACCACGAGCTCTGCACACCTGGATGTTGTCTAAAATGAGCAAGAGCTACAGCATTATCTTGGATATCTAAGTAAAAAGCTCAGTCCAAGACACAAGAATTATTACAGGATATTAAAATATATGTACTTTAGTTAGAAAGCTCATGGAATTTTTTAATATAATTATTTAATGAAAGACAAATGTTGTGTGTCCAAAAAGTTAAGTAGATATGATACATGGAAAAAGAATTTAACACTTTAGTATTTCAGTTTTGACAATTATGTTAGGAACATGATAGAAATAGAATTGTCATAATTTTGAAAAAAAATTTAAAAGGTGTAATGGATGTTATGAGGATTTTTTAAAGGATCATAGCTTCAAAGATCATTATAACAAAACAAGCTATC
Source organism: Vanilla planifolia (assembly GCA_023846275.1). Lineage (NCBI taxonomy): Eukaryota > Viridiplantae > Streptophyta > Magnoliopsida > Asparagales > Orchidaceae > Vanilla > Vanilla planifolia. The sequence continues at coordinate 3,901,129 of JAIUJO010000025.1, read as the reverse complement.
AATGTTGGCAAAGACCACTCCTAAAGGAGGACTAAATATGTTAAGGAAAAGTTTAGATTGATTTGGAAAAGTTTACACTAAGCATCCATGAGAATATTTTTAATTTTAAGAGACTTAAATAGCATATAGATAAAAAGAAAAATAATTTAAGCAATATCTTGGTGGTTATGGATTGGAAAATTTAATAAAGATAAGAAAATTATTTTCTATTTCACTTTAACATATGATTTTATTATTCCTTGAATTTTTTTACTTGTAAAGAAATGACTCTTAAATACATTGATTATTTCTTAAAGAGGAAAAAACTTTTAGATTTTAAAGATTTCAAGGTGATACCATGAAATGTTTGACCATCAAACATCAATTATTGATCTAAGATGTCCACTTTAAAAAGTACAAGAGATAAAACAAATCAGTTGCACAAGAATAGAAAATATTAGCTTAAAGGTAAAAAAGAAAATTATTCCAAAATAAAACTCTTAGATTTATGTTATAAGAGATAAAGCAAAACACAAATCATATGCGAGATAACATTGTCAATTATATCGGTAATACAATTGAGTTAGTGCATAGAAGATCTAAAAAGTGTGCCCAAAATTACAAATCATCTTGTTGATAGAAACAGGTAGAAATTGAGGTTAAAAACAAATTTCCATATAAAACGAGACTCCAGTGTATAAGTGTTGAGAATTTAAAGAGATATGTACTAGCAAGACAAAAAGGCACAAAGTAATGATATAAAAAAACAAACTTTAAAAACTTGTCTAAGACTTTTAAGATTAAAAAAACAAAAAAGTACATATATCGACCTACCAAAATAATAAAAATGGAAACACAAATAACTACGTCAACTAAAATGGATCAAGGTTGTCTATCAAAATGTACCAATAGATGATGATGATATTAAAATTGACATGAAGAAGCTACCTTCATTGCCTTTTGAACAAAAATTATGATAATAAATTGATCAAGGGAAGTATGGTGCACCTAGACGTCAACTTAAGATAAGTTGAGCTATATGCCTGCTTCCTACCATGATAACCACAAGTTAATCCTCACGAACATCCCTTGATAGCTTATCTCCATTGCACGTGTATAAAAAACTTCCCACTAATGATTAGCATTCACAATCGACAACTTCAACTAAAGTATCAATGGACTATAACACCCCTCAATAACCAATCGACAAGCTTAGAAAGATCTCAAGATCATTGACATGCTTCATCAATTAAGTTCAACTATCCCTTGAAGCAAGCTTTACCCTAAGGCATGTCATGCATTTTCTTCACACTTTAGGAAATTTTGTAAGATACTTTCATAATTCTAAAATATTTTAACTTCCTCAAAATAATCCTATCATGTTAACCCTTTATACAACCTCAATGATATCAATTATATCATATACATCAGAGGCATGCTCATTTGGCACTCTAGACATCAAGTACAAGTTTATTATAATAAAAAAAATTGAAATCAACCTAAACCAATAAGGCTAGACACCACAATGTGCCTCTGCCTTCCAACTAAGACCGCTTTCTTAATCAAGAAGAATTTGGTGAATAAGTCTTCACTAATTTACCTTCAATACAAATACCCACTCTTCAATAGATCAGAATTGCCTTCATCTACAACTCTTTCCACTTCCTTTATTTGTTCCATCATTTCTTAAAACCGTAACCTCCTCCTTTCAACAAAGGAACTCCATTAGCCACTACCATAAGAGGCCACAATGTTTCCTTATTGCCAACAATTCCAACATAATCAAATGCTATGAGTTCACTTATCCCTCACCTTGCCATTCTTCCTTTTCTTCTTCACCTCATCTTGTGAATCATGACATATATTATCTTATGTTTTTTAATTTTCCTTTTTTAGTTAATTGATTAATTAATTCTCAACTTTTAGTGAGGAAACAAAAGATGTCTATGGTATTATTTTCCAAGTTCCATATGTACAAGAACTAAAATTTAAAATAATTTGATAAATTAATTATTTAGGCCTAATAATTAATTAAATTATTGGTAAAAAAATAACTAATGGTGTTATTAAATGTGTTTTGAATATGTTGTTAACATGAATGTTATACTTAATTAGCTCTAGTCAAACTTAGCTCGAGTAACTTTGCAAATCATTGTGTGTTCAAATAAGATTTGTGCATTCCAGGATACTAAGTTTTATCTAATTGTGCCATTAATTATTTAAAGCCAAAGATGCATAATAGTACTATGTCGCACATAGCAACACCTCGGTTGATTGTATATAAGTTGCATTGTATAATGCAACTATAAAAATTCAATGGACTATCAAGTAAAACTTCTAATAAAACAACATCCCTTACTGTTTCCAAGTTTAAGGATAACTCATCACCTGACAGAAACATGCCAAAGGAAGTAAAGCATTTATATCATTCCATTGAGTCAGGAAAAGATGAAGACAAGAAGGTGGCGGCGTGAACCGGTCCAGGCTTTGGACCGGGTGACGCTGCTGAACCGGAGACCGAGAGCACGCACGGTCCAGCGCAGACCGTGGCCGGTCCAGCGTCTTTTGGGATTTATTTTGGGGTGTGTTTGGGAAAGCTTTTAGAAAGCGCTGTTTGGCTATAATTATTTTTGTATTTTATGGGCTTGTAGGACATCAAGAAGAATCAAAAGTGAGTAAGACGGGTGGTACAACAAATTCAGGTAGATAAATTCATAACCTGTGATATAGCATAATAGTATTTATTTATATTTCGATACATGGTTTCTTATGGGCTGCATTACAGTTTTTCTTTACATGACTTTTATCTCATGGCTTGATATATGTTTTATGGTGTTATTTTCTAATTGAACTGAAAGCATAAAAGATGACAAAAAGGAAATTGAAACAAAAAGCATAATATGAGTTAAAATATAATTGGTTGGACATATTGATATGGTTTTGGCATATTTATCACATGTGTGACATGGTTGGAAATAAAAATGAAAATTGGATTCCTGGAGACATTATCCTCACCACTAGGCCTAGCGGATGAGATCGCAGGGTATCGATCTTCGGATCAGATATCTGCCTAGTGTGTATGTGTACCATGACCTCCGTATATATTGATGACACCAGGCCTAGCGGATGTGATCACAGGGTATCAGTACTATACCTGCCTGGTGGCACTAGGCCTAGCGGATGAGATCGCAGGGTATCGGTCTTCGGATCAGATATCTGCCTAGTGTTATGTACTGGATGGATGCCGGCTGGAGGGTCATTTGATATGATGATTGGATCCAGAGGATGATGATTCAAAGGGAATCGGGCCCAGTACGTATATAACATATAAAATAATGGAAATGGAAATTTGGTAAACATGTTTATCTAGTTTACTTTTGATGCTGCATGACATTTGATATGAAGGTATTCATATGGTTTATTTTTCACCGCTTATGAGATGGATTTTGTTTTATCATGTTTCACGGCTTGTCTTTTATATCTGGAGATTTATTTTACTTGGTTACATAATGGATTTATCTGCTGAGATATATGTCTCATTAGTGCTTCATCACAGGTCATGTATCCACTACACCGAGAGCTGGGGATTATAATGGTACAGGAGAGGACTATACTCCTGACATATGAGAGGGGATAGATTTTTTGTGGGAGTGGATTTGGTTTTATTTTGGTACTTTTTGGTACTTCAGTTTTGTTGTGTATTGTATATATATACAGTTTAATATACACATGTTTTCATTTCAGCTCCATGGTTTGGATTTGTTTAAAATGTTTTAAAAATATATGGGATTGGTTAGAGGGTTAGAATTGTCTCACCGTCGGGTCCCCACCTAGGCATGGTTTGTCCTCACTCGAGATTATTTCTTATGCAGCATCCTTAATTTACTGTAGTTGGTAAGGTGGGGTGCCTGCCAGTGCACATGAATGCATGCACAGACACACACATACATAAACTAACAAAAAAACAAAAGAACTCCTCCTTTCAATAAAGGAACTCCATTAGCCACTACCATAAGAGGCCACAATGTTTCCTTATTGCCAACAATTCCAACATAATCAAATGCTATGAGTTCACTTATCCCTCACCTTGCCATTCTTCCTTTTCTTCACCTCATCTTGTGAATCATGACATATATTATCTTATGTTTTTTAATTTTCCTTTTTTAGTTAATTGATTAATTAATTCTCAACTTTTAGTGAGGAAACAAAAGATGTCTATGGTATTATTTTCCAAGTTCCATATGTACAAGAACTAAAATTTAAAATAATTTGATAAATTAATTATTTAGGCCTAATAATTAATTAAATTATTGGTAAAAAAATAACTAATGGTGTTATTAAATGTGTTTTGAATATGTTGTTAACATGAATGTTATACTTAATTAGCTCTAGTCAAACTTAGCTCGAGTAACTTTGCAAATCATTGTGTGTTCAAATAAGATTTGTGCATTCCAGGATACTAAGTTTTATCTAATTGTGCCATTAATTATTTAAAGCCAAAGATGCATAATAGTACTATGTCGCACATAGCAACACCTCGGTTGATTGTATATAAGTTGCATTGTATAATGCAACTATAAAAATTCAATGGACTATCAAGTAAAACTTCTAATAAAACAACATCCCTTACTGTTTCCAAGTTTAAGGATAACTCATCACCTGACAGAAACATGCCAAAGGAAGTAAAGCATTTATATCATTCCATTGAGTCAGGAAAAGATGAAGACGTTCCAACTAGCAACAAATGGTAATTTGATTCAAATAGAATGGTCCCTTGGAGTATTTTATGCAACGAATGCACAACTTATTGCTTTTTATTTGTCAATTTTTGCATTATAAACTATCAAAATAACATTGTGCTTGTTATTAATAAAGCATTTCAACATCTTCTTCATATGCATGACCAACATTTTTGCAATTGAAGTCAAAACAAGTGAACATAATGATTAAAAACTAAATAGTTTGCATTTATACAAAACATTGCAATATGAACTCCTTAAAACTTGGCCTTTTTTCAACCTTTTACAAGAAGCCTAAGGCACCTATGCTTATTAATGTACTTTCACCAAGTTTTCTCATACTTCATAACTTAAACAAGTTAGAGTAAATAAATTAGTTGATTAGAAGATCTTAACTCCAATAATAGTCGTAGCAAATAAACTTGGAGATTCAACTTCAATCACAAACCTTTCAATAAAATTAAACTTGACCTTGATGCTAATTAATACTCACGAAAATATAATATTTATGATCATGAAAATCTCACCTCAAAGGAGAATTTACCCTTTTAATGGGTAAACTTGCTACACTATTTTGTGTCAACAAACAAGATATTTTGACAAAAATTCATTAGAATTGAGAATGCTAGCACAATGTTATATGATAATCTTAATCAACTTAGCCTAAGTACTTACCTATTTTTGGTGATGAAGATGTTGTTTTGAGAATGCATAACAAAAAATACATCTTTACCAATTGTGAAGACATATTGTGAAAAGTGGGTTGTCACAATTAGTGAAAGAATGGAACTTTAGATTATAAGCAAAGATATTGCATTAATTTTATGCATCGTTTATCCTAAATTGGATACTCGACGTATACACGATGCGACACTTAATGTTGCTTGACTTAAGAAAGCTACTCTTATCTTAAGATTAAATGGTACTCATTTCCAATTGGTTGATGAATTGATAGATTGTTTTTGCATGTTTTTTGTATAGAAACATTGATTGCACACCCATGCAATCTTGACCATCAAACAAGTAGTACCATACTTAAGTACCCTTTTATGACTGTAAAAAATTTTAATCCTTCGTTTTTGAGAAATAAAAAATCTTTATTTAGAAAAAAACAATTTTTATTTTTTTAAACAAAGATGATTGCTGAAAAAAAAACAAATTAAATCTCATTCACAAAGACATGATTCACATAATTTAAATAGTTCTTACAATGAAACTAAAAATGATAATTCTATCAAATATCAAATTAATACATATAATTGTCACAACATCTCATGCATCAAATATCAACAAAATTCTAACACAACCATATAAGAAAAAGTAAGAAACTATAAAGATAATATCACCATCATTACTGCCTTATATTCTTAGGGTAGGTATACCTCTCATTATTAAAGATTCTCATTACTTTATTCATATATCCTAAAAAAAATTTTATAAGATATTTATGTTTATTTTATCTTAAAATCATCAATAGGTCATGTTTCATTGTAATCTTTTTTCTTGAACATGTTGTTTAAATATATTTGAAATTGTTGAATGATTACCATAGGAATGAATAATTTGCAAACAATCTTTCTGTGATATGTCTTTGTTCTGTGAATTTTTTTATCCAAAATAAACTAAGCCAAAAATCACGAGCTCAACAGACAAAAAAATATCTAAGAAAAATATAATGCACTACAAGATTCGGTCATGACATATGTTAGATGCCAATAACAAAATATGTTATAACAAATGTAATTTATTTGAAAATGAGATTAATATATCAGTGCAATATTTGCATACTTTACACTAAATCCTCTAAAATTAGGTTTGTAATTATTTTGGCCCTTATTTTAAACTTCCATTATAACACAAGCCCCCTTTCAATTCAATATTTCCTAATATTCAACCATTTTCCCTTTCCTTTCTATTAACAATTATAGTTTAATCCTCGAAAGAAAAGCTACATATCTTTCAAAATTTTTTTTCACCTCTAAGCGATACCCAGGAGTGAGATACAACACATTATTGGTTCTACTATTAGATTCTACCACTAAACGATACTTCAAAATGTGATAAATCCATTTTCTAACAAAATGACTTCTTCTTTTAATATAAGAGCCATATTCTTAAGACAAATCTTTGTTTAAATTTTATAATCTTTTTTTGATACCCTTAAAAAAATATCTTATTTACTTAAAAAAATATCCATTCCAATTTTTTTCCTAATATAATGCAAATTAGAGACATATGTCATGCAAAGCATGTTAAAATATTGTGCCAACTTAAAAAGCCATAAAATACCTGGCATGATCATATAAGAGTTAGTTCAAAAATATAAAATAAACAATTAATTCTCTCACAGACCCTTGCAAAATAATTCACCTCTCTTTCTCTATAGCCAATAATTCCAATGCGTACATGACCAGTCTCATCTCTCATATTTTCTAAACCTAACCCAAGAATATAAAATTCCAAATAAGCTTGAAAAATTCTCTTCGTGATATTTTAAAATGTGTTCTTCCTCGAAATTAGATTCTACATTGCGTTATCACCACTGCCTAACAATAGTATTTAATACTAATACCAACAAAAGAACTCTTTTGTGGTCCACACACTCCACATTATTAATCAACAATTCAATCTTATCTAAGTTGTCATCTACTTGAAAATGATCTATAGTGCCTACAAGGTGTGTGGAATGTAAGCTTAAGAATCTCTCCATAAGGCAATTTTCTTGATTCATTCTCCAACACCTTGTTGTACATGTTCTGACATGGAGTTTCATCTATTAATTGGTTAGAACCTCAAACATTGCTTTATATATTTTTCACGACACAATTTGCTTGATTAATAAATTGTCATTGTAGTATTAATAATAAACTATGATTTTATATTATCTCAATTACTTATCTAGTCATGTTCAAAATTTTGTCTATCAATAATGTTATATTATTCACATTATAAGTGCTTATTATGAAAGTTAGTGTAATGATGTGTATATTTCTTAATTAAATAAGACTTGTTTTCTTTGATTGCCAAATTCCTCTCTATCGTATATCTTTTTTATTTTAATAATACAAAGTCAAATTAGTAGACCTAGATTTTTGGGTTGCTGTGAAAGTCATGGATTTTTCTCATATTATAAAGATATGACACATAATAGCACCACAATGGTTTTGCCTTCTATTTCCTCTCAAATAGAGAAAAACATGAGAGCAGACATGCAACATTGACTAATAACACAAAAAATATTCAAAATTCAATAACAATCCCAATGGACTAATGTAGAGCCAATTGTAGGAATGGCTAACATATGCATGATACAAATTATTATGGAGGCACAAAGGAGCATATCATGAATAAGTTTCTTTGTTTAAAATCAATTAAATAAATCACAAAAACTAGAACAATAAATTGAATCATTAAATTTAATATTGTTTAAATGTGTACAACATATGTTAGGTCTAGACATCACTTTTCAATAATATAAATCAACACTAGTTGAAGTAGCATTACACACCTAAAAGAAGTCTAGACCCAACACGTATATTTTGTAATAAGAGACACCTAACAATTAGAAGAATGCATCCTTCAACTTAAGGAACATACATTGATTTGATAGTCTAAGTTAAATCAAGTTTTATATGTAATTCATTTTCATAAGACAATAAAAGTTTTATGTACCTATAGCTTGTTCATTTCTTGAAATTGTTGTATGATCTCAATAAGAATAAACGTATCATGTTAGAATAAGTTGCTTTTTTATATGTTAAATTTATTCATATGAAACTAATTGAGCATATTTACAATTGAACATAATACTTTTTCATAAACATTAGCAGCTCATGTGATACCTACAATACATATTCCTCTAAAGATCATGTTGCATAATATTACTATATCATTATTAAGAACTCTATGATTTTATTACATATAAGTGTAATTCAATGTTGAATGTGACAGTTAATGATAACATTTTCATTATTTGAATGGATAACTATGTCAACAAGCTATCAGAGAGACAACTCTATTGTTTCAAGTTAATGATAACCTCACTTTTGTTTTAGGTTGGCTATAATGTTTCTTTTATTTTAAGGTGACCATAATATGTCCACAAAGTGATTATATTATATATGAGTTATGATAAGTAAGTTGTGATGTACATGATTACTTATAAATATGTATATGTATTGTGTAGATATATTAGAATATTGATGCAGACGAGCTTTGTTTTTCATATCATAAGTATAGTTGAAATTCAAACAAGTAATTTGATAAGTAGAAATTATGGTTATTCATAATGTTGATATTCCTAACTTATGTGGATATTTATGTTTTTGGCATTAGTTCAACTGACATGTCTATGTGACCATGTTCATGTAGAAATTGTTATTATGCATTCCATAAACACTTGAAATTCCCTTGTGTAGATTTATACCCCAATCTCTATTGCTCAAGCTTTACCAAGAGATTTCATCTATTAGTTTGCTTTGTAAAGTTAGATGTTATTTCATATGTATACTTTTAAATCTATCTCACTAATCAATAGCAATTGTCACATGCCTCCAACACTAGACCATATATTGGAATGAATATTTAAGAGTTTAGTTTTATTGATTGTCTTATTATCACTTAGATTTAGGTAGTCAGTAATATATTATTATTCAAATACTATTATAATGATAATATGTATTGTTTTCTTTTGAATAAATGAAATTAATTAAGTTTATGTTTTGAATTTATCATTTTATTTTATCTATATAAACAATAATTCTTATTGTAATACAAAATTAAATCATTCAACCTTGATCCTAAGCATAAATTGAATAGATTAAGATTGAATCTCTCTTCCTTATGTCTAGGTTATAGAGATGCAGTGCCTTCCAAACCTCGAATATGACACATATTTATAATGTCTACATCCATCAAGGGCTCCGTATGCCCTAGCTATGGGTTGTTCCCCTTTTACTACCTATGCTTCGACTGGTTTCCATGTCTTAACAATGTGATACATTGATTCATATCACAAAAAAATCATAAAAAAGGTTTTTTGTGGAAAATGAAATAATAAGACTAACATTGCCCTTTCACATCCATGAATTGTAGCCGACTACCACTTACCTCAGTCTACTTTTGTGGTAAAAAATTTAAATCATTGAAAATAAGGGAATAAAAGCCATTAGGGTTTCAAAAAATGTGGATCAATTTTTAACAAAAAAAATTGAGATAGCATTTCAAAATGCTTGTGTAGGTGTTGGTGCCCGTAGTTCTCATACTCAACTTTATAAAACATCATAGGGCACAAAAAAATGTTTTGGGTGCTACAATGAGGCATCTAGGTGTCCGCAGTTTAAGCGCACAGACTTCCTCAACCATTCCTAATTAAATTAAACTAAAATTACACACAAGGAAAACCAATATTGACATACCGTTAAATCCACGAACAATGGAGGCAAAAATATCTTTTGCCTGGGCATCAAAAATTTCAACCGTCTTGTAATCTTCCACGAAAACCATGTATGAGGTCAAATAAGGAGGTCTAGGTCTCAATGACCATTGGAGCAACAATATATCTACAGGAGGTTGGGGTTGTGGTGGGGGTTTACCAAACTCAAACATGACTAAACAATTAACAAGGAACATGGAATTCACGGAGCTCGTCCAAGGGCTCGTTTGAGGCACTTTAGGGGAAAGAGGCCATGCATGCACATTGACATAGATGCTCTCCATCGGTCATCAGAATAGCATAAAGAGAGAAGAAAAAATTTGTAGCGAACTTTCCCGCTCATTCGCGGCCAATTCACAGTGATGATCGATGAATTTCTAAAGAATTGGGTTGTTGCCTGGTGGGTCATGGTTTGACCCGATTTGTTAATATTTTGACACGTTTCATCTAGCACAACGTGACATGATCCAGCACACCATAGATATGCTAATTTGTGATCGATAATTTAAATTTTTAAAAAATAAATTAAGTGCAACATGTTTTTATTTTTTTAGTCCTTTATTGTGTAACATAATTTATCTAAAAATGTAAGCTTTTTTTAAGAAAAAAATTATAGTTGTAGGCTGCTAACACTTTGATATGATGAAATCTTATTAGGAGACTTTACTTCTTCGTAGATAGAATTTTCATAACATGCAATCCACTAGAGGAAATACACAACATAATGTGGCTAGTAGCAAAGTGACAATTGGATGGTGTGTTATGTAATACGGTTTGTGCAAATTTGGATGTAGCCTTAGCCTTATGTTGTTGTACTTGCGTGTGCGGCAGAAGACTGGGTGCACTACAACACCGATAGTGTACTATTTGCACATGTAGTAGCAATTACGTGCACTCCTTATTACATCCAATGAATGTGTCTATTGGGCCCAATAAAGTGCAACTTTGTTTAGGATGTTTCCATTATTGACTAGTGATGCATTCACAAGGTGATGTCTTATTAGAAAACTTGTCTTCCACATTGATGGAATTATCAGTACATACAATTCACAAGCGTGAATTTGTGGCATGGTGTTGCCTATGATGAAGAAAAAGTTGGATGATGCAATATGCACAAGGGTTTGTGCATGTTATGCTTTGTCCTCGTCATGTGCAATTCTTCATAGCTCTCAAGTGTGAATTGCAACATACTGTGCATGTGGCTTATGGTGTAACATTTTTTTTGGTTTTAGCAATGCCCTGTGTTAGTTCATTTATAAGGTCATGCCCAATTAGGAGACTTATCATTGTGCATGTTAAAACTGTCACACTTTTTTCTCTTTGTGGGGCTTTGTGAAGTACAACTTTCTTCGCTTTGTAGTTAAAGTTTAGCAGTGCAATCTACTTTTACTAATGCCTTTGTCATCGAAGTTCCTGCCTTTTTCTTGTATGATGTATGGCAGCATCACAGTGTCCCGTGTTGGAATTCTTCACATTCAACATTTTGTGCTTGAATTGCATAGGTTTTTCTCAACATTGCCATATCTCAGGATTGGTGAAGCAAGAATGAGGTGTCACTTTAATAGGGACTTGACACAATGTAAAATTGTCACACTTTTCTTACTACGCGGAGCTTTATTTTGTGTGATATTTGCCAATTTCACAGTCAAACGTCTATGGTGCAAATTACTCATGGCCATGTATTAGTTGAGTATGCTATTACCTCTACATGGTATGATGCATGGTGGAAAGCCTCACCCTCATGCTATTTATTCCTATGCATGCAACATGGTGGGGCTTTAAAAGTGAAATAAAAGTCATTGGGTTCATTGGTAAAGTAATAGCCAAAGTCTACAACATACTATCTTTAACAAAGTTCGTATATAAAATCATTAAAAACATAAAATTAAAGTGATTTGGGAGACGCATTAGCAGGTCTCAAATAAAATCATATGAAATTGCATGGTGAGAAACATAGTCTATAAAAGTATTGCCTTCACATTTTTTGGGGGATAAGAACTATCATAAGAACAATTATTTGTTATTGTTGAAATTAATTGATTAACAACAATAATGAGTATTATGTAATTTGATTCAATCATACTTCCTTGCACATCAAGAAGTAGGACTTTCAAAATTTCCGTTGCTTTAAGAATAGCAACAATGTCCATGATAGTAGTTGGATATGAAACAAAAGTTTTTTTGAGAATACTAATAGATCTACCTATGTCATTGCATCTAATAGTACCAAATCTACATGTATGTCATCATGCATAACTGCATCACATTTAAATTTATTCCAACCTATTGGAGGAGTCTAATAAGAGAAAACAAACAATTGATCAAGACCATCAGAACCCCCACTGGACATGATCAAAGAGTTGTAGAAAGTAGCAACTATAATGCGATTTCTCCTTTGATGTGCAACTAAATTGAGTGCATTTTTTTGCTTGTGCCTACAAGTTCTTGTTATTCTAGAGGTACATAAAGATAGAGTAGCACATTTGACTACATGGGAAGTTATAACCACCAACACATTCATAGAATAATAAAAGTCACATCACAGTACTTAATCCCACCAAGCATGAATTAGTCATTTATGAAGCTACAAAACAAGAGTTCTTTAATGATATGCCACTCTAAGAAATAATGTTTCACATCTTCATTTGTGTGACATCATTAAGGACACATTTTAGATGTCTCAATCTCTCTTGCATGAGCCAGGTCTATGTAGGAAGTATATTTATTGCTAATCTCCAAAGGAAAATGTTTACTAAAGGTTGCACGTTCTCTTTCCAAACCCACACGACCTCGTCCCTTGATGTACATATACATGTTATTGCATATAGTCTCTAAGTCCAACACCATATCCTCACCAAATTTGAAGCATAGAACATTAATTTGATTTTATTTAACCAAATGAGAATGTAGGATCTGAAATACAAAATTAGACTTGAATAACTTCTAAATATTTTTTTGATCTTACACCCCATGCTCCTTGACTAGCTCTACTGCAAATATCAAATGCTCCACATCCACATTAAAATAGGTTGTTTTAGTAGCAATAGGATGGATGCCAAGAAAATTATCCAAAATAAAGTAAAAGATCTTTCTTGCAACAATTCAATGAACAATATTGTTTGTGGGACAAGGGCTCCAATTTTGAGTGACATACATGTATGAGATGCCCTATAAAGCACATAAAAAGTATTATTATCATACTGTATTTTTTATTTAAAGAACTAAACTCATAAATTATCTTCTCAAGTAACACCAAACCTACCATGTTTTGCAATCAACCTTGACAACTCGGTGAAATAACAAAAAACTCCAAGTCTAACACATTCCTTGAGAGTTGTATTTCTCAATAGGCATGGTTTATTGTATTATTATCATTTCACTTACTCTACAAAAAATGAAACTGCAATATGTTTTATTCTATAATAGTGTAGCTTGGAATTAAGGTGTAGATTAAGGAATAAGTAAGAAAAATAGTTAATGTTGACTTCATCATCATATTATGGCATACCATTAATAATAATTTGATCGTCCACCATGACACAACTTTCTACTTGATTAATAATGAATTTCATTTCTTTTTTCTAACATTTTGTTGCTATAATTTGTTTCCTAGATATTTTAATTCAGCATATGAAAATTTCAAGAAATCAACTTTCAACACTTGTACTTCATCCTTTTACTAAATAACACTCTAAATTTGTTTAGATTGACCACCTCACCTGAGCGATGCCCTTACTACTATATAATATTGTAAATATTCTTCATTATACAACAAGTTGATGGTTCACTAATCATGATGCCATCAACAAACCAAAGGTTAATAATCATCATGAAAGAAGTGAAATTCCTAAGCTCAATCGAGACAACATGATTAAATTGATACTAATAAGCCATAAGAGATACTTAGACACTGTAGTAAAGTGGTATGGATTGAGAGGACATTCCTATCTTAGTTACTTCTATCAATGATAGATAAAAAATATTAAAGATAATCCTAAATCTTGGTGAGATGATATAAGACTTTATCCAACCACAGCAAAGTGCAAGGAACTGCCAATTTTTAAGCATATCCAACACAAATTTTAAATTTTCCTTATCATAAGCATGATCCATATATAATTTCCAATTTTATTATCAATTCTTAAGTATATCCATATCTAAAACCCTAGTTACTTACATCAATGATAGAAAAAAATATTAAACTTAATCCCAAATCTTTTTGTAGTGATATAAGCCTTAATCCAACCACAACAAAGTATAAGGAACTAGCAATGCTTAACCATACCCAATATAAATCTCTAATTTTCCTTATCATAAGCCTAATCCATATCTAATTTTCTTTCCATCAATCCTTCTTTCAAAGAAGATAGGTGCAAATAGGTTTTGTTTTCTCATTCAAAAAAATATTATCAGATATTGCACAACATAACACAAAAGCAACTTGCTCTCTTACAAATATATCTGGAAGCATTACCCTATGTCTAACTAAAAAAATTTTGGTCACTACTTTTTTAATCAAATTGTAAAGGCTATTGAGCCTAAACTCTTTGGTTTTAACACTCCTTAAACTTTAATGATGAATACGGCCTATGTGTCCTTTCAACATTTTGATATAAAGCTAGCTTTAAAGAATTCTTTCACCACTATAATAATTTCCATCTGTGGGATCTTCCAATAACCATGTACAAACTCAACTGAAAAGCCATCCAAAAGATGGGATTTATTTCTTTCTTGGACATCACTATAAATATGATCTTATCATCACTCATTAGAGTCACATGTGTAATCACCTCTTCATCATCAGTAAATATCAAACTATTTTTACTTTTATTATCATCCATAATTGTCTTTATCTTAGACAACTAAAAGGTATACCACTCAATTAGAAAGAAATTGGCCAAAGGAATGATCAATTCAACAAAGAAGGTATTAATCATTACATTTGAAACTCTTAATATGATTATCATAAAAAATATTAAAATTTTAATCATTCCAAAATAATCCACATTCAAAATTAAAATTTTTGTAATCAATCTTATAAGAAATAATAAATATTATATATATATATATATATATATATATATATATATATATATATATATATATATATATATATATTTATATTTATATTTATGTATGAATACATATATACATACATATATATACAAACATAATTAAGATTAGATAAATCGTTATTGAAAGAGGTATATATGTTCATCGATATATATATTATTCTGGAATTATGAAAGATCAAATGTACAAATTAGATGAAAAATATAAGAAAAATATTCATATGAACTACGAAAAATGTTTTTTTAGATTATTGGATGATTATCTTGATGAAGTAGCAAAAATAAATTAAATATTTTTTAAAATAATTATTACATTGTTTTTAAAAAAATATATGTATTATATTTCTAAAACAACATTTTATTAAAGGATTTTTATAGTTTTATAATTTGTTATGCTTTTGAAAATTTAGCTAACTTAAATAATATGAGAAATAAAATTAATTGGCTAAAAGGTTTTTCTTTAATGAATCATTAAACATTTGACTAGCTCTATAATAGATGTTAAACATTCTATTAATAAATATTTGTTAGTTTGAACTTAGCCATCATTTGTATATTCTGTTTAAAAATCATCAAAACATTTGATAATTGACAGATGGCTAGTCCATTGAAAATTGGATAATCTAACGACTTAGTTTATTAATATTCACAAGGGGTTGCAAAAATAAACATCTATAAAATTTTAATTAGTTTATTTAATAGAAATTGGATAACTCGTTTAAAAATGATATGATAATGATTAGACCATCAAATATATATTAAATAAAATTCTGCGAAAAATTGAGTTCTTTTAGAAAATTATCAAACTTTTTGAGTGATAATCTCATTGTTAGCAACTCAAAATTGAGCAATATCAAAAGGCTATCAAAAAAATAATCTTAAAAATATCAAAAATTTGTTGCACAAAATTTTTTATTTCTTTAATTCAAATGTTTTTATACATTTTTTTAATCATTTAAATGAATCAACAAAAAATAAATGCGCTATTGTGAACCAATGTGTTTTGGAAAAGAAAAGTAAGACATCATGGGAGGTATTCTAAACCTTTTTTGTTATGTAAAGCTGGTCTTCATCAAATAATGCTAAAGTGGTATACCATTCAATTAGAAATGAAGTTGAGGAAAAAAGATATTCTATTCATTGTCGTACTCAATTATGTAAATTTGTTAAATTCTAAACTTCTGATATAATTATCCAAAGCAATACTAATAACATCATCACTATAAAATGATTCAAATTTAATTATAACTATTACAACTAATCTTGTAAAACTAATGATTTTCTAATACATATATGCTATATTATGACTAGATAAGTGATATATATATATATATAATGAACATGCGTACAAATTAGAATAGAAAAATAAAAATATGAGAAAAAATTATTAGGGTCATCAATGGGGGATGCTTGTCTTAGACACTTGAATAGTTTCTCTAATAGAGTTACTTGAAGTATA
Source organism: Vanilla planifolia (assembly GCA_023846275.1). Taxonomy (NCBI): domain Eukaryota; kingdom Viridiplantae; phylum Streptophyta; class Magnoliopsida; order Asparagales; family Orchidaceae; genus Vanilla; species Vanilla planifolia. Next base: position 3,884,446 of record JAIUJO010000025.1, on the reverse strand, counting down.
TTAAGTACTTATAAATATTATCATGACAAAATTTTTAAAAAATAAAAAAATTTATTATTTTTTTAAACCACAATGAATTAAAGGATTTTAAAAATTTATGCTTATCATGCAAATTATGATTTAAGTAACTTAAATAACATGAGAAATAAAATTAATTGGCTAAAAATTTCAATTGAGTAAATATCATTTAAAAAATAATTGATAGTCTATTTGATTAACTCTAAGAATTTATAGTGTTTTTTAAGATTGGTCAATGATTTGCTTTATGAGCAATTGAAAATAAAATATGTAGATATTTTTGAAGTTATTTTTTAAACAAGATAAGAATATAATGTATTTTTAAAGTTTTTATTTACTAAAATAAATGAATCATTAGCTCTAATAGATTTAATGAACACAATGTTTCATAATATTTAGATTAGTTTATAATTGTATTCATAGATGATATTTTGATTTATTCAAAATTTTTAAAAGAACATATTATATATTTACTTATAGTATTACAAATTATGAGAGAGAACTAACTATATACTAAATCATGAATTGACCAAAACTCATACCAATATAAAACAAAAAGAAATTTTTTTGATATGTAAGTTATTATAGAAAATTAGTAAAAAGATTATCGAATATGATCTCTCTCTCCATCACTAGATTGTCTTAAAAAAGAATCAAAGATAAATAAGACTCGATTTATGAAAATATTTTTTAGATATTTAAAGTTATTAAATTTAGTTGCAAATGACACTTCTAGACTGTATAGTTGCATATCATGTGCACAATGATGCATGTTTATAGTATCAATGCTATTGGTTGATGTAGAATAAAAAAGTGATTATGTATACAATCAAACAACTAAAACATTGTGAAAATAATTTCTTTGCTCGTGACATACACTTGGCATTTATGATATTTTTATAAAAAATAAAATACATTATTTATGTGAAATTAATTTTTATAGATTATTGATTTGCTTGCAAGGTATTTCCAAGTTAAGCCCTTTGATAGTATATATTCCTTTTTTTAATTGCAACAATGAAATTGAAGCATAAGAATAGTGGACAACTGAGGAAGAAGTGAAGAAGATGAGGGTTTTTGATATTCAAAGATTAATTTCTCAAGAATTTTCTTTCAAGGACTTCTCAATTCACAATGTTTTGAAAGTTAAAGAATCTTAAAATATTTTAGATAACATTCTTATACCATTATATAGATATTTGGATATAATATTTTGTTGCAGGAAATATAATATTTTCATTTCTAAAAGAAACATGTAAGCTTTGACCAAACAAAAAAAATTCTAAATGGTCTACATTAAAATGAGACCATCTATGCAAACACGAATTGCTACATGCAAGTGGGTGTAGCTTTTGCATGTGAAAGGCCATATACGCACTCATTGACCTATTGGGAACATGTTTGGTGGTCGGCATGTGATCATGTGATAGGTGGCTTGGAATAAAAAATTGTGTCCAAGTGGTTTAAAAAGTTTAATCTATCAAAAAATCAAAGATGAATAACAAAACTAAGAGAAATGTTATAACCTTCACCCATTCATAAATAGAAATGAGAAGAAGTGATTATAGATATTGTGATAGAGTTATCTCAATCACCAATAGGTCTTGATTCATTATAAGTGATTGTACATAGATTGACAAAATATATTTATTATATTGTTATTAAGACATCTTATTTAACATAAATGTTGGCTTATATCTATAGGAACCAAATTATTAAATTACATGGTTCATAAAACTATTATATTAGATATGAAACCTAACTTTACTTTGCATGTTTGAAAGATAATAGATCTAGAAATTAAAATAAGTTTAAATTTTCACAATAATTCATTCTCAAACAGATAAATAAATAAAAAGAATCATTAAGATTCTAAAAGATTTATTTAAGACTTTGTATATTATATCTTGGAGGAGGTTAAGAAAGCCATTTAACATTAAAAATATTTTAAATAATAATCGTTATCAATGTAATTTTGAAATTGCACCATATGAGGCGATATATGAAATGAAGTATTTGTTAACTCTATGTTGGAATAAAAGAAAAGAAAGAGTTTTACTGGATCCTTATATCATTGAGAAAGGCTAAAAAAGATAAGAATTATTCAAGATCAATTAAAGATAGCTCAAGATTAGAAGAAAAAGTAGTTTAACGCAATGCATTGATTAATAAAATTTCAAGAAAAGATCATGCATTTATTAAAATTAGTTCAATGAAAGATATTAAAAGAATTGAAAAATAAAATTAGATAAAATCTAAATTTTTTGGTCCCTCTAAATTCTAAAGAGAGTTGGACGTGTGATATATTTGATTGTAGTACTCTTTATATATCAGGAATTCATAATGTATTTCATCTTTTAATTTTATGAATATGCATTATAGATCCTTGTTATGTTGTTAATTATATTAGTCTAGAGATCAAAATTTAATCAAAGTTATTTACAAATAAAAGGGAAGATCTTAAACAAAATGAAGAAGCTACTAAGAAATAAGCTATTCTAGTGATAAATGTTTTATAAAAATATCAAGTAGAAAGAAAAGCTACTTGGGAAGTGGAAGCATACATGATCGACTAATAGGAAAAACTTTTCTAAATTTGAAGACAATTTTTATGGAGGGTAAGATTGCAACACCTCAAAATTTAAATGTGTATATATATATATATATATATAAATTGTATACTATAAAATTAATATAATATTGATAAGTATGTCATGATTTTAAATGAATTCAAAAAGTTCATTAAGACAAATAATTGAAAAGAGTTTCTTAAAAGTAATCCAAGGCAATGAGTTTAATAATTTTAAATAGTTTGAGTAATTAGTAATGAATTTTAAGATATATATACATATAATTGGAATTCAAGAATAATATTAATGTAATTTCATAAATTAACTCACAGCTCAACATAGATGTGATTGAAGGTGATATTTGATTGTATGGGAGTTATAGAAGAGAGAATAAATAAGGCAGAGATTGGAAGCACAAGTAGACTATGAAAAGTGAGTTGAGAGAGAAGATGGATGAAATGAGAAGGTTTAACTTGGAGAAGCTTAGTAGAGAAAAGAGGAAAAAGAATCAAGATGGATATTGGAAAGCTTTTGTGCTGCTAAAAGGGGAGTGTGGAATGAAAAGAGAAAGTAGTAGATTTGTGAGAATAGCTAGCGAAGCAAGGAGCAGCAATTAGTTGAGGTAAAGTAATTTTTGACATTAACCATTTAATTCAATTTTTGTTTCAAGAAAAGTCTTACAATGGATAAATTAATACACTTTACATAACTGATTAAACAAAATAATTTAAAGTTTTTAAAATAATTATTTACAAATTAAAATCTTACAAAAATAATTTTCTTTTCTATAATATATTTTATGAAGAATATTTAATTACCCTTTAATAAAAATTGTTTCCAATATTGTTAAATTTAGAGTTGGTTAAAACCATTTGTGGAGCTAAAGGCGAGCAAAGAAGCAAGCCAGAAAAAGCACCGATTTAAAAGGACTCAATCTTTCTCTGCAATTTTTTGGTCAAGTCAAGAATATATTGCGCATAAACGTGAAGTTGGTTTTTTAACACAGTGGAAGCTTCCTTATATTTTTACCACGAGCTTCATCTCATCTACAGTCTCTTTCAACCACCCATGATAGCAATCTAGCTTCTCCTGTGTTGAGCTAAGCTTTGCCTACAAGTCACTGATCTCTTTATTGGTTGCTGAAGCATCCTACAAGAGTTTTTATCCACACTAATAATAGTTAAGGAATCAATTATTCATGGTAAGCCAAATATGAAAAAAAAATCGAGGAAATCTTATATCAAAATTATAAAAGCACAACTGAATGATACATGATTCGTACTTGTATTAAATAAGAAACAGTCTCAAAAGAAGACAGAACTTTCATTTCAGATGTAACGTTAAATTAGAAACTAAAAACATTACCTTTGCATTTGAAGCATAATCTCCCTCTTTTTCTAAGGTTGAGGCAATATAACCTAAGAAATTTCTCAGAAATGAAGAGTGGGAAATAAGTTGCATTTAAGGTTGACATAAACAAACCACCATTTATTTAGCTATTTACTGAACATACCTTTTTGTTGGGTTGGAGTGGAAGGGACAACAAGGGTATTCAATAGACATTTACAATAAGCTTTGTTCAGAAAGACTCACTAAATAACTGGATTGAAAAATAAATTGAGAGAGAGGAAGGAATTGTTTATGTGAGGGAGAAAAGGGGAGAGATGGGCAAACAAGAGAGAGAGAGGGCAAAAGAGAGGGTAAAGAAGGAATTAATAGGTATGCTCAAAGTAGTATGTGGGTCACCTAAAAAAGGAGCTTGATCAAAGCAACACTTCTACAAATCTTCTGAAAAAACTTTATAAATAATAGATAACTCCTCAAATCGATGATTCATTGATCTACCATTTGTTTGACCCTATTGAAGTGATACAACCAACTTTATAAATTACAATAATGAAAAACTTAAATGAATAGTAAAACACACAATTTCACATAAAAGTCCATAATTCAAAAGAAAAAAACTCATTTTCATACTTACAAACTTCGTCATTAGACACAAACAGATAGTTATAAAAAGTAACATCACTTTTATGACTTCTACTCTAAGCTTTCCCTCTCAACAAGTGACTCACATCCTCAATGTCATGGTAGCCTATAAAGCAAAATATAGATTGCAAGTCAATTAAATATTCCATTTGGTTTTACCAAAATTCTGTTAACTTATTTGACTCTTTCTAGGCCTTTGAGCCATGCACCACGATCCACTTTCATATCAAAAATAATTACAATAGATGCTTGATCAGCTTGTCTACATTAATTACCCTTCAGTGCTTATTACTAAATTATGTGAAAAATATGATTCAACTCTCATGCATCTATTTTCTAGTAGATTTGTATAGTTCACATTGCTTTGACTGGTGATTTTGAAATCCTAAAGGTTCATATACAACTTAACACATTTGATCTACTCAACTTCATATACATCTACATTGGACTTAATCAGAATCAACATTTTAATATTCTTTTAGTGGGATAATTAAGCCTTGGACATCTACACCGATAATCTCTTCAAATTTTTAACTTTTTTGTGCATCTTTCCTTCTCATCATTTTTCTTGAAAACTCAATAGAGTAATGCATATTGTCAGCTTGCTAATAGTGCTAACTTTGTTAGCATGTCTATTTAAATATCTATACTAAGAATTTTGATAATACCACATCAATCATAGCCTGATATCAAGAAACTTCAATTATATGAGCAAAGTTCTTTGCAAGGCAAATTGCATTTTCACAATCATTAAACATAACAAAAATCATACTTTTCCTTTTCTCTTAGAAGATTTTTTTAATCACGTAGTCTCTTTGCATGCCCTTGAGAAGATGAGGTTTCGAATTTGGCTTTAGAGGCAACCACATAATCTGAAGTCGAGGCATTTGGCTTAGTACTGCTACACAACTAGTATATTTATTCTAAGGTACTCTTCTAAATATCAATATCACATTTTAAGCTACAATTTATGCAACATCAAAGTACTATGGCATTACTTAATATACATAAGAACCTATTCAATCCTTTGCTAATGTTTTCAATATAGGTAAGAAAACCAACTATATATTTAGGGTCGAACCTTATACATAAACTGATATGGATAGGATTCCTATCGTTGGTGGGTATGATACCTTGGACAAGTATTTGCACTCATGAAATTTTTGTGATCACTCTTTGCTTAATTTAAAATGACTTCTAGGTGAATAATATAATCCATCTATACTCCAACTTGTTCATACTAGATTTGCATCAGCTAATTGAAGAGAAGAACAAATGGTTTTATGGATTTTTTTTTATGTTTTACTCAAAAAAAAAAAGTGGTACCGCTCAAGCAATGGAGGCTCCATAGGCTTCAAGTGTTAGTGAATTATATTTGTAGAATTCCCACTTTGGTAAAGGGAGAGTAATGCTACACTTTACTAGAGAAAGGGTGTTGTAGGGAAAGGTAATGTTCTTGTTGGTTTGTTGCCTGGCACTGGTTCCTTGAAATATATTTCATAAGCATTTTGACTTCAATAAACCTTAGAACATCACTTACAAAGTTAACTAGCGCACACTCATGGCATTGTTAACTTGGAATAATGTATAAGCATAACCATAATGACAACTAGCTACTTGAATATTGCTTTTAGGCCGACAACAATAAATATCAATTAAAATTGTAACGCAACTTGGACAAAAGATTTTGTCATGTTGTAATATTTTGTTGTTATAACATAACCTTACTACTTTAAGATATTATTACTTTTTCATAGTTTCATATCAATAAAACATTATTTATCTTAAAAAGTATCTTGATATCTTAAAACCTTAGAATTATATAAATAACTTAGAATTTTTCTCTTCATTTTTTATGTGAGAATAAGAACTATTATTTCCTTCCACATTTTAGACATCACTCAATAATCATTCATTACCATCTCTAACCCTTGGTGTCATAGGCCCACCAAGTTTTGCTTGATTCATCTTCTACCACATTATATTATTAAAAGTATCATTCCAGCACCACAATATTAGGAGACAATCAAATTTTATAAAGGTAGTGTCCCTTTTTGGTTCTCTTGTGCTAGTCAAACAAAATTGTCTTTATAAGTCATATTTACATTATAAAACAATGTTTATATATATATATATATATATATATATATATATATATATATATATATATATATATATATATATATATATAGCTTTGATACTTTTTTTATCTTCCAAATGTAACAATATTCATACACTTATCTACTTAGAAATATACTAGGAGTAACTCCTTATCTAATAATTCTCTATCTAAAATATCATCTAATGATCATTCACATTTTTCGATCAAAGATGTTATAGGCTCATTAGCTTTAGCTTGGTTTTTCCTTCCACTACATAATATTATAGTAGTTATCAATTTGATAACATAATATCACAACATAACATATCATGTTCAGATATTATTATTCTTTGGCTTATTCCACACTAACCAAAACAAGTTTTATCCCATATGGTGCATAGGCATCTACATTATTCTAAACTTAATTAGTATTTTTGTTTACAATAACAATAATAATTCTTCATTAAACTTGATAGTAAAATTTATGGTTGTAGAGAAAATTTTAGATAAGATACTACCAAATTATATTTTTTGTTATTATTATTTAGAAAACATTCTTTTTAAATTAGGACAAGAAAGAATAAATTATTTTGTATTCTCAATAATGAATAAAAGAGAAAAATATGATCCTTCACTTACAATACTATTGTCACAATTGCTTCTTTTAGCTCCTACATCCCTCACTAGAACATCTTCCTAGGCCACATCTGTGACATCCTTCGAGCTCTTCGACTAACATCTTTTCATAATCCACAAGTCTCAGCAACAAATTCTAGTTTTGAAATGAGCACTGCAGTCCAACACAATGTTAAGATGCTACACCATTAGATGGCATTCAAATGTGATGTTGGAAGGTTTGACCACCACTACTTAATCTCCCAAAACAAACTTCTTAATTGATCTCCATATATGGAGAAAGAATACACAAGCAAACATTGTCTTCAACCTTCTTAAAGGCAAAATGGGTTGTTCCACATTGCCTTTGAGGTTCCTTCCCTCAACCTTTAAATGTTCTAATTGATATGAATCCATCAAATTTAACTAACCATGAAACCATATTCCACTCAGCACCTATTATACCTTTGCCTATTATTGTTTTCTTTCTTTTCCATCAACTTTAAAGTGTATCCTTCAAATCTTATTGAAACTATTGTGCACTATGTAGCATGAATCCCTCGATACTTTTAATTGTGTCAATTTGGAAATCTACATTGAATGGTCTTTAAGGACTGAATCAAAAATTACATATTGAATAGTCTTCAACCAACAGAAACATGGCCTAAAATCTTGAAAGAAAACTAGACATAGAAGAGACTTTCATCCTATACTTTAAAATATTATGAATGCTACCCTCATAAGAGTTGTTAGATGATCCTATTTATGATACTATAAACAACATATCATTGCACAAACTTTTCAAATTCCAATTTCTTATTAGAGCAATAAAAGTTTAATTTGCTAGATCAGGATAGTAGTTTTTTTTCATTCAAAAGCATCCAACCACCATCTGAAGTATGAGACTCTTCCACCAATCTCAACTTATCCCCAATACAAGGCATGCAAAGTTGTATCTCTAAATAGAGAATATCTTCACCTATGTCAAAAGTTGACTCC